>JADLZK010009543.1:600000-996140 GCA_015847255.1 Hyparrhenia diplandra | reverse complement strand
AAAAAGTTTTTCTCCAAAGTTTTTGTTTTAAAAATGGATGGCTGACCTGATCCTAACCACTCATTCCACCTATAACGAATGCTTAGCTCTCCGTATCCACACGGCCACGAAAACATGACACCGTTGACAATGATGGTGCCTCGTGCCCCTCCTCAATCCATGACTTTTATATAGGTATTGATTCGTATCGAATTCCTTTCCAAAGGGACCTTTAAAGTTTTGTTTACATGGTAGTGTATCCTTCCCACACTTAATTATGGAGCAACTCACCCTTACTGGAGAATGGAAAAAAAGGAAGCATAGCATGTCACAGGAGCGAGGCGAGAGGGCTCCACCTTAAAACAAGAGGGACGCCTCGTGAGCCCGGAAGTGGAGACAAGGCCTATTGGCTAAAACCAAGTCAATTCGGGCTAGGCCTAAAATCTTTTTAGGCCCCTAACTTATAACAATGTTTTGTTCTAAAACTAATGTGAGGACCATCTATAAAGAACTAAAGATGGTTTTTGAGCCAAATAAGTAACTTCAAAGATAAAAAGGCCAAAAAGAAAACACAACTTCTTTTTTAGAACCAAGGAAATAATTAGCTTATCTTTTAAAGTTTTCCCATCTGCTCAATTTTTTTAAGTTTTCCCTTAATTTAGTAGTATAATATAATACATCCTTGTCACACTTCAGTACGGAGCTCTTTAGTCTGATACACGCGTGCACGATTTTTAGGGCATGATTGGTAAGCCTACTTTGGTCCTGGCTATATATGTTCTTTTTTCTGTGAAAATAAACTGATTTATGTGAAACTTTTGTATGACTCTTATGAAAAATTTAGGTTATAGAAGGGGGAATAAAGGATACAACCTCTCGCCTGTTGTGATCTTGTAATACCATACCACTACAATGATCCGTGCTAGTGGATTTCCCTTTTGAAACGGAACTGACTGACAGTAACCGTGTTTGTTCAAAGGCCGCCCACGTGAAACTAATGTTCGTGGGAAGCCCAAACAACAGTTCAAGCTGAGCTTATAGCCCATTTAAAGTTCAAGAAATCAAATACTCTATTCATTATGGGTCAGTAACAACAGTCGAAGTTGAGCTCACAGCCCATTTAGAGTTCAGGAAGAGTTCTATTCTATATGGGCAGTCCTGGTAGCATCTCGTACCTAGAAAATTTGAACGGCATCAGTGACAGCATAGATAGTATCATAGTTGAACCACTTAGCATATTCAACCACACGAAAAAAAAAAACAATTTGCAAATTTTTTGCAAGCTTATTTTCATATCATTCTCATGTATCAACTTTTGTGCCAATAATTTAAGCTTCACCAAACAGAATTCATATTCATGCTTTTAAATAAGAAGCAAAACAAATATTATGTGCAATAAAATGATATTTGTTTGGATGTGGTGGTATCTTGGTGGTCCTAATAACTCCTGGAGGTCCTACTAGCCAATAATTGAGTAACTAGATGGTTCAACATGAATTATTTTAGAGATATTTTCATGAGCTCTGAATTATTTTTTATTTGGTTCCCCGTGTCCAATTTTTTTTTTGGAATTTTAGAAGCTTCAAAACACTCTTTGTTGTTTATTAAAAAATCCTATAATGTTAGGCTTTGGCCGCGGCCACGGTCGCGCCATCACGCGGTGGGACGACTTCCGGTGCCCCCCTTCACCCAAATCTTTGAGGAATCGCCCAGGGCGGTGTGCACCGTGGCCTCGACTTTCAGGGACGACCTGGGCAACTTGCGACTTACGCTGGGCGCCGCCGACGTCGCGGATGCCATCCACGGTCCGGACATCACTTTGGCGCCGAAACGCCGCTCAGGCCTTCCCAACCCCTTCCATGCCATTGTCCGGCCTCCTAACGGTCTTTCACGGCATCGTGGGGGTGTTCATCAACCAGGCACCTCATCTTCTACATGACGCCCGCTCCCTCGGAATCGCCACGTTCCGTTGCCTCGTCCGGCGGTGGAGTGACTTGGTCGATGCGGAGTTCGCCTTACCCGGCCACCGACGCGGCCGGGCGTGATCCGGCCACCCTACGGCGGTGCGAGGCTCGATCACGCCCTCCTGGTCGTGGATCCGGCTACACCCTTGGAGGCGGTGGCTCCCCAATTCACCGGGGTCGGCCGGATTGTGGGTTCGGCGTGCCCTCCGTCACACGCGGCCGGATGCCCCCACGCCGCCTCGGGCCATGCTGCCGGATTGCATCACCACGATGACCGCCCATGACCTCGCCGCCGACTCGGCTCTGCGTGGATGGGTTGTCACCACGGCGGTGGCGATGATCGCGCCACCGACCACGCCCACGCCCACATGACGTCTTGCTCGCGCCGGCCGACGCCGCACCGCTACACCAACCGCGCCGCGGGCGGCCTTCATTGAGTCCATCACACTCCCGGCGAGACGCCGCTGCTTTGAGCCACCTCGACGCAATTGGCGTCCGGGCCGCGGAGGACGGAAGATGCGGCGAGCACGCGCCGCCGCTGCGGGTCGGCCTACCGCCACCCACGGCGGAGAGGCAAAGCCAGCGCCGCGTGATGCTAAACAAGTGGGAAGGCCACCGCGACGGCGCACCTTCGACTGCGGACAAGGACCTAGCGGAGCGCTTCCATGCTCACCGGCGGAGGCGTCCCCACCATCCGGCGGGGAAGGAATGCGTGGCCTTTTCCCACTCATGCGCCCCCGCCATCCCGCCGGCGGCGATGAGGCGTGAGAGGCCACGGCCACACTCGTCGCCCCACCGTTTCTTCATGGATCACGGCCCACTACTTCTTGGAACGTCTGGCTTTGAATAGTCGGGCGTCGCCGCAGTCTGTGTGTTCCGGTGGAGGACCACCGCAGCTCTCTTGTTTGTATCCAGGAATCCAAACTGGGAAGCGTGTCTGTTTACACTAACATGGACCTATCGGCGATCCACCTGGGATGCCCAACCGGAACCACCCCGCCGTTTCTCTATCACCGTGTGTCTGTCCTTGCCATCGGGTCGGGGGGCGACCGGTGGTCAGCGACGATGTGCGGGCCCGTTACACGCGTGCGGACAAGGCACCGTTTCTCAGAGCTTAGAGACATCGGGCGACACACCAGGGCCTTGGTGCGTATGCGGCGACTTCAACTTGATTTACCAGGCCGCGGACAAAAACAACGGAAGGCTGCACCATGGTCTTATGCGCAGCTTCCGCCGGGCACTGGATGACCTGCTCCTATAGGAGCTGGAGCTGCACGGTCGTCGTTTCACACGGTCCAATGGGAGGGAACGACCGGCGCTGAACGTCTTGACGGGATGTTCGCGTTGGATGAGTGGCTACAACATTTCCCGGCACCACCTTCGCGCCCTATCCTCGGACTCTTCCGGACCACGCGCCTCTTCTTCTCACTTTCTCCACCGATCCATGGGCGGCCCCACGCTTCCGCTTCGACCCGGTCTGGCATAGGCTAGACGGGTTCCAGGAGGTCATCGACCGAGTTTGGGAACCGGCGTTGCCGCGTCTCAGCGTGCGCGGTGCCCCTCGACATCAAGTTCCGTCTACTCGCACGGGCACTAAGACAATGGCGTGCCACGCAAGTGGGGAGCATCAGGCTCCAGCTTGCAGCCGCAAGGATCTTCATCTTTGAGTTCGATGTGGCCCAGGAAATGCGCACCCTCACGCCCAGCGAGCGCACGTTGCACCGGGATCTCAAGGCGCACTCCCTGGCGCTCGCCTCCCTACAACGGACCATGGCAAGGCAACGCTCGCGCACCAGGCACCTGTTGGTATTTGTTAACGCGCACAGAAAATCCGCAAGCGCACGGATACCGATGTAGCCTTCACCTAAGAGTATTCCAAGGTATCGATTTCCACGGGGAACGTGAAGTGTACTAATCAAGAGTCAAAGTCGTCTAAGGATAACTAAATGTTTTTGGTGGAGAGAGAGAATAGGTTTCTAAGTCTCTAATTGATCTAAGAATTAAAGATACTACAAGGTTTACTTATTTTGGGATGTCAGAACACTAGCGACAGAAAGGGGTGAGAAAGGGGCTAGGAAGCTCTAACTATAGTCCTACAAACACCAACCCGAACGTGGTGGAATACGTCGGCCGTCAGGGCTGTCACCACCTGGGGCTACCACAAACTATCCGTGCGATTGGGTGCAATTCCAGGTAACTACTAGACTAAGCACTACGCCTAATCTAATAATTACTACTCTAGCGTAGCTAAGACTAGAGCACTTGATGCAAGCGAGAATCAAATAAATAAACTGAAAGTAAATACTAAAGTAAGTAAATAGAGAACTTAGAATATTAAATAAAGAACCTAAATTCAATTAAGAAGTAGATCCGTAGAAGTACAAAGCTCGAGGAGAATCCGACAAATCCGGAAGCTCCTTCTGATCTCTCACCTCTCCTCTCTCTCTATTTTCTAGATTAGATCTAATGAGAACTAATCCTTTATTGACAACTAGCTAAGAGGTAGATCCATACAAGGGAGACCTCTGATCCAAAAGAGAATAATGAATTCGGGTTTCATGGGGTGAGTTCTGCCCCTGTATTTATAGTCCCGGCGATGAATCTCGAGCCCTTGGATCAAACCGACCTAAAACTGACTTAAATGGACAGTTGGTATGAATTCTAGGGTTTCCATAGGTCGGTGGAGGAAGCTTCCAGAAGTCGGGCCCGAGATTCCTCCGGGGCCGTGCCGGGCGGCACCATGGGCATGCCGGGGCAGCACCATGCTGTGGAGATAAGTCCCGGCCTTGACGGGTGCGTAGGCCTCTGAATAAGCTTTCCATAGAGTACTCACAATCGAAAAAAACGGAGTTCGTATGAGAGAATTATGGCCAAAATACTAGACCCCTCTCCTGCGCTGGTCCCGATATCTTTGACTCGAGACTCCAAATGTGGCAAGTAATATATCCGTTTCGATCGTCTCGACGAGCTCTTCGCAATGGTGCATTCCAATCCATCATTCAAGATACTTTTATTCAGTGAAAACCTATGAAAACCTGCAAGACAAATGAAATCACAAAACTCGTGGAACTTGTTAGAATCAAATCCTACATCTAGTGTTTGTAATCCTTTGTGTATCATTTTATGCAGAAATTGATGGTAAAAGTAGACGTTAACTACCGTCAACAAACTCCCTAAAGCTTACCCTTTGCTAGACCCTTAGCAAAGCTATCTATAAAAACAAACTTCGGATCAAGAGTTGCTTCAATGCTCTCATGCTTTAAAAATATACATGATTTTCAATCATGGGGTTTTCACTTTCACTTGGGTCTTGAGCAACCGAAAGATAGAACAATCAAGTCAAGCACAATGTATCAAGTCTTTGATCAACCAATTTTCCGTAGTTTTTTTATTAAGCTTTTAAAAGAAAACTCAAAATTCTCAATTTTACTTACTAAACATATATTGTAAAAGTCAAACAATGGATCCAAAGAAACAAGTCATATTATCAAGATGTGCATGTATAATTTTTCTTTTTGCTCCTCAAAACAATCTCTCTTTTGAAAATATTGAAGAGAACCCGGGCTATATATTTACACCGTTTTTTTCATGAGAGTTTCGGACACTTGTCCCTTTTTATTTCTCTCTTCTTTTCTTTTTTTTTTCCTTTTTTTTTTTTTTTTTCTTATTCTTCTCTCTTTTTTTTTTTTTTTAGAGAGGTGGGCCCTACTCACCCGTGGACTTTTGTCCATTTTCCTCTCTTTTTAGGGAGGTAGGCTCTACTCGCCTCGTAGGACACTTGTCCATTTTTCATCTTCCTTTTTTTTTTTTTCCTTTCATATATATATATATATATATATATATATATATATATATAGCCCAAGCCTCAACTTGACAAACAATTGGAGAGATAACAAAAAACACTGAAGCTTTATTAAATAGTAGAGCGTACACAATCTTGATATAATGACAAGTATCAAAGGGTCAACAAAGCTTGACAATACTCAATGCAAAATATTTTATTTTATTTATAAAAATATATGTATATATTATTTTCAAAAAAGTTAACCTCCTGAAATATAGTATCACATAGGACAAGATAAATAGCAGCTCGGACTTTTTCATATCATATCTCCCAATCACCTAGACTTAGATCAAGTATATACTACCCACAAGTTTTAGATTCAGAGCTTAAACTCAAATCTTAAACAAGCATATCCAAAACTTGGGATAATTTAAGCTTAAAAACTAGGTACATAAAAAGGAAGCAAAGCAACTATTCATCATATCCAAAGAAAACTTTATTCTAACATACCTTAAAAACATGCATATATCTAAACATTTATTTGATTTAAAACTTTATGCATCTTTTTTATGTCTTTTAAAAACAAGCATAAGTATAAGCTAGTAATAATAAGGATAATAGAGAGATACTTATCTTGCTAACTTGGGGTGGTCTCCCCAAGCTAGATTGACGTGTAGGTGCTAAGATAAGATTGATAAATGGAGGTGATGTCGTCCTTCCTCGATGTAGCATTGATGATGACAACTGTTGAATTAATGGTCTATCAAGTGGTCGAATGCCTTCTTTTAGTCATGGCTCATAAATGTTAAAATCCTGTAAAACTCAAATAGACAACAAAGCTCGTGGAACTGATTAAAGGTTAGGCATTAAGCATTAGTTGTCTAGAGCTTTTAAGATTAGAGAGATAAATATTATTCTAACCATGTATAAAAGGAAGCTAAGGTGTTCTAAAATAAGAATTGTAACACCCTAAATTTTGCATGAATTTATAAATAGATAAATTGATTTATTTATGCTATTTTTGTGATGCATTGAATATAGAATAATAAAGTTTTATGAATTAAAATCCAATATAAGGCTTAGACACATGTTGTTGCATACATGCTGGTGCATTATTTACTTTGTATTGTATGTGTTTGGTCTGAATTAAAAGGTATTTAAATTTCTTTGAAAAGCTCTTTTGAAAAGATTCAAATAAAAAAAGAAATAAAGATTTTCTTTTCCCTGCTCATATTCTTTCTCTTTTCCAGCCAGCGAGGCTTGCTCATTTGTTTTTGGCCCGTTGGCCAGTTTCCCTGGAACCTTGGCCCGTAGTGGCATTTCCATTGCCTAGGCCGTTGGCCTGTTTTCTCTTCTCGGCTGACAAGCCCCTGAAGCTTGGCCCGCTTCCTCCTTGTCTTTGGACGCCAGCAGCTTGGCCCAGCTCGCCTCTTGCAGCAGCTGCTCGGCCAACAACACGAGCGCCGCACGAGCCTCGTCGTATCGTCTCCTCGCACTCGAATGGACGCCGGTATCCATGATTGCCGCGACAGTTTCCATATTCGCAGCGCCTACCTTGAATTCGCGAGCACGGTGCCTTCTTAAGCCGAACAGCAGCGCCGCGTCGCCTTTTTCGCGCCCTCTCGCTCGCCCGTCCTTGAACCGAGCACGAACAGCCGCTGCGACGATCCCTTGGCGGAGCTGCCGTTGTCGATCTTCGTCTCCGCCGTTCCGTCGCATCCACACCGCAGTGAGCCCCGTGCCGAGCTCCGCCTCGTCGCAACGAACTCGCCGGTGCCTTTCTTTCTCTTTTTCTTGCACTGAGTCGCTCACACGACGTCGCCGAACTTGCAGGTCGGAGCAGTCCGCCATTCTCGCCCGTACGTTGTCGTCACGCAGTCTTGCCCGCTGTTTTCTTCCTAGGTAAGACGCCCTTGATCCGCTCTTTCGTTTGGTTCATTCCCCGTCGAAAACCATGCTCTGTAACGGCCGGTTCATCCTCGCCGGCGAGCTCTGCTCGCCGCCGGCAATGGCCGCCGCCGCGGGAGTCATCTTCCCCGGCGAGCCCTCTCTTTGATCTATTTCCGGCCGTCGATTCGTGATCCAGCGATCCAGGATGGCCGATACCCCTTCGTGGTTCTTTTTGTTAAAGAGTCCCTCTCGGCTACCTTTATTTACGTCCAGGTCCCTGGATCCGAATTCTAAAAGAAATTTAATTGTTTTTATTCTGAAATCGGTTTTCGTCTATTTACAGATTTGCCATTGAATTCAAATGCTTATAACTTGCTCATTTTAAGTCCAAATCGATCCGTTCAACTTGCGTTAGGATCATAGTTAAATTTCCTAGATGTTAGTGCTGCTGTTTATACTTTTCTTCGCTGTTAGTTTTCGTAGTTAGATTTAATTAATTACATTGTATTTTAGCCTTGTTTATTTCATATCTCGCTCGATTTAGCTCGATTCGCGTGATCTTTATATCTGTGTGATCGTAGTAAATCGTAGATTTATTTATGAAACTTTTACCTTTATTTCTGTACTGTTGGTGCAATGTTCTAATGATAGGCTTGTTTGCTTTGCATGAATGATTCCTGGATTGCGTGTTGTTGCGTGATGTTTGAGTAGAAGGTGATCAGTTTACTGGGGATCAGTACTTTGGTGATCAAGAGTATTACGAGGACCAGCAAGACCAGCAACCACCTACCGCTGAAGGCAAGTATAGCATGGGTTTTCTCCTTGTTGTCCTATTCACCATAATCACTAAATATCATGATGCATGTGTCCACCTTGTTACCCTTGCTAAGGACATCCTAGATTTGTTAACTTGTACCTTGATATCCTTTGGGATCAATGCATTGGGTATATTCACGCTAGCGCTGAACCAACATTTATTTATCTTGTAATTTGATTAATTGTTTATGGAACAAATGAAAGATAAAAGGTGACCTTGTATCAACGTGATCCATAGGGTGAAAGGACTCATGCTTTTATTTTTATGTCCTTAAGCTCTCCATAAGGACTTAATTGTAAGTGATCATCCCGGGATTAACAATGATGTACTGTGGGGACACATGGCTCGGCTTTTGCCGATCAAAGGACCTCTTCTAACTTGTTAGAGGTTACCGAAAGGCGCAAAAGGGGAGTTTCGGGTTGGGTGTAGTGCGCTTCTGTCCATATGAGTGTAGCCATTAGGGTATTGTGCCATTTTTGGAAGGGGAGCTCTACATTCGTAGGGCTTTAAAACCTAGCGGCCCTACCCTGTTAGACGACCCTTTGAAAGACTCTATATGTTTTCCCGTGTTTAGGCCTAATTAACCTACTCATTTGGAAAACATGACTCACGATGAAAGTGTACAACCTCTGCAGAGTATAAAACCGATATATCGGTAGTGTTCGCGGTTATGAACGGCCTTGGAGACATTCACAAGTTAGATGATCAGTGTTTAATTGCTTGTCTATGTTATTCATGTTAATTCATATTTGTTTAATCATGATGTTATGGGAAATTGGGATATCTTGATGCTAATGCCTAAAATTGAAAACTACTAAAAGCTACTTGCGCTTTAAAACGATTGTCTAACCTTTTGAGCCTCATTTACACCCATGTTATATTTGTTGAGTACGTTGTGTACTCACGCTTGCTTTTCATTTCATTTTTGGGAAAATCCCGGATGGGTACAGATGGTCATGGGTATCAACCGTATGAAGATGACTACTAGGATTGTTGTCAACCGGTCGATCTTCCCTGTGGACTTGGAGGCCATGGCGTCTACTTAGTTTCATTTGATGTTGTTGAGACATTTGTGATATTTAAAGTTGTGATACTATCGTGATGTATTAAGGCACTCCGTTGATACTATTCCTTTATATTTGTCAATATATGTGTGTGATAGATTCCTGGGCACACATATAATTACTATTCAATTTGCTTCTTAAATTGGGTATGACAAGAATCATATGAACTCAATTACATCTAGCTCCTCTACTACATTGATTTGTGGCTCAAGGTAAACTTTCAAGCGTTGGCCATTTACTTTAAACGTATTACCCTTTTCATCTTGGATGGTGATGGCTCCATGTGTTGATGTGTCTACGACATTGTATGGTCCATCCCATTTACTCCGTAACTTACCATGTCCAAAGAGCTTAACTCTTGAATTGAATAGTAGAACTTTGTCTCCGGCTTAAACTCCTTATGCTTGATTTTCTTATCATGCCATCTTTTTGTTCTCTCTTTGTAAATCTTGGAGTTATGATAAGCCTTCTCTCTCCACTCTTCTAGCTCGAGATAATTGCATTTGACGCTTCTCGCCAGCTAGGTGGAGATCCATGTTCCATTTCTTTATTGCCCAATGAGCCTTGAATTCTAATTCAACGGGCAAATGACATGTCTTCCCATATACAAGTTGATAAGGTGACATGCCTATGGGTGTTTTGAATGCAGTTCGGTAAGCCCAAAGTGCATCCGGAAGCTTGTCCTTCCATGCTTTTCCCATTTCATCCACGATCTTTTGCAAAATATTCTTGATTTGTTTGTTAGATGTTTTACGCTTGACCGCTAGTTTGAGGGTGATATGGTGTTGCAACATTATGACGAATCCCATGATCCGCTAAATACTTTCGGAAGACTTTATCTATGAAATGGGATCCTCCATCGCTTATTACCATTCGGGGTGTACCAAAACGAGGAAATATAATTTCATGGAACATTTTCTTTGCATATTTTGAATCACTTGTTAGACATGGCATTGCTTCTACCCATTTGGATACATAGTCTACGGCTACTAAGATGTACTCATAATTCCTAGACTTGCGGAATGGCCCCATATAATCAATCCCCAAACATCAAATAGTTCAACTTGGAGATTGTTCGTGAGAGGCATCGCATCTCGTGCATTGATGTTTCCATGTTTTTGACATCCGTGGCATCTCCGACAAATTCCTTTGTATCTCGCATACATCATTGGCCAAAAAAAGCCACTTTGCCATATCTTAGCATGTGTCCGGAATGCTCCATAATGTCCTCCATATGGTGAGGCGTGACATCTCTCCATAAATTGAGTAGCCTCAGCCATAGGGGCACATCTTCTCAACAATCCATCGGTGCAAACTCGGAAAAGATAGGGCTCATCCCACAAGTGATAACGGCTCTCATGGATTAACTTTCTTTTGTTTTCACCAGGTGGAACATAGCCCGTCACTATAAAGTTCACGATGTTTAGCATCTTTCTTAGTGAGAAGGTACTTAAGAGCAGCATGGTCTGTGTAAATGATTACCTTTGCCCCCACTAAATAAGATCTAAACTTGTCTATCGCAAAGACAACAACCAATAGCTCTTTTTCAGTGGTAGCATAATTGAGCTGTGGTCCAGACAAGGTTTTACTAGCATAGGATATGGCATAATGCTTCTTATCCTTGGTTTGGCCTAAAACGGCACCAACCGCAAAGTCGCTTGCATCGCACATTATCTCAAAAGGAAGATTCCAATCAGGTGGTTGAATGATTGGAGCTGAAATGAGTGCCCTTTTAAGAATTTGAAAGGATTCATGGCACTCATCACTAAAGATGAAAGGTGCATCTTTAGCTAATAGGCTAGTCAGGGGTCTAGCGATTTGAGAAAAGTCTTTGATAAATCGCCTGTAGAACCCTGCATGCCCTAAGAAACTGCGGATTCCTTTCACATTTGTGGGAGGTGGAAGTTATTCTATAACTTCAATCTTTGCTCTATCCACTTCTATCCCACGTTCGGACACCTTGTGTCCAAGTACTATTCCTTCGAACCATAAAATGACATTTCTCCCAATTCGGGACTAAGTACTTTTCTTCACATTGTTGTAAGACTTTATCTAAATTCTCCAAGCAATCATCGAAGGTTTTGCCATAGACAAGAAAGTCGTCCATGAACACTTCAACGATTTTCTCAATCATATCGAGAAAATAGACATCATGCAATCGTTGGAAGGAAGCCGGAGCATTACACAATCCAAATGACATTTGTCGGTATGCGTAAGTTCCATACGGGCATGTGAAAGTGGTCTTACTTTGGTCATCGGGGTGGATTGGGATTTGATGATAACCGAATAACCATCAAGGAAACAAAAGAAAGAGTGATTTGCAAGCCGCTCCAACATTTCATCAATGAAGGGTAACGGAAATTATCTTTCTTTGTGGCCTTGTTGAGTTTTCGGTAATCAATGCACATACGCCACCTGTGATGGTTCATTGAGGAATAAGTTCATTCTTCTCATTCCTAACGACCGTCATTCCTCCCTTCTTTAGCACAACTTGGACAGGGCTCACCCACTCACTATGTGGCACGGGATAAATAATCCCAGCGTATAGGAGCTTAAGGACCTCTTTCTTAACAACTTCTCGCATAGCATGGTTAAGTCTGCGTTGTGGCTCCCTTGAAGGTGTGCAATCAGGATCAATAGGGATACGATGAGTGCACAAAGCAGGACTAATTCCCTTGAGGTCTTCGAGTGAGTAACCTATAGCTGATCTATGTCTTTCAAGAACAGTGACGAGTTTTTGTGTTTGATCTTCTGAAAGTTCGTCACTTATGATAACTAGTGTTTCTCGATTATTATGAAGAAAGACATATTTTAAACCAGGAGGAAGTGGTTTTAGCTCTATTGAAGGAGGTGGAGGTTGCTCATTTTTATCTAGCTCAATGGGCTCTACCAACTCATCTTCTTCTTCTTGAACGAAGTGTTCAATGTCGAAGGATGGTTGGGTCATATCTTGTAGAGACACCATTAAGACCTCCTCAATAGGGTCTTGTTTAGTTTTAGGTTCCACTATCGTGTTAATAGATCGAGCAAGAGGAATGGTCATAGTGGAATCCCCAACCTTGAAGTCTAAGTGACCTCGTAATGGTTCTTCCTGTAGAAGTCTCATGATTGGTCTGCCAATCAAGAGAGGAATCTCCGAGATGTCATAAATATGAAAATCTAGACATATCCCAGAGTTGTTGAATCTAACAGGAACAGTCCTTAAAACTCCATGACTTTCAAGAATAAATCCTGATGGGCCTTGTAAAAGTTTTTGAGATGGAGTTAAGGATGTGTCGGGATAGAGAGTATCAGCTAACTCCTTTGAAATAATGTTTATCCCGACGGAAGGATTGTAATGGACTTTTCTAGCAGACCCTCTAATTTGACATAGAAAAATGGTTGAAGGGGAGTTGACTCGAGCTACCTCGGGTGTTAACTCCGCTTCGCTTAGGCTTTTTAATGTGTTCTATGGTAACAGATTCTTCTTGTGGATCGGGTGGAGTGGTCTTTACTAGAGGTCTCGCTTGGACAGGAAAATTCGAGGTGTTTCCATAATCTTCAAAGATATCTTCCTCGAATGCAAAGGGAAGCTCTAAAGGTGATGGTTCATCATCCTCTAGGTTGCTTTGTATTCCCTTCTCGGGAGGTGTTCAACAACCAAATTATTAGATGAGTCAATTGGACTTTCTAATTCGGTTGCATGTTCCTCCTCTATTGGTTCGGGGGCTTGGCTCGACTTCTTCTTCGGGGAATTCATCATAAATGCCAATGTATGGAGTGTTTTCAAGGATTCTCTCGAGAATGCCTCGCCCCTCACTAACAATTTTATGTGAGAATGAACCTTCTGAAGCGATGTCGAGATGCGGGAGCAGCTTTCCTTATTAAGACCGAGGTAAAAGTGATAGTAAAGGACATGGTCGGGCAAGGAAAGGTTTGGACCGGAATTGGTAGGGCTTATGAATCGGCCCAAAAGCTGCTCCTAGAGTCTCCTTCTATTTTTGTCTAAATGTAAGCACTTCGATTCTAAGGTCAGCAATTTTATAAAGAGGGAAGAAAGCAAGACAAAACTTGTCTCGAAGTTCATCCCGTTTCCATTTACACTTCCTACAGAATGAGCATACCACTTTTTGCTCTTCCCTCAAGGGAGAACGGAAATAATTTCCATTTAATGGTCTCTTGTGTCATGCCGGGAATTCTCCGGCAAGAACACAACTGCTCGAAATCCCTAAGGTGGGTATATGGATCTTCATCTACTAAACCAGAGAAGGGTTTCTCCCTGCACCATGGCTATAAGAGCGGGGGCAAAGCTCATAGCCATCCGTAAGAATGGGGTGTGATGATGGTGGAGGCTCTAACATATCGCCCTTTGGAGCAAAGAACTTATAGATTGGAGTGAAATCCATGTGGTAAATGGTGGTGATATGAAAAAGGTGGTAAAAAGGATAAACAGGCGGACTTGGTTCTAAACTAGCACAGCTACCGTTCCCCGACAACGGCGCCGAAAAGCTTGTTGGTATTTGTTAACGCATCACGTAAAAATCCGCAAGCGCCGCGGATACCGATGTAGCCTTCACCTAAGAGTATTCCAAGGTATCGATTTCCACGGGGAACGTGAAGTGTACTAATCAAGAGTCAAAGTCGTCTAAGGATAACTAAATGTTTTTGGTGGAGAGAGAGAATAGGTTTCTAAGTCTCTAATTGATCTAAGAATTAAAGATACTCCAAGGTTTACTTATTTTGGGATGTCGAACACTAGCGTGAAAGGGGTGAGAAAGGGGCTAGGAAGCTCTAACTATAGTCCTACAAACACCAACCCGAACGTGGTGGAATACGTCGGCCGTCGTGGTTGTCACCACACAGGGCTACCACAAACTATCCGGTGGGATTGGGTGCAATTCGGGTAACTACTAGACTAAGCACTACGCCTAATCTAATAATTACTACTCTAGCGTAGCTAAGACTAGAGCACTTGATGCAAGCGAGAATCAAATAAATAAACTGAAAGTAAATACTAAAGTAAGTAAATAGAGAACTTAGAATATTAAATAAAGAACCCGAATTCAATGAAGAAGTAGATCCGTAGAAGTACAAAGCTCGAGGAGAATCCGACAAATCCGAAGCTCCTTCCGATCTCTCACCTCTCCTCTCTCTCTATTTTCTAGATTAGATCTAATGAGAACTAATCCTTTATTGACAACTAGCTAAGAGGTAGATCCATACAAGGGAGACCTCCGATCCAAAAGAGAATAATGAATTCGGGTTTCATGGGGTGAGTTCTGCCCCGTATTTATAGTCTGAGCGATGAATCTGAGCCTTTGGATCAAACCGACCTAAAACTGACTTAAATGGATGGTTGGTATGAATTTTAGGGTTCCCATAGGTCGGTGGAGGAAGCTTCGGGAAGCCGGGCCCGAGATTCCTCCTCGTGCCGGGCGGCACCATGGGCGTGCCGGGCGGCACCCTGTTCTGGAGATAAGTCCGGGGCCTTGACGGGTGCGTAGCCCTCTGAATAAGCTTTCCATAGAGTACTCACAATCGAAAAACGGAGTTCGTATGAGAGAATTATGGCCAAAATACTAGACCCTGCTCCTGCGGTCTGATATCTTTTGACTTGAGACTCCAAATGTGGCAAGTAATATATCCGTTTCGATCGTCTCGACGAGCTCTTCGCAATGGTGCATTCCAATCCATCATTCAAGATACTTTTATTCAGAGAAAACCTATGAAAACCTGCAAGACAAATAAAATCACAAAACTCGTGGAACTTGTTAGAATCAAATCCTACATCTAGTGTTTGTAATCCTTTGTGTATCATTTTATGCACAAATTGATGGTAAAAAGTAGACGTTAACTACCGTCAACAGCACCTTCATGAGGCCGACGCTTCGACGCGGTATTTCCATCTTCAAGCATGTCACCGTAGGAGGAAGAACAACATGCCGGCAATCCAACACGGGGGCCACACCTTCACGGAGAACGAGGCTAAGGAGGATATCATCTACGAATTCTACAACGACCTCTTCGGCACTCCGTTCATCCGCACCAACCGCCTAGACCTAGGTCACCTCGATCTGCCGAGGCTGGACACGGAGGCATTGGTCCAACCTTTCGGCCACGGAGGTCGCCGCCGCGTGAAGGAGTCACCCTCGGTCGGGCACCCGGCCCCGACGGGTTTGGCGCGTCCTTCCTCAAGGTCGCATGGTCCGTGGTTGGGCCGGACGTGTGGCGGCCATCGGGGCCCTTTGGGACATGGACTTCCGCGACTTCATGCTCGTCCAACGAAGCTCACATGGTCCTAATACCCAAGAAACCATCCCCGGCCGCCTACGGGACTACCGGCCCATCGACCTAATGCACACCTTCGGCAAGTTGTTCGCCAAATGCCTTGCTCTACGACCGGCGCCGTTTATGCCAAGGCTCATCGGGGACAACCAATCCGCATTCATCAAGGGTAGACGGATTCATGACAACTTCAAGTCCGTCCAGGCCATCTCGCAAGTGGCTACACGCTCGTCGGACGCCGGCCGCCCCTGCTCAAGGTTGACCTCACCAAGGCGTTTGATTCCGTGTCTTGGCCTTTCCTCCTTGAGGTCCTCGAGCACATGGGGTTCCCTCGACGCTGGCGGGATTGGGTGTCGGCCATGCTAGCCACCGCAAGCACCAAGGTCCTACTTAATGGGCGGCCCGATCGACGGATCTTCCACGCTAGGGGGCTACGGCAAGGGGATCCCTTATCCCCCCTCCTCTTCGTCATCGTCATGGAGGCACTCAATGCGCTCATCTCGGAGGCGGATCGTAGAGGGCAGCTACTTCCACCGCACAGGGGCGCGGCCTGTGCGCGAGCATCGATTTATGCGGGCGACCTAGTCGTGTTCCTCTCACCAATGGCCACGGACTTCACCGCATTCGGCCGTCTTTGGACATGTTCGCGGGGGC
This sequence comes from Hyparrhenia diplandra, assembly GCA_015847255.1. NCBI lineage: Eukaryota > Viridiplantae > Streptophyta > Magnoliopsida > Poales > Poaceae > Hyparrhenia > Hyparrhenia diplandra. Next base: position 979,724 of record JADLZK010009543.1, on the reverse strand, counting down.
TTCGGGCCTCGCCACGAACCTCGACAAATGCACGATCACACCGATTATTGCTCCCCGAAAGAGGTCCTGGCCGTCAGGGGCTTCTTCCCGTGCCAGATCGCCGAATTCCCCATGCGGCACCTGGGGGCGCCACTTTCCATCAAACGACTGACCAAGGCGCAGGAGCAGCCAATCGTCGACGCAGTGGCAGCACGTCTCCCCACTTGGAAGGCGGGGTTGCTTACCACCGTGGGACGGTAACCCTGGCTCGAGACCACACTCGGCGATCCCTGGTGCACACTTCTATCTGCGGCCGCGCTATCACTGTGGGCCATCGGGGAGGTCGACAAGAGGAGGCGCGCATTCATCTGGGCTGGGGTAGCCACTGTGGCCAGCGAAAGATGCAAGGTAGCCTGGCCGATTGTGTGCTCGGCTAAGGAGAATGGAGGACTCGGCCTGCGGATCTTCGCATTCTAGGCTTCGCACTCCGTCTTCGGTGGCGATGGACAGCTCGCACAAAGCCGGACTCCATCTATTTGTCTTGCCGGCCGGCGGTGAACGCGCATGGTGGATGCCATGTTCGAGGCATCGGTCTCGGTGGTGGTCGGCGATGGCGCTTTGGCCAAGTTCTGGACGGACTCCACGGCTACCCGATGGTCCGATCTCTACCACGGCACCATGCCTCTTCAGTGCAGTCGGCTCGCGCAGACGAGGGAAGTCGGTGAGGGACTCCCTACCGGGCAACCGGTGGATGCGGGGACATCACAGCGCGCGTACACCATGGCGGTCTGGTGGAGGCCTCCGACCTTTGGGTCAAGCTGCGGGGCGTCAACCTTACTCCGGGGATCCCGGACCGGTTCATCCGGAAGTGGGCGGCGAGGGAGTACTCCAGCTCCTCGGCCTACCGCGCTTTCTTCTACGGGTCTTCCCGGCTCATGGGCGCCAAAGAACTCGGAAGACCGCATCGCCTCCCAAGGTTAAGTTTTTCTTCGGCTAGCCATCCATGGGCGACTACGGGCGACGGAGCGTCGGATGAGGCACGACCTTCAGCCTTGGGACTGCGCGCTTTGCTCACGGGGAGATCGAGGCGGCCCGATCACTTGTTCTCCGGCTGTGTTTTCACGCGAGAACTTTGGTTCCGCTTTTGCGCCTTGCGGGGCGGAGCACTTATGCCCGGTGGCGGAGTCCACGACCATCAACGGTGGCTGGAATCCACGTCCGCGCTGCCTTCGGACTTTTCGGCGAGGCTTCGGCTCCTGGTGCTCCTTGTCACCTAGGAGATTTGGAAAGAGCGCAACCGGCGCACCTTCGACAACATCTCGACCCCACCGGCCGTCTTCACCAAGGTCATGGCCCGAGGCGGATGAGTGGTGCGCGGCCGGCTTCAAGGTGTTGGCACCGCTTCTCAACGCGGTTCGCTAGGCAGCGTGAAGGCTCCCTTTCGTCGCACAATCGGTTTCTAGTTTAGTACAACCTACTGCAGCGCCGTTTAAGCCGGCGATCTTTGTTTAGTGTGTTGCCTCGGTCTACCAGCGGCATCTCGCCAATGAAGTTGGGGTTTGTAAAAACTCTCTGATTTCCCTTAATGAAGTACGTGCATAATGCACGCTTTCGAAAAAATATTGCAGAATTTGTTTTGAACTAAAAATCCTGAAAACACACACAATGAGGATGTTCATCGCTATATATGCAAGTCTTTTTGTTTTATCTTCAATACAAGAGGCACGAGCCGTCGATCCGGTCCTTTTAACTCGCTTATGTGACCGATCAGGCACGGTTTCTGAGCTCTGCCGTTCAGGTACGACTAGGCTGGACCAGGCATGAGCCGCCGAGCCAGTCCTCATTACTCTTTATAAAGACTACATCATCAATGAACTGAACTTATGCTGAATATATTGTGATGAAAATCATAGGGCATGTCACTATAGGATTTAGGAGACTGGAAAGAGTAGACATGATAAGGAAACAAACAATAATTCTACCATGTTGGGACTTTGCCCACCTTGTGCGCATATAATTCCAACTCTTACATGTTTCACAAAAAAAAAAAAAAACTCTTACTTATTAATATGTATTGGCAATGCTTCGTGTCTTTCAAAAAAAAAAAAAAAAAAAAAAAAAAAAAAACAGAACAGCACAGCCATGTTGTCCTACAAACGCGAATGGGATGCTAGGCAATGGCAGTCGGTGGTTCAGAGGAGGCTCAGCGCCCATGAGGCCGGACGAACCTGGATCACCTTAAATAAGGCTTCACTTTCTTGGGGTGCTGTTGAAGTTGGCTCTGCATGTGTTGCTTCACTTTGTCATCATAGGATCCGCTAAGTGAGACTTCCTTGAGATTGTTTAGCTCAGTTACCCCTAATAATTTCAATGATGACACATGATGGCAGTGGATCTTTAGGACCTCAAGGATACGCATTACACCTTGGTGCTCAAACCTAATAGACTGTAACCTGGAGTTGCAAGCAATCTCGAGAACCATTAACTTGCGGAAGCCTCGCTTTCGACTGAACCGGAGCTCCCCATACTGAAAGTCGTTGGGATAAATACATAAAGTACGTAAGTTTGGTAACTTTCCGAGAAGATCCACCTCATCTTGGGTTAACATGTCCATCTGCAATTTCAGTTTTCTGAGATTCGACAACAGATTGATCCATTCTGGCAACTTGTCAACACATCCATACAACTTCAGGCTCTGTAGTCTTTGAGGAGGCGAAGAAATGGCATCCAAACAACCAGCTTCATTCCTGTCATCGAGCCACACTGACAAAGATTCCAAATGGGGGTGACGACCTGAGATGGCAGAACAAAACTGCTTACAATTTTGCTGGTTGACTCCTCGAGACTCCAAGCTTGCGCAACTGGGTAAGGTTCTTGAGCTCTTCCAGGATTGCCCGCCCGTTTGCAACACTGATGTCAATGACACTGATGTTGTGCAAGGCCATCATTTTCCCAATCCCTCGAGGTGCCTCAACGCCTCCATTACGAGAGCCAGCACCAGCAGAAAGCCACTGGAAGCAGCTTGACAACTCTGGCAACTGGAAGCGGGAAACAAGATTATTAGCAGCTGGTATTGGTAGGCTTTTAACAACAGTAGTGCTGGTGCCACCATCCGGTGTCAGTGATACATTAGTACCAGCACGAATGTGCTGCAACTTGTGTAGCTTAGTGATGCTTTGTGGAAGCTTGGCTATGAAGGTGTGTCTGATATCTAGAGTCTGGAGCTGCTTCAGGCCGCCACCAAAGGAATCCGGGAGGTGAGTGACCTCCTTGCATCCTCTTAGCGAGAGAAACTTGAGGCGAGGAAGCAGCTTGACCATTCGTTCGAGGTCACCATCCGTTCGCGATGTTGAGTCCTCTAGGTCCAAAGACTCGGAGGATCCTCATCTTGTCGAGAGATGAGGAATGACTCCCACTTACCAAACACTGTCAGGGACCTCAGCCGTGACAACTCAATGCTCTGATACACACTAATGTCTCTGTCCCAGGTGCTCTCTATGGTGAGGTGTCGTCCAGTTCGTTGTGAGTTGACACGCAATGGCCCTCCGTGCAAATACGAGGTTCTCTTCCATTGACCGGGACTTGATGTATTCTCGGAAGAAACCATTCACTTGGCACGAGGGCATCCTTATCATATAGGACGACATATTTGTTGATCCTGGCACCTGGATCATGTTCAGTTTGCTGAGGTCTTCAAATGACGCCTCCCCTTTCTCCTCGGCAGTACTTTCTTTGGTGTCGGTGGAGTAGCCCTCCGCGATCCACCGCCGCACCAAACGCCTCCGCCGAATCATATGGTCCACAGGGAATATTGACATATAGAAGATACATGGCTTGAGCGAATCTAGGCAGGAATGGAAGTAGGAATGCACCCAGGAAAACAGACCCCTTAGAACGCCAAATTCTGGGTAAGTCTCCAACGCCTCCATAAAATGGTAGTCCTGGAGGTTCAATGGCCATCCGGCGGCGATGCACTCAGCTACAGCAACGATCACTTTGGGAAGCCCGCCGCACTTGAGTAGGACACATTTTGCTTGCTCAATCTCTGCAGGGCTCCGTTCAGAGTGCCCCCATGCCTGTAGTTGAATGAATTTAATTTAATGATAGGCATTCATCTCTCTGTAGTGTGTGTGTATGTGTGTGTCACTATATAAAAATTAGACATACTAGTCCATCAACCCGTGCTCTCGCACGGGCTAGAATTTTTAGAGATATAAGTATTTGGTACTGTTTAATAATCTCTTCATTCCAAATTATAAGACATTTTGGTTTTTTTAGATATTTTGTTTTTCTATGCATCTAGACTGTACATCTACATGTATCAAAAGCTATGTATTTAGAAAACTCAAAATGTATTATGATTTCCAATGGAGGGTACATCCAACTAATAAAGAATTACTTATATTAAATTGTATGTTTTCTCTTTGTTATTTTCTAACATAGTAGACATAATAGATACTATGTAGTCTCTATATAGTTATCGCAAACTTATTAATTATTATTTCTTCAAGGAACTAATTGATATATTTTTATCCATATTTTTTTTTGCATAGCACCTCTATATATTTAAATATGCAATTACTCTAAAACCTTACCATTAATCATGGTGGCTCTTGTTACATCATGTTCATCTATCTTATGAAGTTATGAATCTAAATTTTGATTCTTCAAATTTTATTGTTATCGATTGCTATGGATCTTTTCTCTCCGCATGTTAAGTTAAAAATCTTGTGCTTATTGTATATTTCATTAACTCTCCTTTTTGCAATTTCTAAAATAAGGATTTTAGATCATAGAGTGTGTTCTTAAGTACTACAATAGTATAAACCATTGTTTGAAACATGCACCATATCGCTTAAGATAAGTCACAAAGCTTGAAGTGAGATCTCGGACTGGAGTAGCAATGCAAACCTCAAGAGAATTTTAATACTTAAACTTTATAATGATCGATTTTTTACTCCAAAGTATTTTTAAGGCTAGAGAAATATAGCCACCAGTGGTCTCCACACTTCTCAAGATGATTGAAGTTTACTATCAAGGAATCAATTTGCAGTTATGGTTATACTATCAACAAAGACATATCATATATTTAGTTAAAATACATAAATATATCTAAAGTAAAAATCTATATAAACTGTATTTTATGGTTACTAATATGGTTTTAAATAATTTGTTAGTATCATTAGGATAAGAGTTGTTAAGAAAATATTTTTTATGTGATAAAATATAACATATGTATTTTATTGCATGCATGTTGGCATGGACACATATATTTACTTTAATCAAATCTTACAATACTAATATTGATAGAGGTCGGGTAATGTAGAAACATATATGTTCTCTTTTTTGGTATCTAAACATTTTTTTTGTAATAGGAGATGTTTATAATTTAGATGCAGATTTGAGGGGTATTTAACTTTTCTAATAATTCGATGAAAATTGAGTTATGTAATTTTTCTAGTATTTTTGTCTTTTATTTGAAAATTATCTTTTATTAAAAGGAAAAAGAGTAAAATCTATCCCGGTCCCGAACTTGTCCTCAAGTCTCATCAGTCCATATACTTAGGAAACTAGGAATCGGGTCCCCTCGACTTGTTCAAGTGTGTCATCTAGGTCCAAAACCGGGTTTGGCAAGCGGTTTCACTACGGTAAAAGCAGTTTTTGTTCTTTTTCTTTTTTTTTTTTTTTTTTTTAGGTTGAATCTTTGAAAAATCATAGTAAATTATAGAAAAATCATAAAATATAAAATTCAACTTTTTTTGACTCCACATTAGTATATCTATAAGTGAACATATAATATGATATGCTTTAGTATAAAGTGTCTAACAAAATTAGATTTTCTATTTTATATTTTTTTTATGATTTACTATGATTTTTCAAAGATTCAAACAAAATAAATAAAAAGAAAAAAAAAGATAAAAACTTTGTAGCAAAAATTTTATACTAAAGCATATCATATTATATGTTCACTTGTAGATATACTAATGTGGAGTCAAAAAAAAGTTGGATTTTTTATTTTATGATTTTTCAATAATTTACTATGATTTTTCAAAGATTCAACCTAACAAAAAAAAAAGGAAAAGAACAAAATCGCTTTTCTTGTGGCAAACCGCTTGCCAAACCCGGTTTTTGACCTGGATGACACACTTGAACAAGTTCGAGGGACCTGGATTCCTAGTTTCCTAAGTACATTGACTGGATGAGACTTGAGGACAAGTTCGGGGGACTCGGGGTGGATTTTACTCAAAGGAAAAAGTCAACTTAACCCCTCAACCTATCAACGATGGTCTACTTCACTCCCAAACTATGAAACGGTCTAATTTACCCTTGAAACTTTCCAAAGCCATCTATTTACCCCCCCGAGGCGGTTTTAAATGTGGTTTTTTTTGCGATATGAGAGGTTTTGCTATAGTGACGGCTTTCTTTGCTGCAAAGATGGGTGGTTTTATCTTTATCTTTTTTTATTTATTTCATTTGAAACTTTAAAAATTATAGTAAGTCATAAAAAAATCATAAAATAGAAAATCTAATTTTGTTGGACTCTATATGAGTAGATGTACATAGTGAACATATAATATGGTATGATTTAGTACAAAGTTTTTGTTGTAGCTTTAGATTAATTGGAAAAAATCGATTTTGTCTATAATTAATTGAATTTATCTATAACTAAGTTATACATGGTCCAATGAGTACGAAATTTTTACTATAGTTTAAGCATATAAGAATTAGTCTACCATAAAATTTTCACCATAATTCAACCATAGAAGCTGCGACTATGAATTATTCTAATTAATTACGAGATAAAATTGATTTTTTTAATTAATATAAAGTTGCAACAACAAATTTTTACTAAATCATACCATATTATATGTTTACTTTGTGTAGATCTACTCGGGTGGAGTCCAACAAAATTGGATTTTCCATTTTATGATTTTCTCGTGATATACTATGATTTTTCAAAGATTCAAATAAAATAAAGAAACAAAAGACAAAACCACCTGCACTGTAGCAAACACGACGTTACTGTAGCAAAACTCTGTTACTGTAGCAAAACGCCGTTGTAAACCGGGCTGGGGGTAAAATAGACGGTTTTGAAAAGTTCGGGGTAAATTAGATCATTTCATAGTTTAAGGGTGAAGTAGACCACCCTTGATAGGTTGGGGGTTAGGTAGACTTTTTCCTTTATTAAAAAGAGTCCATATCCTAGTAGTATTGTTTTCCACATATGTTGAAACTTGGCTCGCATCCGGACACTAAACATGTTGAATTTGTAATATCAAAGGATTATATGTGTGTACTATTATTTATGTATCACAGAGTGCATACAATTAAATTAATAATATTGATATGACATAATGTTTCAATAAAAATACACAAACTTAGAATATTACTTTGTATTACCTTTCATAATGATAAAGGTGGATAATTTATAAAATCATTAGGAGGTATTTTAAATTATCTGTCATAGGTGTGGATAACTTTTAATTTAGATACAAAGTTAGAGGATTATTTTAAATTCTTTCATATTGAGCAACATTAGGGGTTATTTTAAATTTATGTTTTGTAATGGCCAAGGTGGGCAATTTAGATGGAAATTTAGGGGTTATCTAGAATTATTTCTCATAATAGCATATTTGTGTAATTTATATACAAATATTGGGGTTATTTTGAATTATGTTTTGTAATGGCGGATGTGGTTAATTTACATTCAAAGAAGTTGTTCTGATTGATTACTGATGGCTGATTTTGGCTGATTTAATAGTATACGTGAGAGAGAATAAGCTGAAACAAGATGAAGCAAGAACAAGAGAACATGTTCAAAATTAGGGGTTACTTTATGTATTTTTCATAATGGCAAAGTGGTGGGTATTTTTTTAATAAACTACAATAGATCTAATAGTTAATATCGATGATGATGATTAGAGTCTGTCAAATCAAAGGTTGGATGTTTCTGATTACTGTAAGAATTTCTAGAATTTATCTTTTTGCTAGCGCGTCTGGTTAGAATTAACTTAGTAGTGAACGAAACATATGATGATTCTTGCAACACTCTATTAATTAGAAATTAGTGGCAGATTGTAATAATAACTAGACTTGATCATGTATTTTTGGTACTTTGAGAAGGTCTATATATCTATCTTAGATAGACTGTAATTTATGTATGAAGTACTAGGCAAGCACATGTGCCCGACCTAATATGGCCAATGTTAAATTAAGGCCTAAATCAGCGCAAAAAAAAAAAAAAAAAAGGCAGGGAGGAGTTTCTATCTCCCTCTCAATTGAACCACTTTATGTTGGCCCTATTTGGTAGAACTCCCAGAGCCGATTCTCTGTTGAATCTAGCATGAGCTCTGCCAAATAGTTTCTTTGCTGATTCCATGAAGTGATTCTCTTAAATGAACTAAGAGGTTGAGAGCTAAAAATAGCTTCTCCTGATTCTGTGAATTAATTCTCATCATGATTTTGAGAGTTTATGGTAAAGAATCAAAGAGAATCAAATTCCATAGAGAATCAGAATCAGATGAAGCTCTACCAACCAAACAGACCAGTAATATGTCTTACAATGTTGTATGTAGTAACATGTGCAACCTAAACACCTCTTTATATGGATAAACCAATTTAACAAACCTTACGTGTGTTGAGTCAGTTATCAGCCCTCAACTAGTAAACCATTACATTTCAACCCTCATCTATAAGTACAGCCAAGTTTTCAACCTTGGCTCAAAATCTAGGTGGTTTTGGATTAACATGGAGTTGGCATGGAGACGTGGCCAGGGCTAAAAGTTATTGTGTTTTCTAAAACGGTAGAGTTTCTTAAAAAATATTTTCATTTTTCCACTTGTGCTATGGATTATATCCAAGTTAAACATATTTATATTTTTAATTAGAGTGTAATTTATATATTTTTTGAAATAAACAAAAATAATTTTTTCTGTCTTTCTTAATACTTATGTGTGCATCTAGTGCTTTTTCAAAGTTGTTAAGAGCATTATCAAAAACAAAGTTGTTAAGAGCAATACACTAATTTGCCACACTGGACATGAATTCTAATGTAATTTAGAAATGACTTCAAATTTTGTTTACAAAATTTTAGTTGGACATAGGATTATTTAGAACCTAGATCAATTTGGTGTGAATTTTAGTGTGCTCAACAAAGTGAAATAGGTTAGTTTAAAGCACCGGCTATTTTGCAATTCTATCATTCTTTATTTCAGTTATAAAGAAGCTATTTATATTAGACAACTTTAAAATTTTAAAGACATTTATGAATTTGAAAATTTTTAAAAGACGTCCGTGAAGATAAATGTGGAGCCTACGTTGAAGCCTCTAAATAGTAATACTAATATATCTAGTGATACTATTTTCATTCTAGTGATACATCATTGAAATATATCCAGTGACACTAAATTAGTATCATCCTAATACTCCCTCTATCCCAAATTATAAGACGTTTTGACACTTCTAGATTCATAGCTTTTACTATGTATCTGACATAACATAACATATATCTAGGTGCATAACAAAAGTTACGACTATAGAAAAGCCAAAACGTCTTATAATTTGAAACCAAGGGAGTAATAAAGATAAAATAGACATATGGTTGTTTATGAGTAATTACCGTTGATTTGAAGAGTTGAAGCGCGTCATCAATTTCTAGGACTTCGACGTTCCACCAATAACCACCATCTGTACAATATGTGGCGACACTTTCTTCATATGTGATGACAATAACACAACTTCGATTTTGGCCATGATCAAAGGCCAAGGCAGCTTTTATCGAGTCCCACTCTTCGGTGGACTGCAGACCATCAATAACAATGAGACAAGTGTACTTTTTTAGAAGATCACAACACTCTTGAATTGGGTCTCTGAATCTCGACATGGTACTATGCTGGAGAGATCCCGAGTGCAAATCCAAGAGTAAGCTCCATGAAAAGTCCCTTATATTGAATGGATGGGATACATCCACCCAGCCGAATTTTTCAAAATGATTCCGTTGATCAATCACTTTGTTGTAGTAGACGTGTTTGACAATATATGATTTACCAATACCAGAGACCCCGAACACGGATTGCACCCCCTGACTGTGTTCGCTAATCCACTCTATATCTGCCCGTCGGCCAACACATGGACATTTCTGTAACCATTCCCTTGCATCTTTCGTTTTGATGGCCCTCTCCTCGTCCTCATCCTATTATGCAAATAAGAAAAAAAAAAAATGACCTTCAATCATGCATAGTGGACGAAAAGTACCCTAGAAGTTTTTAAGAAAAGCAAAATATTGGCCCATAAATTTGGTTGACGTTGACTAAGTTATAATATACGGATCTCACTAGTACAGAAAAGATTTTTACATATGCCTCTTCCTTTTCTAACAGAGGTGGTTTTCTTAGCACGCCGCCTTTAACCTTGGTGAGAGACACTGTAGCTTTGTGACCGTCGCTGGAGATCCATTTTTAGGTGCTACTTAATTATCTATAGTAGATTAAGACATACTTCCTCCGTTTCAAATTGTAGTTCACTTTTGGCTTTTCTAGATACGCTGATTTTGCAATGCACCTAGTTATACACTATGTCTAGATACATAGTAAAACAAATGGATCTAGAAAAGCTAAAGTGAACTATAATTTGGAACGGAGGAAGTATTTTATACTTTTTGTGTTACAAATTGTATAAGCGGTTTTAGTTTTTCTATTCATACTTTTATCATATATCTAGACATAATATATCTAAGTGTATACCAAAAGCCATTTACTTAAAAGTTCCAAAAGGAATTGTAGTTTAGAAGGGAAGGAGTAACTGTCAATTTACAAGATCTATAAGAATCCTCCCATCGAGTAAGGCCCGTTTACAAATGTTGGTAAAAAAATACATCCGGACTCACTTAATTGAATACTTGACTAATTTAAAAGTTGCAGTAGTAATCCCGAGTTGCATACAGCTGAATTAGGCCACATACTATTGATCTAACTACTCCCACTTTCCCAAAACGTAAGAGGATAAAAAAAAAAAAAAATACTAATGAAGTGTGTGTGTGTGTACACACATCTGTTAAATATTTGAATTTATAGAATAAAGATAATAATTTTTAAGTGTATCCACAGTCACTACTACAAGAACGTTTTTTAGCAACAGAGGCATTTTTGGACCGAGGCAAGTAAATCGAAATACACCTCCAACTCGCCTCAAAGAAATCAATCTCTAAGGCAACTGTATTTTTAAAGGCGTCTGGCCGGCAAGGCAAAACACCTCTAAAATGTCATTTTCTTCGTCTCTCTCTTCTTTAATGTTATTACCACATCAGCAAAATGTCGTACGTGATGCCATATTAAATAGCATGGAAACTATAGGAGTCAAAACATGACTCTGGTCTACTTTTTTTTTTTTTTTTTAGAATGACACAGTACAACGCAGACACTCATAACACGCACGCACACTCACCCCTATGAACACACGTACGCAAACCCTACCCCTATGAGCACCTCCGAAGGACTGAGCACCCGACAGATCTGGAGATTCTTGAAGTCACCATTGGCACATCGTCGTCGACGGGAACGTCGCTTACCACTTAATGCATAATGCCGGAAATCCTGGGAAAATCCCAGGAAAAGGTGCGAGCACCAGGATTTGAACCCTGGTGGGTAGCGTCCCACTGGACCGTCCTACCATTGGACTACAAGCCAATTCGCATGACTCTGGTCTACTGCTATATACTCCATCCGTCTAAAAAAAAAAAAAAACTTTAGTTCTAGGATGTTTATATTAGTGCTCGACAAAAATTATCCATGTACTCTTATTTATTGAAGGTGAACTATGCTATATTGCGGAATATAAACTCCTAAAATTAATGGAATGAGACTTGCAGATGACAATCTCAAGCTGATATGGCCAATCTATTGTCAAGAGCTAGAACATAATTTTTTTTTGGATATTTTTGAATACTAGAATATCAAGTTTTTTTTTTTTTTGAGATGGAGTATATATAATCAGGAATAATTTTGGTATGTATATAGGAGTACTGTATACTAACACGTACATTGGCTGGGAGGCCGTCAGGGAAAGGTTATTTATTTATTTATGCTGACGTGCCTCTTCTACATCGTGTTGACGTTGAAGAGAGATGCAGTGCATACGTACCTGTTTGAAAAGAACACGAAGAGAATGGTTAGCGGAGAGCAGCTCCAGCTCTCGGTGTGGTGGTCTGACGCACGAGCTTGCAACTTCGGGCTGCTGGGTGTGCACGAAAATGCAGCTACCATTGGTCTTGTCAGGTAGGTATTCCCTGATGGCGTCCCAGTCAGCTTTGCTGGCCATATCTTGCAGGAAGATTAGGTACCTCTGATCGCTCATCACTTGCTTCATGAACTCCTTGATGAATACGTCTTCGGTCACCATCGCCTTTACACCTTTCAGCTTCAGGAAATCTTGGGCACTTCCATGCCGCGGACAATAGTTTGTGCACAATTGATCCAGCAAGCAGTCGAAGAACTCTCGGGGATCGAAGGGCTCAATAAGCTGGGGATGCATCACCTTCACCCAAGCACGGTACTGGAACTTCTTGCAGATTTCTGGGTTGTCGTTGCAGGTCTTTTTGATGATGGATTCCATTTGCACCTCAAGGTCCCCTATTTCTCCGCACACTGAGATCACTTGAAGTGGAGTATGATGTGCATCGTCTTTCTCTTTCATCTTGATCAGCTCCACGAGATCTCTTGTGCTGCTACGTTTCTTCATTCTCAGCAATATATGTGAAATATTATTGATTGTCAGATGTATATCATGTTGACGATGATAATTACTGATGATGTTTTGGACTTTGGAGCATACATACCTCATTGAAGAAGACACAAACAGAATGGTCAGCTGAGAAGTGCTCCAACTCCAATACTTGGTGCGATTCTCCGACGACCAAACTTGCGACTTCGGGATGCTGGGTGTGCACGACGATGCAGCTACCATTCTTCTTGTCAGGTAGGTACAACCTGACAGCCTCCCAGTCAACTGTGCTGGGCAAATCTTCCAGGAAGATTAGGTATCTGTGATCGCCCATCACTTGCTTGGAGAACTCCTCAGCTAGTCGTGTGCCTTCCATAGTTGTCACAACCGCATCCGCTTGTTTCAGCGATTCTGCGGTGCTGCTGCTGCTTCCCTCCTGTTGCCGGCAACAGTTTGTGTACAACTGAGCCATCAAACTCCTGATGAACTCATGGGGATTGAAGGGTTGCGTCAGCTTCACCCAAGCACGGAAATTGAACTTGCGGCAGATTTCTGGGTCGTCACGCGTGTTCTTGATGATGGACGCCACCCCAAGGTCGCCGGATGCTCCCCACAGTGAGATCACTTGAAGTGGAAGGACATCGTCTATCTTGTTGATCAACTGGATGAGGTCTTTTGGGCTGCTGTGCTTCTTCTTGGCTTCCCTCGCCTCGATAAGGATCCCCGCTGCATCGGCGTCGGCATCAGCTACGGCCTGCTGGTACTGCTGATGACTCGTCGTCGTCTTCTCAGTGGGCTTGCAGCATCCGGCGTCGCCGATGTGCCTGTAGCGCTCGTTCCTCTTCCCCACAGCTTTGACCCTGGATTTCAGCAACTCCATAGCAGTGACAGCATCATCCAGCTGGGGCGCCGTTTGTAAGGATCCCGCTCCGGCGGCGGAGATCCAACCGAAGAAGAGAGGGGAAAAGTGGGTAGGTAGGAGGAGGAGAGGGTAGCTACGAACGACGACGGCAATTCAAATTAAAACGAGTTTGTGTTTGAATGATTGATACGACTCGAAGAGCCAATCTCTATTTATCCTCTATGGTTCCTTTCGCCTTGCTGCTGGATGGGCCGGCCCAGTCCGGACCGAGATGCGGGTGCTCGGTCTCCGGCCCGTGCTCCCTTCCTTGGTCCTTCGGTGTCTTGACAGCCTGTGGAATGAGAGGAGCTGACATCCCCCCCTCCTTGAGTACCGGCTTGCCCCCAAGCCGGGGCTGCCGGGAACTGCTGCTTGAGCGCGTCTTCATCCTCCCAGGAAGCGAGATCAATGTCCATGTCCGACCATTTGATTAGCACTTGAGGAACAGTACGAGCACCACACTGCTGCATCCGACGTTGGAGGACCGCCTCTGGAATTTGCATCAGGTTGTCAGGGTCAGGCAGAGAAGGACATACCGATTCCAGAGGTGGAGGAGCAGCCTTGAGCATGGAGACGTGGAACACCGGGTGTATCAGAGAAGATGGTGGAAGGAGCAGCTTGTATGCCACGGAGCCAATTTTGCCAATGATTTCGAATGGCCCAAAGAACTTGTAGCACAGCTTGTTATGTGACCTTGGTGCAAGAGAGGACTGCACATATGGTTGGAGACGCAAGAATACCTTGTCCCCGATGTTGAACGACCGCTCCGATCGGTTTTTGTCAGCTTGGTGCTTCATGCGCTGCTGAGAACGCAGCAGGTGTTGGCGAACTGCAGCTAGCATGGTCTTGCGTTCTGCCATCTTGGAAGCGACGGCCGGAACAGGGGACACAGTGTCATTGGTGAGGCCAAAGTGAACTGGAGGATGACCATATAATACCTCAAAGGGAGAAGTGCCCAGAGATGAATGCCAACATGTGTTGTACCAAAATTCAGCCAACGAGAGCCATTTCGACCATTGCCGCGGACAAGAATGGACGAAACAGCGGAGGAACGTCTCCAGACATTGGTTGACGCGCTCCGTCTGTCCGTCAGTCTCCGGATGATAAGAGGAGCTCAAACAGAGAGTAACTTTGGCCAATCTGAACAATTGTTTCCAGAAATTGCTGGTGAACACCACGTCGCGATCAGAGACAATGTAAACCGGCATGCCGTGGAGTTTGTAGACATTGTCAAGAAAAACCTGGGCGACTGTTTCTACGGTGTAAGGATGACGAAGAGGCATGAAATGAGCGTACTTACTGAACTTGTCGATCACAACCATTATGCAATTGGCTGTTCCTGATGTTGGCAAGCCATTGATGAAGTCCATACACAGCACCTGCCATGATCCTGTTGGTACCGGCAGAGGGGACAGGAGTCCTGGGTACTTAACCCGTTCTGACTTGGCCTGAATGCACACAGTACAACGAGAAACAAACTGCTGAATGTCAGTTTTCATGCCCTTCCAAGCAAATAGCTGCTTAATTCGTCGATGAGTCACTGGGAACCCGGAATGCCCCCCAATAGCACTGCAGTGAAGAGCAGTCATGACTTTCAACTGAATAGCTTTGTTAATGCCTAGCCAAATCCTGCCCTTGAATCGTATGATGCCGCCAGTGACAGAGAAGGGAGGCCGAGAATCAGGCTTGAGAATAAGCTGTTGGAGCAGGGAAGAGGTGTCTGGATCTTCCTCATAGCCAGACAGTAGCTCAGACATACAAGACGGTGTAACAGTCGACATGGCCTGCAGTTGAGATGGTGCAGCAGGGTGCCTCGAAAGGGCATCCGCTGCCTGATTGTTGATTCCAGGCTTGTAGATGACTTTGTATTGTAACCCGGCCAGCTTAGTGTACATCTTCAATTGCCATGGTGTGTGCAACCGCTGGTCTGTGATGTGGATCAGGCTGCGTTGATCAGTAAAGATAACAAACTCATTATGCTGGAGATAGGCACGCCACTGATCAATTGCAACTGCTATTGCCAAGAACTCCTTGTCATAAGTTGACAGACCACGTGTCCGAGGACCTAAAGCTCTGCTGACAAAAGCTAGCGGGTGCCCATCTTGTAGAAGGACTGCACCAACCCCATGATCACTGGCATCGGTTTGGAGCTGGAAGGGCTTGTTGAAGTCTGGTAATGCCAATATGGGCGCTGTCAGCAGTGCTTGTTTGAGGACAGCAAAGGAAGAAGAGTGAGCTGGAGTCCAGACGAAGAGTGTGCCTTTTTTCAACAGGTCATACAAGGGTCTCGCAATGATGGCGAAGTGTTTGACGAACTTCCTGTAGTAGCCTGCCAAGCCTAGGAAGCTGCGAAGTTGCTTAGCATCAGCAGGTTCAGGCCAAGACTGTACTGCTTCCAATTTGGAAGGATCGGTGCTGACTCCCTCCTTGCTGATGACGTGGCCAAGGTAAGCTATTGACTCTTGAGCAAAGCGGCACTTGGAGAGTTTGATCAACCACTGGTCTTGAGCTAGCAGCTCGAACACTTGGCGCAGATGAACAATGTGCTCGGCCAGAGAACTGCTATATACCAATATGTCGTCGAAGAAGACGATGACGCAAATGCGCAATAGAGGCTTCAATGTTGAGTTCATGGCCCCTTGGAATGTGTTGGGAGCGCCTGTGAGTCCGAAGGACATGACATTGTATTCGAACTGCCCCCAATGCGTCATGAATGCTGTTTTGTATTCCTCTCCGGGTGCCATTCTGATTTGGTTGAACCCAGCTCGAAGGTCAAGGCAAGAGAAGAAGCGGGCACCGGCTAACTCATCAAGTAGTTCATCGATAACTGGAATTGGAAACTTACTCTTGATGGTAAGGGCGTTGAGCATACGATAGTCGACACACATGCGCCAGGAAAGGTCCTTCTTCTTGACCAACAAATCGGCGAAGAGAATGGGCTCGACTTGGCCTTGATCATACCCGGTTTTCAACATGTCGAGAGACTTGTTCCTCGATTTCTGTCTTGAGTTTGGGAGAATAACGGTACTATCAAACCGAAACTGGTTGCGCTCCAGGTATCAGAGGGATAGAGTGATCACAATTGCGGCTGGGAGGCAATGAGGTTGGTTCAGCAAACAACTATGAAAACTCATCAATCAAGGATCAATAACTAGCAAAGACGATGGTTGGGGCTGCTGAGGCTCAATTGAAGAAATGCTGCACAAGTGTACCTCATCACGAGCAGAAGAGTCTGGCAGGATGCCTTGCAGGAAGGCAACACCTCGGCCATAGGGAATAGACATCCACTTCTGGTGCCAACTGACCTTCATTGGGGAGAACGCAGCTAACCAATCCATTCCCAATATTAGATCATAAGAGCCCAGCTGAAGCACCCTCAGTGTAGAATGGAACACATAACCCTGCAACCTCCACTCAACGGAAGGAATGACAGTATTACAGTTGATTATTGACCCATCAGCAATACGGACTGGCATCGGCTGAGGCAACTCTTGAGTCCCAGGTAAAGTGGAAGCAACAGATTCGTTGAGGAATGAATGTGTGCTGCCCGAGTCCACCAAGATCAGGATGGTATTACCAGCTAAAGTGCCCAGGAACTGCATTGTCATAATTCCAGAAGGACCAGATAATGAAGCTGCCGGAGTAACAGAGAAAAACTGAGCTGGGGCCTCTTGTTCGGTAGCAGGTTCTTCAGGCAACGGTTCTTCCTGCTGGAGCTCAAAGTCATCTTGAAACAACTCCCAGACTTCTTGTAGAGCTTGTAACCGTGGGAGGAGCGCACTGCGTGGCCCAAAGCCCATTTGTCGCCACAACGCATGCACAGGCCTCGTGCTCGGCGGTAATTCTTGAGACTAGCCAGCTTGTCATCAGTGGTTTTAGAGCTGGAGCCTCTGTCCTCCACTTGTGGCTTGTCGGCAACACGACCTGGCACCGGCGGGAGGAGTAAAGGTGCCTTGGGTGCTGGCAGACGGGAAAAGCCAGAGAACTCCGGGCGCCTCACATCCTTGCGCCTGGTCGACTCCGCTGCTTCCTCCTGTAATAATGCAAGAGTGTAGGCGGTATCGAGCATGGAAGGACGGGCAACCATGAGTACAGCGCGGATATCGTCCCGTAGGCCATCTATGAAGCGTTGGATGAATGAGAGGATGTCGGGGTTAGGATTGTAGGATTTGAGTTGGTCGACCAGTTCAGTGAACCTATTGACGTAATCAGAGGCAGAGCCTGTCATTTTGATGTGGAACATTTTTCTCAAGAGGAGTTCGTGTTGATCCCTACTGAATCTCTCATGGATCAGAGAGCAGAATGATGGCCAGTCTGTGGAGGCTAAGGATGACTCAATGGATTGGAGCCAGCGCTTGGCTGGACCAGAGAAATGCATTGTGGCTACACGGATCCACATGTGAGACTCGACATTGTACATGTCAAAGTAGTTTTTAGCACATGTAATCCAGAATTGTGCGTCTTCACCATCAAACTTAGGAAAATCGAGCTTGGGTAGGCGTCCTAGAGTCTGTTGGTGGTTGGACTGGTAAGGAGAGGCTGATTGGTGATTACTGTAATATGGAATATTGTGTTGGTGTGGGTCAGTGTAGGGTTGGTAATAGGGGAATGAGGGATCATAATAGGGTTGGGAAGGCCAATATTGCTGAGCATGCTGTTGCTGTGGTGGGGGTTCAGGATTGTTGGGGAGGGAAATTGGAAGGTGAGTAGTGGCTGGTGGATGGGGACGACTGGGAACAGGAATCGGGTTCATACGTGGGGGAATTGGAATGGGAGGTCGAAAGGACGTACCAGGCTGCAGGGGTGGGGTGATGGTCGTCACCGACCCATACCCCTGTACGCGGTGCCCGTCGGGCGGTTCGGCTGTCACTCCGGCGGCGATGTGCTCAGCGGAGGACGCCGTGTAGGTGACTTGGCCCGGTCCCAGTGTAGGAGAGGCCGCCGTCACCCATGGCGATGTCGCGGGAGCCCCGGTAGTAGCCGGAGCCGAGGTAGCCGAGGGCCCGTCCGCGCGTACCGGCGATCCTGGTGCGCTTCGGCCGTAGACGATGTTGAAATTGCGGCGCCGCGTCGAAGATCGTGGCCCCTCCACCCGGGGGCGCCAATCGTCCGAACACCACGGGCTGCGCTCAGCGCCGCCGATGCGTCGTCCCGCTCGTCACGCATCTCGGACAGGCGCATCAGTTCCAGATCATCAACCTTGATTCGACGTCCACCACGCGCTCCTGGATGCCCCGAACCCATCCGGTCTGGGCCGCGGAGGAAGCGGTGTAAGCGGTGCAAAGAGTCTCGAGGGCGGAGACGGCGGGGGCCATCTGGGCGAGATCTGCTCCGGCCAGTGTGATGCGGGAGAGAGCATACTTGGCGTGGCCGCCGCGACACCTTCCAAGGCGGTGAGCCGGCGATCGACGCCCTCGCCTGGCTCGGCTGTCTCGGGCGGTGACGCGCTCCGAAGACGCCGAGGGCGCCGACAAGTCCTCCCTCGGCGAGCGATCCACTTTCGCCCGGCAAGCTCTTGGCGCTCCGAAGACTCGCCGGCGAGCTTGGAGTCCCACGGACTCGAGCGTGTCGGCGCTTGAAGATTTCGGCGAACTTTTCTCGAGCATCGCCGAAACGTTGGGCTCCATGGCGCGAGATCCCGGTGCGCTGGTGAAGTGCGGGTCTGCGGAGGAAGGTAGGAATCCAGCGGTGGCTAGACCCGATAGAGCTGATACCGGTGTAGGATCCGCTCGGCCGGCGGAGATCCAACCGAAGAAGAGAGGGGGAAAAGTGGGTAGGTAGGAGGAGGAGGGTAGCTACGAACGACGACGGCGAATTCAAATTAAAACGAGTTTGTGTTTGAATGATTGATACAGACTCCAGAGAGCCAATCTCTATTTATCCTCTATGGTTCCTTTCGTCTTGCTGCTGGATGGGCGGCCCAGTCCGGACCGGAGATGCGGTGCTCGGTCTCCTGGCCTGTGCTCCCTTCCTTGGTCCTTCAGTGTCTTGACAGCCTGTGGAATGAGAGGAGCTGACACCGTTGCTCGCATGCAGGATGAGAAGGAGAGCAAGCGGCGCCACCAATAGCCATAGGACTTGATGTCGATGAGGACAACAGACTCAATGCTGTCCTCCACATCCAAGGCCAGGTTGCGGACCTGCCTCACCAAGGTCTTCACCATCTCGTCGGTGGCTCGATCCTTGGAGACGACCAGGAAAGAATGCATCATCTCGAACTCGTCCGAGATAAGCATCAGGTCGCGCTGGATATTCTTCTTGAGCTTCTTGTCCTTCTCAATTGCCGACTTGGCAGCGCTCAGCGTCCCCTCCGCCGCCGACTTGGCCAGCCCAAGCACAAGGTCCGCCATTGCTGCTGCTGCTGATGCTCCATCAGTCTCTCGTCTCTCCTCTCCTCCTTGGAATTGTTAGTCTACGTTGTGTTGTGAGGTGGAAGCAATGGAAGCAGCAGGTTCCAAGTGAATGAAGCTGCTGCTGCTAATGTGAGGGCTGGAGGCTCTTGTGTGGAGAATGGCAAGACATCTCGAGCATATATATAGATACTGAAGCAAATCATAGAACATTTTTGCTTTTTCATGGTGCGCGGGCCAAGTAATCCATTAGCACTCAAGATATACTTGTCCTGGCAATGCACACAAGACAAGCACATGTTCGCAGGGTTCCTCTCTCTCTTTTCCCCTTGTCGCAAGCAAAGCAAGGATGCGAAAAGCTTGCTGCTAATGCTTGCCAAAGTAAAAGGACACACAAATGGCATCTAGTCATCTACACGAAATGTGTATGGAGGCTGAATGAAGCAAAGAACTTTGCACATTTCAAGGAGGCTTAAACAAATCACCTAGGTATTTCCTCCGGCCAGTAAACACATAAAGTTTGGCGTATGTATCTTCCAACCTCAAAGCTAGCTTTGTCCAGATAATCTTTAACAATTCGTTTGTAACTTCTTCAATCTTCAGTAATCCCTCCTTTTTGAACGATATATGATTGGTGGGGTAACTAATATGGACCGAAAACACATATCAGACAGCGCTAGCTTTTTTTCCCCCTCTATCCTGCCATGCTGGTTGCCCGCATAGTGGCGGATCCAGCTGAAAATATGAGCTAGGGCGACTCGCTATATACATACATATACAAAATTTAACCATATACCTGTCTAACTATGTATGTCTATCATATCTATATTGTAATGTCACATAAAAATTATGTGCTAATACATAATTCAACAAACAAAAGGTACAGAGGAAGTTTAAACATAATTACCTTTCGCAAGAAGAACACATAAGAAGAATTTTTGTTCTATAGTCCAGATAATTTACCATACAACAAATAATCAAAAGGAAAAAAAAACAACCTGTAATTAAAATTAATGAGTAAGTGACAAGTAAGGGAATATGTAAAAAAATGTCAAACATTGTAGAAAAATACCGTAACCAATAAGCTAGAATTGATTTCGCTAGTCAGATATCAATCTCTATCTATTTAATTGACCAACAATTTGCAATGGAGAATGGATTAATGGCAGCACCTATTTTCTTTTACCACTTCTAGCTCAATAGAGTTGGAGTTTTCGGGGCACCGCCGCCGCTCGCTGGCTGCCGGCGTGGGGGCCTAGGGGCTAGCAGTCCTCTGGGGGCTAGGAACAGGGAGCCGGGTAGGGGAGGCAGGGAGCATGGCCAGTCGGCCTGGAGCAGTGGATGCCGCGAGTTGGATTGGTGCGCCGCCGCCGACCTCCTGCGCTGCCATGCGAGGGATTGAGTGAGCAGCGATGGATTCGCTGAGCAAATGTGCGTGCGCCGCTGGTCACTGTGGGCCCAATAGATCATAATGGGAAGCCCAATAGTTCTATTCATTCATTATGGGCTAGTAAGAATCGTTGAACTTGAGCTCATAGCCCATTTAAAGTTGGGGAATTTCGCTGTAGGACACTGGGAAAACGCATATTTTGCTGTAACACACCGCAAACGCGCTCGTTTGCTGAGTACCATTACAATTTTATAGTCATTTGCCACAACACACCGCGTCCATTAAAATAACAATTTCCAGCATTCGGGTGAGAGAAACTTTCTAAAATGACGACTGATGCCCCTGTGAACTGGACTCGGGCTCGTGTTGGTCGAACCAGACCACATTCAGCCTGGCTCAAGAGCCGCACCGCGACCGCGCACGGAACCCTAGCCCCATCGTTTCCCCCACCGTCATGCATCCAACGCCGCCCGATCTCTTCCCCCACCTTCCCACAGCCAGCGCCGCCCGATCTCTTCCCCCATCTCCCCGCAGCCACCGCCGCTACAGCCGTCGCCGCCTCCAGAGCCGTCGCCCTTTGCCAGTCCCCCCGGCTGCAGGCAAGAGTCGCCACCGCAGCAAAGGCCCGCCAGGTGGTGGTGGCGTGAAGATGGCTGCATCCCCTGAAAATGAAGCGGCTCGCCCGAGTATTGATTCTCCACCGAAGGGCCTCAATCTGTCATGGGTGCCTAAAGGGTATGCCTTCCTCCCCTAACCTCTTTGCCTCCCCTTCTTATTGCGGTTAGGTTGGGTTTCGAAGGGCCTAAATCTGTTGTTCTTGTCCATTTTTTAGGATGGACAGTAGTACTGCATTACGAATAGCAGTTTGTGTGCCGATTATGTTGAGGCTTGTGATGATGGTAGCAATGTGGCGCGCAATGCATCAGATTTTCAGTTAGTAGTGGATAGGGACACTCTGAATTTGATTGATCTGACAAATGAGGTAGCAGTGAACTTGTCTTTGGGGAAGAATCAAGGTTTTAAGTTGTTATTCTTCGACAAGGACAGCAAACGCTATACCTTTCTAACAACTGATGCAGCCCTGATGAATGCCATTGGTAATTATTGGGACTTAAGGAGGTTTCCTCTGTTTGTTCAGTTTTATGATAAACCTGCAGTGGCCTTCATCGAGAACATGTCTCGGTGATAATGAGGCTGATGCATCTTCTAATCCAAATCGCTTGCTATTACTGATGGCCATGTCGATGATGGGCACGATGTGGAGTCACTTAGTGAGGGGGACAGTGACTCTCATTCTACTAACTCTGATGCCTCTGATGGGTCTTCTGACTCTGATAATGAGGCTGAAGCAAATAAGAGGAAAGGTACCAAAATGGCTGTTATTGATGAGGCCCGAAGACATGGATGACCAACAGCAAAGGGGAAGTTCCGGAACCTACTGTCTCTGACTCTAATGAACATGATGATTTGTTAGTAGATGATGAAGCTGGGTGTGAGGTCACTCAGCATGTAACTAACTTAGAGAACCCCACTATAGCCGAAGGTGTCGCATTTGAGGATGAGGATACCTTTAAGAGGGCTATTAGGCAATATGCAGTGCTTAATGAGTTTGAAATTGCAGGTCCTTACAGTGAGAGAGGCGAGGTATAGAGGGTTCTCGCAAGGGAAAAAACAACAAGAAGAAGAAGTGCAAGTGGAGGATCCATGCTTCGCAATTGCCGGATGGAAGGACTTGGCAGGTTTGTAGGCTACTCATGCATGTTATTGTTGTCTTTTTTGTTAATATAGGCCTTGACTAATGCATTTTTGTATGCAGATAAAGAAGTCACATGCAAAGCATGGTTGTGCCACCACATCTCACCTAACCAAGAACTGCATGGCTACCAATTCATGGGTGAAGGATAGGGTTATTGACATCTTGAGGGATGATCCAACAACAGGGGCCAAAACACTTAGGAAAGATTTGGAGAAGAAATACGACATCAAGTTATCCTATTATGTTGTGTGGGATGGTAGACAAATGGCTCTAGATGACATACAGGGCAAATGGGAGGACAGTTTTGAAGATGCTTTCCGTTTCAAGGCTGAGGTGGACAGAACAAATCCAGGCAGCATTGTGCAAATTGATTGGGCACAGCAGGGTAGCAAGAAGAGGTTCACTAGGATCTTTTGTATTGATGGTTTCCTGAATGGGTGTAGACCTTTCCTTGGTGTGGACTCTACTCACTTAACTGGGAGGTGGAGAGGACAGTTAGCTTCAGCAACTCAGCTGTAGATGGACACAATTGGCTTTTTCCAGTTGCTTTTGGGGTCTTTGAGTCTGAATCTGCTCCAAATTGGAAATGGTTTTTTGAGCAGCTACATGTTGCCATTGGGTCTCCTCCTGGACTTGTAATCAGTACAGATGCTGGCAAGGGTATTGACACGGGAGTGACCTCTGTATTTCGCAATGGTGTTGAGCATAGAGAGTGCATGAGGCATCTTGTGAAGAATTTTAATAAGAGATACAGAGGGGCAGTCTTCAAGAAACAATTGTGGCCAGCTTGTAGGGCTTACAACCAAAAGCACTATGAGCATCATTTCAACATTATGAACAGAGCTGCACCTAGGGCTATGAAGTGGATTGCAGACAACCATAAGCATTTATGGACCAGATGGAAGTTCTCTCATGCATCCAAGTGTGACTATGTTACTAACAACATAGAAGAGACATTCAACAGTTGGATTAGGAATGAGAAGTCACTGCCTGTAATCCCACCGATGGATAGAATAAGGCAAATGATAATGGAGAAACAAGAAATAAGGAGGACATTGGCAAAAAGGATGACAGACAAGATTTTGCCTCACATCACAAAAGAGCTTCATGGTATGAGTAGAAATTTACACTACGTCATACACAAGGGTCCTAACAACACTGCTGAGATCCAAGGCACTACAAGGGAACTTAAAATCTGGAGGCACACAGTTGATCTTGAGGCAAGGGAATGCAGTTGTCAGAAGTGGCGATTAGTGGACTGCCTTGTACTCATGCTCTTTGTCTTATCACTTCTGTGCGCAACAGGAGTGTGGAAGACTATGTAGATAACTACTACTCTGTTGCAATGTTCAGGAAAGCATATGAGAATGCTATACACCCAATGACAGATAGAACTCAGTGGCCTAAAGTTGATATGGATTTCAAAATGTGGCCTCCTAGGTTCAAGAGAGCCGCAGGGCGTCCAAGAAATAGAAGGATCAAAAGTGCAGAAGAAGGTGGCAAGCCAGTGACACAAAGAAAGTGCAAGAGGTGTGGTCAATTCGGCCATATGATGAAGACCTGTAATGAAACAGTCTATGACTCTGATGCACCCCCACCAGCACTCCCAAAGCCAAAGAGAACAAGGAAAAACAATAGCAGCAACACACCTGCAATCACTGTGTCGACACATGAATCACAGATTGGAGGAACTAGTAGTAGTGTTGTAGCATTAGTGTCACCACCACTTAGCAACAGCCCACCTGCAGCAAGTAGTGTTGCAGCATTAGTGTCACCGCCAGCACTTAGCAACAGCCCACCTCCGGCGACTTACCAATAGCCCGGCGGAAAACACTAGAAGGTATGTGAAAATAAACCAGATTTCTCTCTTAATTCGAACTTAATAACTAGGGGTAACTATGGCTAACTTTTTCTACTTTCTAACAGCCAAAAAAGGGCGTTGCTGGAGGCACCTGAAGGCTTGGTGCAGATGAAGAAGAATAAGAAGACAGAGAAGGTGACCACTGCCAAGACGACTATGATCAACGAGAAGAAGCAAGAGGGAGCAAGCAAGAGGGTCAGCAAGAAGAAGCTGATAATGGACCTGTGATGTCAATTATGATTTGTGTTGTTTTGTACTGAACTAAGTAATGGCCCTATGGACCTGTGTTATGGCCGCTGGACCTGTGTTATGGCCGCTTGAACTGTGTTATGGCTATTGAACTTGTGTTATATTCACGTGTGAAATGTATGGCACTTTGCCTTTGGTTATGCAACATCGATACATTTCAGGCTCATACATGTCAACACATTTCAGGTTCACAATATAAGTCTGGAAATTACACTACTGAAACACAACTGATACATGTCAAGCGGTTGCCATCTTCTACATGTCAGCCTGCTGCAATGTTCACTTGACCAACAACACCAGCAAAACTAGCACTAAGACGAAAAGATTAGCAACAGCTATCAGAAGCAACCACTCCCCTATCTTAACAACTTTGCTGCTAAAAGTGGTATGGTTGTGAACTAAAGAATTAAGCGAAGCCTCTGAATCTTTTAGATGAATGACAGCACTATGCAACAGATCTTGACAGGCCTCAACACCTTCACAGGCCTTCACCATTTCAGCAGGGGCGCTTTCAGCAGCCTTCACGAAGCCGTGACCAGCTTCCACCTCCATTGAAGATGTGTCTTGCTTCGGCCCTCTGATCCGACTGCAGCCGCGAGGGAGATAGCCTCCGGCCACCAGGTACTCCACGTACTGTTCTTCGAACATGTATGTGCCACAAGCCAAACCGGTCTGCAAATCCAAGACAAATCAAACTTGAAAACCCAGATTTCTCACGGTCACAACAACAAATCAACAAAAACTTACATGCTCCAGTAATGGACACTTGTAGAACCTCTTCCCCTTGCTACCAGCCTTCTCGCGACACGGCCAATCAGATTGGTTCCACACTTGGAGCAAGCTACCAATGGCAAGAATCCACTAGGGTCCCTGAACTGCTCAAGGGATAGGGGGGGCGGGTGAGGCACGGCGAAGGGGTTGGAGTGCGAGCTCGATGCCATCCCTAACCTGGGAGCTAGGGTTCCTGTAGTGGGGGCGGAGGATAGTAGGCAGGGAGAGAGAACAAGGCCAAGAAGAATGGGGAAGAAGAGGCAGCGATGCGAACCGGTCAGCTCCGATCGGGTCTATGTGGTTCAACCCGGACAATGAAAAGCGGTCGGGGGCAAAATCGTCTACTCTGTCATGTTTCTCTCACCCAATCTTTGGAAATTGTTATTTTAATGGACGCAGCAGTGTGTTGTGGCAAATGATCATAAAATTGTAATGGTACTCAACAAACGAGCGCGTTTGCGGTGTGTTACAAAGAAAATATGCGTTTTCCCCAGTGTCCTACAAATGAAATTCCCCTTTAAAGTTCAGGAAGACCAACAACAGTTCTATTCCCTTTATACGGGCTAGTAGCATCTCCCACGTTGAAATTCGAATGACTTCAATTCAATGACCAATAAATATGTAGTATCATTTAACCCCCTTACCCCTTAGCATATTCAACCACAAAGAAAAAACAGTTTGCAATGTTTTTGCTAACTCATTTCCATTCCATTCTCATGTATCAACGTACATTGTGCCAATAATTTAAATTTCATCAAACAAGAATTCACATTCATGTTTCTAAATAAGAAGCAAAATAAATATTATGTGCAATAAAATGATATTTCTTTGGATATGGTGGTATCTAGATAGTAGGACCTATACGAGTAAGCACCAATTGAGTAACTAGATTGTTAACCAAAAAATGTTTTAGCCAAATTCATGTTCTAGGCCAAGCTGTCATCTGTTCATGACATTTGTGTTGTCGTTAAAGTCACTTAAACTTCTATGTAGTATGAGTCGTCACCGTAGTATGAGTAGCTAACTATCGTTGGAGTCTAGTTTTCCCTAGAAATTTAAAGTCTAACAACTTGTCTCTTAAAACAGGCAAAGCTGTTAAAATTGCCTCCCCCGCCTTAGAGGTGGTTTTCAAGGAAGTTTCATCATTTTTAGTTAAAACAACCCTAATGAGGTTTTTAAACCACAAAAAAATCTTGAGAAAAAGATCCTAGAGGTAGATTGGGACACGAGAAACCCAAATCGATCAAAATATTTAAATCTTGTGAAAAATTCTTCAAAAGATTCCAAAAATTAAATTTTACAGTGAGAAAATGAGAAGAATATCGAGACAAATCTGATTCTAATTAATTTTAAACATATTTTGAAAATTTTCCACAACAAAACTATGGGCTGTAACCAACACGAATGCAACATATATACATTCATGTTGAATGCACTCATGCTAGTTTGCATCTCTTGTTTTTTTTGTCGTAAAACCTTGATAAAATGCATTTAGATATAAATTACATGGTTTAGGACTTCTCTAGATAGTTCTAGATATTTTTAATTTTTAGAGCTACATGTAATTTATGAAAGCATCTAGAGACAATGTCATCAGCTCTAAATTATTTTATTTTCGTTTCTGGTGTCCCATTCTGCCTCTCGAATTCTTTTTGGAATATTAGAAGGTTCAAGATATTTTTGGTGGTTTATAAGAATCCTATAATGCTTGCAGAATTTGTTTTTGAACTAAAAAGCCTGAAAATCCATATCTGACTAGGACATGATGAGGTAGTTTAAATGGTTTTAAGAGTTAAGGGGAGGCACCCAGTCCAATTTTAAACTACACTCATCAAGGGAAAATGTGCTGTACTTTTGTTTCTTTTCGAGACATGATAGATCTATGAATGAAATTGTCCTTTATGGAGAAGAAATAACTGACGAAGAGCACAAGTCGTCCACCGGTTCCACGCCCAAAGCGCATCCCTGGCGTTCACCACCTCAAGCCGTCCGTGCTCGAAGCTTGCGGGTCGACGTACTTCCCCGCCAGGCACTCCCGGTTACCGCCGCCGTCGCCGACGGCGACGTACACGGGCCCGCAGGGATCCTCCTTCCCGGCGCGCACGCGCCCGAACCGCTCGTACGCGTGCACGTGCCCCGCGAACACGGCGTCCACGCCGCGCATCATCAGGAGGGGCTCCATGGCGTCGGCGCATGGCGTCGCCGTCCCCGCGGCGCGCGTCGTTGCTGTTGTACCACGGCGCGCGTGCACCAGCGCCACTACGAACGCCATCCGGCGCCGATGGTGCTGCGCGCTGCCCGCGGCGTGGTCGGCGTACGAGCCCAGCATGAGGACGTGCACCGCGCCGCCGGCCGCGTCGAATTAAGGAGTCGTAGAGGTTGTTGCCAGACGGCGACGGAAGGGCGCCCGGCCGCACGAGCGACGAAGTCTTGCGGCATGCGCCGCGCGCTCGCCAGCAGCTCGACGAGGCGGCCGTACGAGTCCCACCGTTGTTGGATGAAGTCGGCGTACGAGATGTCGCTGGGGAGGAGGAAGCTGTCCGTCGCGTCTGTCCCAATGCATCAAGGTTACCTGCAATAACGTAGCGACGCCATTGCCGTGCCATGTGCATCACGATCGACACGTGCCATGATCGAGACCAGCTGAGCTTGGACACGCACATGCATGAGGTAGGCACTTACCGGCGATGGCGAAGTTGATGGAGCAGGGACAGCGTCTCCCTCGGCGCCGGCCGCACGGCGACGTCACGGCGAGGATGGCGAGGAGCGCCAGCGCGGGAGCCATGCTTCTTCCTCCCATTGCCATGTGTCACCGGAATCAGCGATATGGTGGTAGGGTAGGGTTCAGGTATCTAGATTCGGTCACCGGCAACGAGCACGGTGCCGCCGTCGCCTCAGCCTCCGGCTGAGTTCGATTATACAGAGTTCCAAAACATAGTTCGCTTACTCGCCGTTTCTTCCTTTTAGAAGGCGGGCGATTCTGTATGCCCGTTTCATGGGCCTACTGGGCCGAATTCACATCCACTCCCGTCCGGCGTATTCCTTGTTGGGCCGTACGTGCAGGGGTATGGGTGGATCTGATAGAGTGGGGCCGGTCACGCGCGGAAATCATCCGCGCCGACCAGTCGGCGCGGAAGCACGCGCCGACCACCCCCGTCCGTTGCGTGGTTTTTGGCCCAGTTCGTGTCTCGGCCTAATACCTCCACCCTGTCTGCTCTCTCCCCTTCCCCATCGAGTGACCCTGCCTGCGCCCGTGCGCCCTGCTCCCCGTGAACCCTCGCCTCCAGCTCCGCCGCCGAGGTCGAGGCCGCGGGCGTGGGAGGCCAAGGAAGGATCCCGTCGCGGAGGTTTCAGCGCACGCAACCGAGGTATTCGACATGACGCAGTACTTGCTTAGGTCTCCGCTTCCGTCCTCCTCTGCACCCGGTTCCAGCTTCTCTTCAATGGCGTTGTCGCTCTGTGTGGACAGGGAGATGCCGAGATGAGCAGCTCGTCCAGATTTGGTTCTGGCTAATTTCCCCTCCCAGCGAGCTGATTGCTCCCTGCAGGGCCGTACCTAGGATTTGGAGGCCCTGAAACAAAATTCATGATGGAGGCCCTCCGATTTTGGGACACTACTAGGTACAGATCAAATCTTAATGCTAAAAGGATCAAATTTTAATGCTAAAAGAGTAAAAACTAGTACACAAGTAATTAGCACCATAGCAATCTTAATGCTGAAAGAGTAAAAACTAGTACGCAAGTAATTAGCACCATAACAAAAACTAGCATAGCAGACTAGTAGTACCTGTAAATTTGGAGGCCCTGAACGGTCGCACACTTTGCACCCCTAATCGCCGGCCCTGCTCCCTGCGCTGCTACATTCTACCTGTGTGAGTGTGTCTTTCCTTTTTTTTTTTTTCTGTTATTCCCTTTTGTTAAAGCAACGTCATGTCACTTGCAATGATTTGCATCTACGATGGAGTTCAGATGCCCGTTGATGCTTCGGATCTGAGCTGATTCGATTTCAAGTGTAGTATTCTGATCCTATTTGTCTTCGATAGAATTTTGCAGTTGAAGATAATAATGAAACTGGGAAATGGAAATGCGTCTGTTGCAAGCACTCCTATTTCTTTGCGTTTGTTGGTGGCTTGGTGCTATACAGCCAAGCAGGTTGCCTCTTGGGGAATGGTGGTAGTGTGATTAAACAAATATCAGTGATAACGGCTGTGAAATCCGTGTTTTGAGAGAACGTTCCATCATGTGCATTATTGAATGACAAACTTTGCGAGGTATAATTTTCAGCACTGGATTTCATTGCAATGTTCCATATGGTTGTCTCTTGTTATTTCCTTTGATCATGCTGTAAGGTCATAGTTTTTATTGTAAAAATAGTTACTTTTTGCTCTTGATTTTTTAGATGTAATGTTAATGTTTCATATATTGTTTTATGTAGCCTCATAATTGTTTGTCAGAAGCATAATGTTCTATCATGTATGCTTCGATGTTCTGTTATAATTAAATTGATGTTCTCATTAAATGTTTTCAATTTATGTCTCTATATTCTCAGTCATGGTTCCCATGTTCTATCATATATGCTTCGATGTTCTATTATAATTAAATTGATGTTCTCATTAAATGTTTTCAATTTATGTCTCTATATTCTCAGTCATGGTTCCAATGTTCTATCATGTGTGCTTTGTTGTTCTATTATAAATAAATTGGTGTTCTCACTTAATGTTTTTAGTGAATGAAGCACGCATGATAGAACATAAGAATAATAACTATATGTATTTAGCCTGACAGGACCATACGACACATGAAGCGACTTAAATAATCGAGTGTCTTCTTACTGCAATACATAATCTTATCTGTCCATTCATGTTTCTGCCTGCGTGCTCCATCACATGGTCAGTGTACACCCAACCAAATGTCAGTAATTTTGTTATGTAACTAAACTCAGCAACCCAAGTTCCCACTACAACTATTAATTTTTCAGATGTCTACTCCATGTTTCTGCCTACCTGCTCCATCTTATGGTCAGTGTACACCCAACCAAACATCAGTAATTATGATGTGTAACTAATCTCATCAACCTAAGTTCACAGTACAACTATTAATTTTACAGATGTCTACTCTTCAGAAATGTGTTTTTTTATTGGGTGCATGATCAGAGCATGCTTACTGAAAAAAAATCTATTTCAGCTTCAAGGCTGACTACGACAAGGTAATAATCCGAGCATCGTTATTAGGATTTCAGCTCGCAAACCATTATTATTTTTCTGTTGCTATACAAAAATTGGAAAATTTCTATGGTCTTGGGAAAAAACTATGATGACCTCTTCGGTTTCTTATATGGCTTCGTAATTGTAAGATCCAATTCTCTTAAAAGCTATGATGACCTCTTTGGTTCCCTGTATGGTTCCGTAAACTATTATCAAATGTTTGGTACCACAAACTACATATGTACTACTTATACATGGTCGTTGTGTCTTAGCATTATCAGTCCTTCCCTTCATCGCAATAAACTGGGCAATTAAATAGTGTCATACATGTAAATGTGCTACTGTAATCATTTGTTAGCTACACCTAGCTTTGTCGATTCCCTAGGCTTCTATAAATTCTATTTTCTTGTGTTACCTATATTTCAAAAAAATGCAACTGTCTCCATTATGAAACCAGCATGATTTTGCAGCCATAAATAGTGCTGTACAAATATATGGTCTCCAACCACACTCCTTCCTTTCAAAACGTACGACCTTTTGTTTTTGTTTCTTTTTATTTACCTCCTTTTCAACTATCCAATAACTAAATGTTTATTTTTCTAATTTTCTAATTTCTCAGTCCAATTCAACTTTGTGCTGGCAATAGTCTAATAAATTGCACCTCGCCTGCTGATTGTACTCCTCTATCATGCCTCATTGTCACATTTAGTGTCCAACATCGATCTATTTCTCATTTTTAATTATTTGGTCCATGCTCAACACAATTCGATTAGAATAATTATATATATAAGTTCCCTACTATAATGAAGCACCTTTTTAGTTTTGATCCTATAATTGTTGGATTATCTATCCTGTCTTCTGTAATTCTCAAACATGTCTTAGATTTGTTTTTTATTTCAGTTGTTTGAGAATTGATCGAGACCATCAGAATTCAGAAGCAAACATGTCAGTAGTTCCGTTCATAGAAAGAGCTTTCTTCTCTTCATTGGTTGTATTGTCAGCTAAGAAAATTATTGATTTCTAGTCATATAGGTCATAGGTGTCATAGCTTGTACTAGTTAGTAGAAGTATTCTGTCAGGTCTCATCACTTTTTGTAGACAATTTCAAGCGATGTTCAAATATTAAACAAGTGGTGTTCTGAGTAGTGCTTACTGATGTTCTAGTGATTACTGATTGATGTTCTAATGTTGTTGGCTCAATTTGCATGCGTTTTTCAATAACCTTTGAATTGATGTTCTTTTATATTGTTTATTTTTATTGATAGGCAAGTGAGCAAGTTGATAATCCTATGGCTTCTACAGCTGAAAAACTTCTCTTCATTGTAGAAAGGTAAATGATCTTGGCACAATTCTTTAGAACTCCTGTTTTTATATTTCTTTCAAATGACAATTTAATATGTAGCATTCTTTAGAATAGTTTTAACTATATAGTAGTCTGTGTCCAGACCTGGCCCTGACGCCACGGGGCCATTAGCGGTCGGTAGGTACTTTTCAGTTGACATTAGTACACTTTCGGCAACTTTAATGAATGGGTGGCTGGTGTTCTTTCCTCCTTTTTTGACCAATGCTTGCTTGGTAACCTCATACTTTTTATGGTGCTTGTCATAACAAACAATGAATAAATGATTCCTTGTGATTGATGTATCATGTTCAGCTATAATTTGATGTTCTCTTACTAACTAGGTGATGTTCTACTATGCATAATGTGATGTTCTCTTAGTAACCAGGTACTCTGCATGTCAGTTTGATAGTTAGAACGCCTGTTCTTAATGAATATTACTCCGTTAGTCCAAAAAAAAGAATGTAACTTTATGAGTACAAAGCTGAATACTTGATTATTCATAAGTGCAACTTTAGGTAATTTTGACGGACTCCTTTTCGTTTTAAACTGAATTTCACTGTGTATAAAAAAGTAGAACATTCTAGTTTCCTTGATAGAGCCTCAATCTTTCTTGCAGAGAACATCATAGTTTTGAAGGTAGAACATCGAATATGCCTTACTTGGTTGTTATATTATGTGTAAAAAATAGAACATTGAAGTTTCCTTGATAGAACATTGTTCTTTGCTATGTAGAACATTGCTATTTCGAAGGTAGAACATAGAAGTTTGATAGTTAGAACATTGAAGTTTCCTTCTGTTTAGATATGTATTTGACTGGTGCACAACTATATTGAAAAAGTGCTTATTGAGATTATTTGGAAAATTTATTTATAGCAATATTAATGGTTTGAATTTTCAGCAGTGAAGTGCCATGGTCATGTATTTTCTAGCTGAGACATTTTCAATATGAGGTTTGTTGAAGGAGAATAAGTATATGGGGTCCTAGATTTTTTTTTAGACTACTTAAATTTGGTGTGTTTCACATGCAATCTTTAGCCTCTTCTAGAGATAGCCACCAATACTGTTATATGAAGATTAAATTAGTTGCATAACAGCTTAGATGCATGTTAGACTTGCAGCTGTCATCATGAACAGGGACACTGCATGGGTCAATGAGCTGCTTGGAATTTTCGATGCAAGCTGCCATGTGTGGCAACCTCTCTTTTCTTCTGTTTTTGTATTCCCTTCCATTGATTCTCTTTCTTTTAGTTTTGTGGTTAATTTGTTTTTTTCGTGTTATGCTCTATTCCTACCTCTAGGATCTCCCTTTTCTTATCGATTGCTTGTCTTTTTGGTGCTCTTTTTGGGTTTCATATTATTGTTCATGATTTATGTCAGTGGTTATTTATAGAACATATGTTTATGGGGCACTTCATAAAATTCCATATTTGCACAGGATGCAGTGAATTCCTATCTGACCTGCTCAGGTCTGGCATTCAACGGTTACCACACCTGGGAGATCAGATGGATTACATCTCCAAAAAAGAACCTCTCCATGTCTGCATGCTATGCAATGTACGTTCTAATTCTTAGTTTGCTAGATGCTCGAAAGAGTTCAGAATTGAAAGCAACATAGTGCTTATTGACATTTTTTTATATATATTTCAGTTTCTATCCAATGCATTTCAGAGTGTTTGTGACAAAGCTGGTATAAGGCGCCATTTTACAGCTCCATATTCACCACAACAGAATGGTGTGGTTGAAAGGAAAAATAGAACTGTAATGGAAATGGCAAGAGCATTACTGAAGAGCATGGGTGTCCCTGGGAGGTTTTGGGGTGAGGCAGTCAGGCATGCAGTGTATCTGTTAAATAGATTGCCAACAAAGCCAATGGGTGATAGAACTCCTTATGAAGCCTGGAATGGCAGGAAGCCACATCTGGGACATCTAAGAATATTTGGGTGTACAGGACATGTCAGATCAGCAGGCCCACACTTGAAGAAACTCTGCACAAGGCCAGAAACATATTTAAGTTTATGAACTGCAGAAGGGTTTACATTTGCACCGAAGCACAAGTCCAATGACTATGACTGAGCAGAAAATGGTTAAACCTTCGTTTGTCAGGGTAGGAACTCACCAAGCGTGGGTTCTGTTGAGAAAAACTAATTTGGTTCATGCTGCATTCATGGTGCTTGAACCCATCATGTAAGTTAGATTTGCCATATAATTATCTTGGTTCATGGGGCACGAGCCAGTAGGCAAGATTTGTACTTTCAACAAGTATTTATTATTGACGTTCAGAAATATTTACATGGTGTTCCATGGAGTGAACATTGTATCTATTTTGCGAACATAAAGTTAGATATGCTTTGATGGACGGTACTAATTCATTTCGATAGCTTTGCCTCTTTGAACAAGAAGATCAAGAGCCATGAGAAGATCATTTATTGAATTTAAATCACACAATGGTTCTCAATCGCCGTCTGTTTCCTCATCAAATTTCTCATCAAAATTTCCTTGATACTCTATATACCAATGCATACCGCATTAACTGATTGATTTATAACACATGATCATTTCCACAGTCAAGGTCAAAAGAATGAAAGAAGAAAAAGAAAAAAACAGTCTAAGAAAACTGGGCTTGGGGAGAAAAAAAGAATGAAAGAAACAGTCTAAATAAACTAGGCCAACAAGACAAAAGCCCACGAATTAGTGTGGACCGGCCAACTCCGCCCACAGTCGGCGGACACATTCGCGCCGACCAGGGCGGCAGCTAGCACGGCCCTACTTCCACGCGTGCTGCGTTGGCCGACGTACTCGCGTGTGCGTGTTTTTGTTGCAGTGGACACGAACCAGATTTGTAGTGTGGTGTGGGTGTGCTCAAGATAACAAAAACAAGGGCATTTTTGTCTAGCCAATAATGTACTATATTAGCTACAATTCAAACACGCATGACAAATTTTAGTTTGCCTAAAGTATATGTGACTATATAAGTCTCCTCTAGACGTACTACAGAAATAAAACTATATATACACAAATAGGAAAAATATAGGAATATATATAGCGAATGTAAGTGTGACATATAGAAATTAAAAAACACATGTCTAGGCGTTTGGACGGCCAGAAGGAGAAACTCAAAAACAAAAATTATTCCTTTCTTAATTAATCAGTCTAGTTATTCAATTCTACTCCCGTACCTACTTACCATCCTAGGATCGTAGAGGCTAGAAGTTGTTTTCATATCAAAAAAGATTTTATTCTACTCCCCTGATTAGACACTTGGCAATGCATGAAACATGCAAATGGACACGTGTCAATGCATGGAAACATTATTTTTGGTGGGTGGAAAAAAAACCAATAAATGGCAGCCTAGAGCACTTTATTGAACTTAGGCTGTGTTTAGAGGCCCAATTTTGGTGCCAAATTTGGCAAATTTGGTACTGTAGTGAACTGAAAAGCACTGTAGCACGTTTCGTTTGTTTGTGGTAAATATTATCCTACCATAGGGTAACTAGGCTCAAAAGAATCGTCTCGCAAAGTACATCTAAACTGTGTAATTAGTTTTTTTTACATACATTTCATACTCCGGGTATGCGTTTTTTTGGTGCATTTCGTGCTTGATGTGATGGGAATGCAGGAAATTTTTAGAGGAAAGTTGGGCCTCTAAACACAGCCTTAGTATGAATCAAATTGGAGTCACGTGCTTTGAGTGATTTTTTCACTCCACGTGGACCCTAAGTTAGTCATCACTTGTGTTATGGGGCCCAAAAACACTTTCGATTTCTTGACCATTGAGCTGGTGATCCAGCGGCTCAGCTCTCTCATCCCAAAACCCCACGTGTTCTTCTTCCTCGCTCGCTACTTCCCATTCCCAACCGCTATCATCACCAGTTGCTCAATCCCCTGGCTCTCCAAACCTCTCTCCTCCCCTCCAGCTTTGGCATCGTTGCGCGACTCCATCGAGCCAGAGAGCACTTCCCCACTATGGGCCTCATTTTTGTGCTCATTTACAGTGTCCATACTCTTGCCCAATCCTCCGCCTTCGTCTCCCCACCATCAGATTCGCCACTGCTAGCCACTGCCACACTAACCTAACTCATCCCTGCCCTTGTCCCATCCCGCCTACCGATGGTGCCACCGCCACTGCCTCCCCCATGCTGCTCCGTGTCCACCGCAAACGCGGTGGTCTTTTGCACCTGTTGGGGTATTTTTAACGCACACAAAATAAATAGGAAAAATCTGCAGCGCCACGAGATACCGCCAGTAGCTTTCACCCGAGGGGGTTTTAATATCGAATCCACGGGGGAAACGTGTGAGGCTAACTACAATCTAACTCAACAAAAAGGTTAACTAAGTTTGGGTTTATAATAACTATAGAAGTTCTAAGATAACTAAAAAGGGTTTAGGATAGTTAGAAGGTTTTTATGGTAACTAGGAATAGCAACAAGGTTAAGATAAATAGAGACAATAAAGAGGATAACTAAGGGTCTTTGACTTCTAACTTGGGTAAACAATGTCTTCTACCAATCTATCTTGGCCGATAACTAATAGGGAACAAAGCGAGTTTCCTCCCTACTCGCATCAATAAGGCTACAAGTCTTACTAAGCTGGATGGTGGGCTCTGAGAGGATTCAATAAAGCTATAAAGTCACCTTTATGATACTACCATCAATATCCGTAAGTAAGGGGCATTTATGATTAACCCTAGCCTAAGCACCACGCCTATGATAAGAATTAACACTCTACTCCTTCTAGAATATAGGAATAAAGCACTCAAAAAGAGACGTAAACTAGATAGACAATATAAACAAAGTAAACTTAGATTAAAAGTAAATTACCGAGAGAAATCTTGAAGACAAGATGAACTTGAATCCACTTGAAGTACAAGCCCGAAGAGAGAGCATCGACATGCCAAGCAGACTCTTCCCAACTCATCCCTCACTCTCTATCTCACTATTCTATGTATAAGGCTAGATCTATGAAGATCTAGTCTTCTCTTACTAGCTAAACCTAAGAGATAGATCCATTCAAGGGATCCCTCTCCTCATCTACTGAAAAAAGACTAATGAACTAGCTAATGAATTAGGGTTTCGAGGGGAGCCCCGCCCCTCTTTTATAGCCCCGAGGGATGGATGTGAGCCGTTGGATCAAACCCGACTTAAATGGGCGGTTGGAGTGAATTCTAGGGTTCCCATAGGTCGGTGGAGGGAAGCTTCCCGGAAGATGGGCTCGTGGGCCCATAGGAGGGTGCCGCCCCCCCACCACCTCTTGCCGCTTCGGCCCCACACGGTGACAGGTGGGCCACGCCTTTATGAGCTGTCTTCTCTTCTCATTTGGACCCACGGAATTTATACCAATCGCCCGATTTGGTCCTTTTTTTTGGTGTCTTGATTTATCCTCTTTTCTCTCTGATTTTTCGGGGTTTTCGAGTTCACCCCGCAAAGCGTGTGTGCACCAAAATTCTTGGAAATCATTAGTATAAACCCTATCTTCTAGTGTTCTTGTTCACATATGATCTATTATTTTATGGTAAAAGTTGACAATAACTACCGTCAACAAGCTCCCCAAGCTTACCTTTTGCTAGTCCCTTAGCAAAACATATATATTATAAAACAAACTTGGATCGGGGAGTTGCTCACGATACTTTCATTCTTCACAGTACACATGCTTTCAAAAAAGAGACTCAACTCCGATTTGGATAGACTAACTCGACTTCAAACTCTTTCTTTTACCAACTATGGTGCTTTTTACTCTCACTTAGGTACTTGAGCAATTGAAAGATAGAACAATCAAGTCAAGCACTATGTCTCAAGTCTTCGATCACTAATATTTTGGAGTTTTTAATAAATTTTGCAAATAAAACTCGAGCTCATCTTTGAATGGCACTCTCAATCTCTCAATATGTGGTATTTGTGGATCCTCACTAGGCATTAATAGTTGCCTTCTCTCTTGAATGTGTGGTAGTTGTGGCACAAGGCTATTAAGCCTTTATCTTTTTTGACTCATTCTCTCTTTCTAAATATGGCTTATGTGGGGTTCATAGGAGTGGCACTCTTAAAATAATATTGCATATCTGCAAAAGGATATATCTATAGTTCAAACAATAGATCCATAGAGAGTTCGACCAATCAAAACAAGCATAGCATGTGTATGGAATATGGTGGATAGGTGTATATTTGGTGGCTAAAACAAATTCTATGTTTACTCCTTTGATGATAGAAACAAATCTCTCTTTTAAAACTTAGAAACTTTGAGAGAACTTTGGGCTGTATACTTTTCTTTCTTTTTCTTTCAGAGAGGCGGGCATCTAAGTACCCATTGTTTTCATTTGGACACTTGTCCCTTTTTTACTCTCTTCGTTTTTTTAGGAGGTAGGCTCTACTCGCTGTAGGACACTTGTCCATTTTTCATCCCCTCTTTTTTTTTTTTTTTTTTTTTTTTTTTTTTTTTTTAGCAGCAGCCCAAATCTCTTTCCATTGATAAACCTTTTGAGAGATATCAACAAAGCTATTTTTGGAGTAAATAAACATGGGCTTCCTATAGTTTGATGGAGGGTTTATTCCCGGTGTAGGAATAAAACAAGTATATGGATGTATATGTGGAAAAAGCATGGTATTGCAATCACTCCCGGTGTAGGAATAATGCATATGTATGTGGAAGGTGTGTGGATGGAAACTTGCCTTTTCGGGACTGAACTCCTCACGGGTAACTTGAAAGCTTGAACTACTCAACCCAAAGCAAATGGCATATGTAATGGAATGTTTTCCTAATCTAATGATCATAAATATGGCTTTGGTAGGAATTTAACACTACGCCAAACAAGAGCTCATCATGAAAGATTTTAAATTTTTAAAACAAATCTCCGGATATAGTTTCACAAAGGACAAGATAAATAGCATGCTCGGACTCTCTCATATCATGTCCCCTAATTACCTAGACTTAGATCAAGTGTATGCTACCCACAAGTCGGGTATAGAGCAAATTTGAAAGCGGGACAAATATATCCAAAACATGGAGGAGTTTCTAGTAAAAAGTAAGGTACTAAAAAAGAATTAGAGTAGAGCAACTATTCATCATTTCCAAGACTAACTTTATTTATTCTAACAAACACTTATTAACCACACCTTAAAAACAAGCAAACATATATATATATATATATATATCTATTTATCTAAAACAAACTCTTTATTTGATTTAAAACTTTATGCATCTTTTTATGGTCTTTTTTTAAAGAAAAGCAAAAAGATAGTAAGTAAAGGGATACTTATCTCGATAACCGGGGTGCTCTCCCCAAGCTAGATTTTTGTGTAGGTCTTTGAGATGAGGTAGACGAATGGAGGCGATGTCGTCATTCCTTGATGGAGCTTTGATGATGACGATGTTGAGTTAATGCTCTGTCAAGTGGTCGAATGTCTCCTTCTCGTCATGGCTCATTGATGCTTTAAATCTGTGAAACTCGAATAGACAACAAAGCTCGTGGAATTGATTAAGCATTAGCGGTTGGATATTTTAAGCTTTAATTATCTAGAGTTTCTTAATGAGAATTAAAGATTAAGCTTTTAACAGAGATTTAAGCAAAAGCTAATATTTTTGTATTTTTTTCAAATGCGAGGAAAATAAGAATGAATGCAATCTTTATTTTTGTGCCTCCACATAAATAATCATCGTGGGTGTTTATGCCACGTAAGTAATCATATGGGGCTTTAAGAAGACATGTATGAAACATATGTATGCAATAATTAAAAAAGAAATTGATAAATGCCTAGTTACCTTCACGGGAAGATTAGTGTTTTAAGTCCACTTTGAATCAAGACTCCTTACCTTATTTACTCCTTAAGTGTACCATCCATGTTCATCGATTGTCCGGCATCTTGAAATGAAGCTTTAGTAGTAGGAGCTGGCAACATCTTGTATAGATCGGGACTTTGTACTTGTAGGGCTTAAGGGATTATCTCCCCAAGCTTCACTTGAAGTATGTCCTGTTTACAAAGATAAAGTAGAGATCAAGTGCATGGGCTCTCCTGTTGGTGGAAAAACACCAAATGAGAACCAAAAACTTTGTTCATTCTTTTCTAACCTTATGCACATAGAGCAAGATATGATTAAAGCTTTATATACTCTACTTAAGCAAGACATGGGTGATAGGATAAAAAGGTAAACATTGAGTGTTGCAATTAGAGTATTTTAACAAGAAAGATCAAGAGGCTTAACTTCGGGATGTGCAACATTTTTAACTTATAAGGTTTAGGACATCGTGGATTAAGAGGGTGATACTAGGAACAACTAAAAGCAGTCGAGTTAATGAAGTGGATAAAGCTATTTTTATGAGCATGCAAAGGTTAAGGAAAAACTTTATTCAACAATGAAAAACTTACCTCAAGATGTTACCTTTGTTATTAGAGTATGATAGCACCGTAACATCTCGTTAAACGAACCTTCTCCTTTTGTTTCTCCTTCCTTTGATTTCATAGAGCTCTTCTATCCTTGAATGTGCCTTTCTTATGCAAGTTTAGATCTCTAGCTTCACCTTAGTGTGAGTTCATCTCATGACATCCCCAAACTTATTTGAGTGTTCCTTCTTTTTCTACGGGGTTAGTCCAACAAAATATACCATTGTCTACACAAGCAATTATTAGTTCAATAACCAAACTAGACTCCATGTCTAATTAGATTAAGGAAGACTATTTAACCTAAGCACCATGCTTAATTTAAAAGCCTTTGGAAGTACTCATATGGCCATATGGAGCACACCCAAACTAAAGCATACTATAGCAAACAACAATAGCAAGAAAGTACTATAGAGATTTACTCAAACGAGAGATGACAAAGCATGATAAACAAAGCATGTCTTAAAGATGGAGACAACTAGGTTAATGCACCAACATGGCAAAAGATGTTATATTAATTATTAGCTGGTCATACCTTGTGTTGTCGTTCCTCATTCTTTTTTAACTCAAACCTGAAATAGTTAGTGACAAACAATACCGAAGGAAACTAGTCATTATGTAAAGTTATATATATATGAGCCTTCATGTGCTCACTTTTTTTTAATTTTATTTTATAAATATATATATAGGGAGAAAAAGTTGGACCTTCAAGTGCCCATAATCTTTTTTTTTAAGAGAATTCTTGTTTTTAGGACACAAGCTGCGTCCTTGGGAAACCTTCAAATTACAAATCAAGATGATGAAGTAGTTTCCCCTCCAACGTCACCTATCTCAAGATTTATGTCAACGAGATCTAGAATATTTGTGATAGACATAGGCATCTACAACCCTTCTTTCAAAGTTTATTGGAGCAAAAGTATGAGGGGTTGAAGATAATGGAAGTGGTGACATAGAGACTATTAAGCTCGGGAGATTTCTCATATGAGTATGGATTTATAGGAGATGTGTTTAAAATGTAACTTCCATACTCATTGATGTTATCTCTTTCTTCAAACTCCGAGGGTGCTTCTTCTTGAATGTCTACAGGCAAAGACTTTGTCTCTATATGACACTCATTGGATGTTTTATTTTCTAGGATTTCCCATGAATTAATTTCTTTTAAGGCTTAGTCCTCGTCTATCCATTCTTCAATAAAGGCACACGCCTTCTTCATCCGTTCTAGGCATTGTTGTAAATGCTCCTCATCATCCTCATAGTCTTCATAACTCTCTTGCTTTAACGTGTTTATGGGATCATTATTAGAAGGTAGAGGATAAGAGGGAACATCGGGTTCAAGGATGGTTTTAGAGATGGGTTCGGATGAGACATTTAATGAAGGCATAGAAGGAGAGAAGATAGGAATGTTTTCTAAATGAGTTTGCTCTCCTTCTATGGCATCACTAGATGAGCCATCCTTGAATGCTTCCTGATTTTCTGAATAAGAATGCTTTCTAAGAGACTCCTCCTTAAAGGGATTTGAATTATCTTCTCTTAAAGGTCTCTTATATGGATGAAGATTTATTGGGTTCCCAAAATTAATCAAGAGATTATCATTGAATCTTTTCTGGAATGTCAAAGGGTGGACTTCCTTCTTTTATTGGAGGATTTTGGGACTCTATGGAATGAATAGCTAGAGCTTGGGCTTCTTTTTTTTGTTCGGGGAGAGGAATTCTTTTCTATTTCAAGGAGTTCATTTTTGGGCGAGGCGGGGGAAAATTCCCACTAATCCTATTAAGGACATCCCTTGCTTCATTGGGAGGCATTTGAAGAAAATGTCCTTGAGTAGCTGCAATAAGGGCACACATAGAATCTCTACTAAGACCCATATAAAAATGTTGAATAAGCATAGATTACGGTATGCAAAGGTCTCAGTCCGGTGTTCAAGATTTTTATAAAGGCGATCCCAAGATGCACCAAGAGATTCTCCTTCTAATTGTTTAAAGTTTAGAATCTCCTTCCGAAGGTGACCACTTTGGAGATGGGAAAGAAATATGAGCGAGAATTGAGAATGTAGGTTATCCCAATCTCCTTGCATACTTTCTATGGTTCGATTATACCAATGTTTAGCTCTTCCCGTTAAAGA
Organism: Hyparrhenia diplandra; assembly: GCA_015847255.1. Taxonomy (NCBI): domain Eukaryota; kingdom Viridiplantae; phylum Streptophyta; class Magnoliopsida; order Poales; family Poaceae; genus Hyparrhenia; species Hyparrhenia diplandra. Next base: position 936,716 of record JADLZK010009543.1, on the reverse strand, counting down.
GAACGGAAATAGCTTCCATTTTAAGGTATTGTCCGACATGCCCTCCGGGCCTTGACAATCCGCGGTTAGCGAAAACTCATCCAAATGTGAGTATGGGTTTTCATCACCTTCTCCCGAGAAGGGTTTTTCACGAGAGCTAATCTTATAAAAGATGGCTTTATCTCAAAACTAGGTACTAAGATAGGCCCTTTGGATTACGGTAGTTTTGAGCTCGTAGAGTGACCAAATAGGCGGAGAGGAATAGAATTCATAATGAAAAAGAAAAGATGAGAATAAAGATAGAAAGAAGGGGTAAGATAAAGGAATAAAGGATAAAAAGAAGTAAAAGATTAATATTGAGCTAGGCTTGAAGTTAACTCTGCAACCGTTTCCCCGGCAACGGCGCGAGAAAGCTTGTTGGGTATTTTTAACGCACACAAAATAAATAGGAAAAATCTGCAAGCGCACAGATACCGCTATAGCTTTCACCCAGGGGGTTTTAATATCGAATCCATAGGGAAACGTGTGAGGCTAACTACAATCTAACTCAACAAAAAGGTTAACTAAGTTTGGGTTTATAATAACTATAGAAGTTCTAAGATAACTAAAAAGGGTTTAGGATAGTTAGAAGGTTTTTATGGTAACTAGGAATAGCAACAAGGTTAAGATAAATAGAGACAATAAAGAGGATAACTAAGGGTCTTTGACTTCTAACTTGGGTAAACAATGTCTTCTACCAATCTATCTTGGCGATAACTAATAGGGAACAAAGCGAGTTTCCTCCTACTGCGCATCAATAAGGCTACAAGTCTTACTAAGCTGGATGGTGGGCTATAGAGGATTCAATAAAGCTATAAAGTCACCTTTATGATACTACCACCGATATCCAGGAGAAAGGGGCATTTACGATTAACCCTAGCCTAAGCACCACGCCTATGCTAAGAATTAACACTCTAGTCCTTCTAGAATATAGGAATAAAGCACTCAAAAAGAGACGTAAACTAGATAGACAATATAAACAAAGTAAACTTAGATTAAAAGTAAATTACCAGAGAAATCTTGAAGACAAGATGAACTTGAATCCACTGAAGTACAAGCCGAAGAGAGAGCACCGACATGCCGGCAGCTCTTCCCAACTCATCCCTCACTCTCTATCTCACTATTCTATGTATAAGACTAGATCTATGAAGATCTAGTCTTCTCTTACTAGCTAAACCTAAGAGATAGATCCATTCAAGGGATCTCTCTCTCATCTCTTGAAAAGACTAATGAACTAGCTAATGAATTAGGGTTTGAGGGGGGAGCCCCCCCTTTCTTTTATAGCCACGAGGGATGGATGTGAGCCGTTGGATCAAACCGACTTAAATGGGCGGTTGGGTGAATTCTAGGATTAGCATAGGTCGGTGGAGGAAGCTTCGGGAAGATGGGCTCATGGGCCCCAGGGAGGGTTGCCGCCCGCCCTACCACGATGCCGCCCGACCCCACCTGGTGATAGGTGGGCCCCGGCCTTTGCGAGCTGTCTTCTCTTCTCATTTGGACCCCTAGAATTTATACCAATCGCCCTGATTTGGTCCTTTTCTTCGGTGTCTTGATTTATCCTCTTTTCTCTCTGATTTTTCGGGGTTTTCGAGTTCACACTGCAAAACTGAGTATGCACCAAAACTCATGGAAATCATTAGTATAAACCCTATCTTCTAGTGTTCTTGTTCACATATGATCTATTATTTCATGGTAAAAGTTGACAATAACTACCGTCAACAGCACCACAGATTCCCTTTCCTTCTAAGCCCATCCAGGATAGATGAACCCTAACTTCGTCGAAGAAGGTCTCACAGAAACAAAGCGATGACGCTAGGAAGAGACTAAACCGGGTATGTGGCTTTGGTTGATCCGTGATAATAAATCGAGTGTTGATGGAGATTGAATCACTCGACGTGTAGTAAAGCATGTCTCCAAAAAGATGTCTAAGGGAGCGATCGAGATAGTAGTTTTCCACGCAAGTCTGCAATTGTGAATATTTCAGTTATAGCGCTCATGCTCCCCTCGAGAATCAAGATTTGTCATATACGGAGTGCGACTTATGAGCTGATATAGTAATTTATGTCATTTATGTATATTCTATTATTATGTTTTTCTATACAATTGAGTAGGGATAGGTTTGCCATACCTAAATTTTAATCCTGGCTCCGCCACTGGTACGAGTCATGACTGCGGCATGCAGTAGCTCTGGAGATTATTAACTGCACCCTCGCTCATTAACACCAGTGTCCAAGTCCCACATAAGCCAAACTGCATGCATGCCGAACGTGACACGCCTCCGTCCACTGGCCGAAACGTCACCAGTAGAGCTTCACCGGCGGCAACACGAAACCCGGCGCCTCGCTGAGGAACGGCACCTTCTCCGGCCGCGTCTAGAGGTCGCCGTAGAACTGGTACTCGGCCTCGTAGTCATGCACCTCCGTCTCCTTGCTCCAGTTGCTGTGGTAATGGTGCTTCACCCCGGCCGCCTTGCCGAACCCGAACATGGACACCCAGTCGCACACCCTGAGCGCGGTCACCACCGCCTGCAGCCCCGTTGAGTAGTGGAAGCAGGGGTCCCTCCCATCACGCCTCCGCGTCCATCCGCTCGCCGCCCGGCTCCCCGTGCCCGCCGCCATGAACCGCTGTAGCGAGTAGTACTTGGCGACGCGCACGCACAGCACGTCGAGGCACGCGTCGGTCAGCACCAGCCGAAACGGCGCCGCCGGCGTGGCCATGGCGTTGCAGGCCAGCATGTACAGGAGGTGCTCTGGCCTGCTGACGTGTGGAAAGACAAGATCGAATCACACACAAATTCACTAGTGTCTAATCCTAGAACACAGAGATGAACGCGAGTTTTGGGGCAACTGCCACCCTGAACGCCGGATGGCAGTGCTATTTTCCACAGATAGTTCTGAACCGCACAATGGAAATTACAGAGAGTTCCCAGGTGTTAGCCACACCTTAACACACGCGCTAACTTGAACACAAGTTAGACTCATGCTTAAGTAGCTAAGATACAAACACACACCGATACAAAGCGAGTAAAAACAACTGCTGCAGTGGAGACAGGAACGTGGGCGCGCTCACCGCGCGCTAGCAAACCACCCTGGCTCGTCCTTCTCCCAATTCAAACTCCAAGCTTCCCGCTCGACACTTTGAGTTGACCAGTTGCCTTCACCACACTTACACGTCACATCTGACCCGACAACATGCACACTGACACAATGACAATTAGACCAACATTCTCCCCCCTAATTGTTATGTGTCTTGATTTCTCTGACTCCCAAGAGATGCCTCATCACTGCTAGTTTCCCCACCGGCAATGCCTTTGTCAGAGAGTCTGCTTTCTTCTCATTAGTACCAATCTTCCTCACCACAATCTGCTCCCTTTCGACACACTGCCTGATGAAATGATACTTGACATCGATATGTTTACTCCTCCCATGAAAAACTGGGTTCTTCATCAGTGCTATTGCTGAAATGTTGTCCACATACAAGGGCACAACCATTGTCTTTGTTGCAGTAAGTTCAGAGTACAGGCTCCTGAGCCATAGAGCCTGCATTGCAGCAGCTGTAGCTGCCATGAATTCTGCTTCACAAGAAGAGAGTACCACTGTCTTCTGCTTCTGTGAGCACCAACTGATGAGACTTTCATTGAAGTAAAATGCCATCCCTGATGTGCTTTTTCTCCCATCCAGATCTCCTCCATTATCACTGTCAGAGTACCCCACAATCTCCTCTTGTTCTTCTCCTAGAGTGTACACCAACCCAAGATCAACTGAACCTTTCAAGTATCTAATGATCTTCTTTACTGCCTGCATATGCAAGATAGTGGGCTTCTCCATATATCTGCTGGCCACTCCTACTGAATAAGCAAGATCTGCTCTTGTGTGTATCAGGTAACTCAAACAGCCAATAATTTTTCTATACTCTATTGCATCAACCCTCTGACCTTTCTTGTCTTCATGCAACTTAGTTCCTGGATCCATGGGCACATTGGTTGGATTACAATCCTCCATACCAAATCTGCTCAGCACTTTCTTGGCATACCCAGACTACTTCAGAGTTATGAAGTCCTTCTGTTGATCCACCTAAATCCCAAGGTACAATGACAACAACCCAAGGTCACTCATTTCAATCTCTTCAGTCATTTGCTTCTTGAAAATCTCAATCTCCTTTCTTTCACTTTTGTGACAAACAAGTTATCTACATACACTCCCAGTATGATAACAGTTTTCCCAACTCCCCTCTTATACACAGCCTGCTCACTAAGACATTTAGTGAACCCCAACTTCTTCAGGCTTTTATCCAGCCTAATGTTCCAAGCTCTGGGAGCTTGCTTTAAACCATACAAGGCCTTGCTCAACTTGTAAACCTATTTTTCTTTCCCCTTGATAGCATATCCATTAGGTTGTGCTACACACACCTCTTCTTCTAATTCTCCATTCAAGAAAGTTGTTTTAACATCAAGATGATGTACCTCCAACCTCTATTTGCTGCTAGTGCCAACAATAGTTTTACTGTGACAAGTCTGGCAACAGGTGCAAAAACTTCATCATAGTCGATGCCATGTTTCTGAATATACCCTTTTGCTACAAGTCTAGCCTTGTATTTAGTAACCTCACCATCTGCATTTTTCTTCAGTTTAAACACCCACTTCAACCCAATTGGCTTATGTCCTGATGGCAGGTTAGTCAAAGTCCAGGTCTTGTTCTTTTCAATAGACTAGATCTCACTCTCCATTGCCCTCTCCCACTCTGGATTCATTGCTGCATCTGCATAGCAAGTTGGCTCCTCAACTTCTGCTAGTAGTGCCTCCCCATCAAGATTCTTGAAATGCATTGGAGGTGTTTCTGAATCTTCAATGTCATTGTGAGCTGCTGATCCACCTCCATGCTGCTCACTTTGATGCAATCTTCTTGGACTAGGTGTACTCCCACCAGCCCGGTAACTCTATGCCATCGGATGATTTGTAGTCCATCGGCACAAAACTAGCTTCATTGCCAAGCTGTTGTGTTGCCTTACAGGTCTTTGTAGGTGAGTCTCCCTCTACCTCCTCAACATTATTTGCACCATTTTCTGCAACACGAGTACCCGGACCTGAGTAGGCGACAAAAGCTTCACCATCTACGATAAGATCACCTTGTGCGAATCTTCTGACATAGAACTCCAGTTTCCCTGAACTGACTCCTCAAACACAACATCTCTACTCACAACAATCCTCTTGTTTACTGGATCAAACATTCTACGAGCTTTGCAACCTTCAACCCCAAGATAAATCATTTTCTTGCTTCTATCATCTAATTTCTTGACATGTGGCCCTCCCGGCTTGACATGTCCAAGGCATAAAAAATCTTGGTGTCCTAGATGTGGCCTTACATTTGCACCAAGCTTCAAATACTTTGGTCCTTGAGCTTTTGTGGGAAGTCTATTCAGGATGTACACAACATGCCTCACAGGCTCTCCCCAAAATTTCCCAGGTACATTCATGCTTTTTAGCCATCTCCATAACAGTTCTGTTTTTCCTTTCAACCACTCCATTCTGCTGAGGTGAATAAGGAGCTGTCAAATGCATTCTGATGCCAGCTTTCTCACAGACATCTTGAAATAGCCTAGACAAGAACTCACCACCTCTGTCTGATCTAAGTGTGTTGATCCTATTCCCAGTAATATTCTCAACTTCAGCTTTGTATTTGACAAAAGCATCTAGAGCCTAATCCTTAGTCTTAAGCATATACACATAGCTCCATCTACTGTAATCATCAATTAACAACATAAAGTATCTATTACCCCCAACTGTTCCCGGAGTTATTGGCCCACACAAATCAACATGTACCAATTCAAGAGTCTTTGAGGCTCTCCACTTTGCTACTTTTGGATAGGGAACATGAGTTTGCTTTGCTGACAGACAACCATGGCAAACCTGATCTGGATGTTCTATTGTTGGAATTCCAACAGCTAACTCTTTCTGACTCAGCTATTTCAGTGTAGTAAAGTTCACATGACCCATTCTAGCATGCCACACCCAAGACTGATCACCACTACTGACACTGCTTAAAAGACACACTGGCATAGCTGTTTTCAAATCAACTTTATACAGTCTATTAGCAGATCTAGTGACTCTCATGATCAATCTACTTGACACTTTATCATGCACTTCCAACCAATCATCATCCATCTCTACTCTATGTCCTGTCTCAGTAAGCTGACCAAGACTAACTAGGTTACTGCAAAGTTTAGGAATATACTATACCTTAGTTAGTAACCACTGGTCCCCATTCTTGCACTTGAACAGAATAGTGCCTTTCCCTTTGATCTCCACAACAGACCCATCACTAAACCTCACCTTTCCAGTGATGGTTTTGTCAAGCACCTTGAACTTCCTTGCATCTCCTGTCATGTGATTGCTGGCTCCATTGTCAAGGAACCGGTATCCTCACCGATTGCCTCCATGCTCCCTCCTGTCAGATGCAATTCAGGCACCACCTTCCTCTCATCTAGAAATACAACATTGTGCTTTGCTGCGTCGTGGTCACCTTTGGCATGAGCTTGGTGACTCCGGCTCCTCCGTGATCGCAAGCATCAGTGCCCTCTCGGCTCAGCTTGCACATGATGAGCTTCTTCACCATCCTTTCTCTCTGGACAGCGATTGGCATAGTGGCCTTTCTTGTGACACTTGAAACACTGAATGTGACTCTTGTCATGCTTCCCGCCACCTTCTCTGCCTCCTGCTTCACCATGGCCTCCACCTCCTCGACCTCGGCCTCTCCCTGGCTCGGTTCTTCCCTCGAGCTCGCCCACCTCCGGTGACTTCCCTCTACGGACGAACCTCCACCGGATCTCCTCTAGCGTGCCTCCCACTCGGCTTGAGTGAGGAGAACATGGCCTCCCGGATCTGCCACTCCCTACACCTTGCTTCTTTGCACACGCTCCTCAAATGCTTTCGGGCGTCCAATAGCATCACCGAAGTCAAGTTTCTTTAGATCCGTAAAAAGCGCCGATCCGATCCCTTTGTTGGCGGTAGTTAACGTCAACTTTTACCATGAAATAATAGAACATTTGAGAACAAGAACAATAGAAGATAGGGTTTATACTAATGATTTCCACGAGTTTTGTGCATACTCGGTTTTGCCCGTGAACTCCGAGAAAAAGGCGAGAATCTGAGAGAAAAGAGAAGAAATACGAGAAATGAAGAAAAGGACCAAATCAAGGCGATTAGTATAAATTCTAGGGGTCTAAAGGACAAAGAAGACAGCTCGCAAAGGCCGGGGCCCACATGTCGAGAGCCACGTATCCTCACTTGCGGAACCTTCCCACAACCGACCTAGAGATCCAATCTAAGCCGTCCAATCAAGTCGGTTTGATCCAAGGGCTGAGATTCATCCCACCTAGCCTATATAAGCAAGGGCGGGGGCTCCCCCACGAAACCCTAATTCATTATTCTAATTCATTATTTATCTCATCTCATTGATTAGAGAGAGGTCCCAATGTAAGGAAACTCTCTCTCTTCAATGTAGATCTAGGGTTAGACTTTCCAATGTAATAGATTAGATCTAGTTGAGAGTTAGGGAGAAGCGGGCTCGCTTCTGGACGGAGAGTCTTCAGTTTTTTGAACGCGTCTTTTGTATCTTTTACTTTACAAGACTTATGCTTTAATATATATTTATCTTCTCTATTTGCTTTTATGCCTTTCATATATATATGTTTAGTGTAGTGTTTATTCATTTGCATGGGATCTTTGCTTGTATTGAGTGCTTTAGTTATGCAAGGTAATTAGAGTAGTAATCGATAGTGTAGACATGGTCTCTAGGCTATAGGTTACACGAGGTTCTAGATCAATCCTCCTATTAGTTGTGGTAGCCTCGGGGGTGACAGCTCTGTTAGGCCTTTGTAATCCACCATGTTAGGGTTGATGTTCATAGAGCTTTTGGCGGCCTTCCCCGACTACTTCTTCCCGTCTTTCTCGAGAGTTGGAAAGGTACTATTGCTCCAAAAGTGCTTTTGTATGATTGCTATATTTATCCATACTTCAGTTACCTTAGAACCAAAGTAATAGAGAAGTAATTAGGAACCTTTGTCTCTCTGTTGTCCTCTTGATTAGCTAATTAAGCTATTCATTTATCATAGTATTTATTTTAGTCATGTTATTATTATTAGATTTACTTTTATGCTTTATTATTTATAGTATTATTTTTATATATCATTTATCACTTACCCCCACTTTAGTCTAGTTGGTTTGCTAAGTTAGTAGATACATGATTGTGAGTTATTAAGATTCTTTAGCCAAAGCTTCCCGTGGATCACGATACTCTAGAATACTCTAGGGAAAAGCTACAATGGTGTTCTATGCGCTTGCGAGAATCTTTCTTATTCTTTTTAGCACTTAACAAACATCAACAGCCATGACTTGTGATGAATCGTTCGAGTACGCACGGTGTCGAGCAACTTCTTCACCATGGCCTTATCCTCCAGAGTTCCCCCTAGATTGCTTTATCTAACCCGACATGCCCGTCAGTTTCCCAGCAAACTAATCCAGGGTCTCATCCTCAATGCATCGAATTCGAGACATGAGTGTGCATGCGTAACGTGCATCTCGCACACGCTCCGCACCTACGAATCTCGCCTTCAGGCTCTCCCAAACCTCCCTGCCTATCTTCTTCTTCGCCACCGCATCGCCAGGATCATCCGGTCGAACCTTTGCGATGGAGATGTTACTGCGCCGTCTTGTCCTTCTTTGGCTTTGATCGGCCGTCGGCGCCGTCGAGATCTCTTCTTCGGAGGTTCCACCACCTCCCAAACTCCCCGATCCTCCATGATTGCTTGGACCCGAATGCTCCGGCTTGTGTGGTTCGTCGATGTCAATCTAGCGGGTAGTTGCACCCGCCCTGCTACCGCCATGACCGCCGCCGCCTCCACCACCGCTCACAAAGCTCCGGTCACCCATCATGGATGAATCAACTCAACGCATGCAACGGTTTGTGTATGATCGGCTCTGATACCAGGTGTGGAAAGACAAGATCGAATCACACACAAATTCATAGGTGTCTAGTCCTAGAACACGAGATGAGCGCGCAGTGCAGGGCAAAGCGCCACCCTAAACACCGGATGGCGTGCCTATTTTCCCGCAGATAGTTCTAAACCACACAATGGAAATTACAGAGAGTTCCCAGGTGTTAGGCACACCTTAACACACGAGCTAACCTGAACACAAGTTAGACTCATGCTTAAGTAGCTAGGATACAAACACACACCAATACAAAGTGAGTAAAAAACAAGCTGGCGTAGTGGAGACGAGAACGTGGGCGCTCACCGCGTCTTTGGCAAACCACCACGGCTCGTCCTTCTCCCAATTCAAACTCCAAGCTTCCGGCTCGACACTTTGAGTTGATTAGTTGCCTTCACCACACTTACACGTCACATCGACCCGACAACTTGCACATTGACACAATGACAATTAGACCAACATGACGTACATCGCCAGTGGCGCCGCGCTACCGTTAGGGTGGCATGTGCAGCCTGGGGTGGTGGCCAGGATGGCGTGGCACGGCAGCGGTGGAGCACGAATGAGTGTGCGGGGTGAGCAAGGTCTTGCGCTAACATCGGCGCATGAAGCCCGCGGCGGGGCGCGTTGTTGAGCGAATGATGAAGTCGTGTGCGTCGATCTTCGTCCACGACCGGCGCCCGGGAGGATGCCTCTATTCCCGGCGGCGGGCGCCGGTCTGGCGCCCAGTGCCGCCGCGAGGTCGAGGAGGCTGTGGAGGTCGCTCATGATGTCGGCGACGTTGTTGGAGCCTCGACGGCGGTGTTTGTGCGCACGGAGGAAGGCGCGGAGTGAGGCGCGGAAGCCGGGCGAGGAGGGAGGCGTCGTTTGGAAGCTTGTCGTTGGGGACACGGAGGCGGGGCACGGTCCTTCGCCGCGGGCGGAGGTGCCTTCGTTGCTGGAGTAAGGGAGACGGAGGTCGAAGTGGCGGTGGCGGTGGTTGTCATGGCTGGGGGACGAGGATATCAACGCGTTGGCCAACATCACGGCGGCGGCCTACGGCGTCGATCCCCCGATAGCCGGTGGAGGAGCGCATCATCATCGGTGTAGGGGGATTGGGACGTGCCTCGAGGGAGAAGCAGCGGTGGCGAGCGAAATGGACACCAACAAGAGGACGACGAGGAACATGATCAGCGGCAGGTGGCGCCGCCATCTCTCGGCGTTCGGTGGCCGCCGAGGTCCGGCTACGGGCTGCGGTCATTAGGTTGTGGTGCTCACTACTCGATGTTTAAGAAAAGCTTGCGAGATGGAGCCACAAGATCACAAAGAGGAAGATCAAACAAATGGGACTTGCCGATCTGCCCAGTGCTAATCGCTCACTCTAGCGATCCGGGGTCGTCATATGTAACGTGTTTGTCATCTTGTATTCGAAACCGTCGAGGAAAATAAGGATGGACAAGGCGAAGATAGAGTTGCTTTCGGCTCCAGATTGTCATGGGTTCATGGCGACTGGCGAGTTATGCATTACTCACGGCGCTGGCGGAGCAACAACAATGTATATGGCTCAACCAGTCCATAAGGGTGGGTCCCATAGCAGATGGCTGTAGTTATGGTTATAAGTCACAATGTATATGGATCAACCAGTCCATAAGGTGGGTCCCACACCAGTCCATATGGACCAACCAGGGAGAGAGAGTTGTGAGTGAGAGAGAGGAAGGAGAGAGAAATTAGTATTTTCTATTCCTTATGGGCTGCCCATAGTGCTATGGGTACCCATAGCTATGGATCTGCTCCCACGGTGTTTTGAATATAGGCGATACAAAATATTTTGGGGTTTTAGTGTTTTACGCCCTATTACGGACTCTAAATGTGATTTTGCCCCTGTTTTTTTAACTTTGTGATTTTGCCCTCACTTTTTTGAAGTGAAGCTCCCGTTTGCCCCTACTCAGTAACACCGTTGGACTGGTCTTATTAAAGGGTTAAAAAAGAAAAAAGAAAAATAGGACAGGCCAAAAGACCAAAATACCCATGAGGCTAAACCCACATCACCCAGAAGCCGCTCCTTTCCGGTGGTCGGCAATTTCCGTCAGCGCCTCCCCTCCCGTTCGCGTGCTCTTCTGGCGCCGGCGACAAGGGCCGACGCCGAGCTCCTCCTCCTCCTCCACCTCCCCATCACCCCTCTTGCTCCGGGCCCAGCTCCTCCTCCTCCCCATCGTCCTTCCCCCCCCCATCTCTCTCCTGCAACCTCGAAAGATTATATGGGCTGGGGTTAGGGTTTGAGGTGACGGCGTAGGGGCTTCACGCGGCCGGCGGGCGGTGCTCCCGGCCGGCGCAGCCTCGGCGGTGCTCTCGGGGGCGGCGGAGGTCCCCGCCCGGGAGGTCCTAGGGGCCGGGGCGGCATGCGTGCATCACTGGGGCTCGCACCTAGCACCGTCCCCAAGCTCGGCCATGGCAGCCACCATGGAGGGAGGCAACCAGCTCTCAAGAGCCAAGGTAATTTCTTCGATTTCTAAGATTCATGGAGTATTGCGGTAGATGGTTTTCATGGATTTTCTTGGATTTCTAAGATGTGTGGTTCAATGCATTAGATTGGTTAACTCGTTTATTACTTGATGTGATTTGTAGGATAAATCACAAAAAATTGGAACTTGTTGTTAGAGTGCGTTCGTTCTTGACTTGCCCGGACAATGGTCCAAGAACATGGTGGCGTGTAAATCTCTGCCAACCAAGGTTATTGACCCCAATAGCTTTGGGATGCTCCAAGTTGATTTCATTGCTCGGTATTGTTTGTGGGGTTCTAAAATAAAGATATTACCTTGTGGCGGGATTTGGAGAATGATGATTACGTGAAAATTAAATCGATGAAGATTTGCTAGAGTGGTTTCTAATGAATGTAGACAATGGTTTAGTATGTGTCGGTGCCCAGGATGAATGATTTTGATGGGCCCTTTGTAGTTTTCTCCAACAAAGAGAAGGCTTCACCCTACCGTGTGAGGGGTAGCGTGCACTCAATTGAGGAAGACACTATTGAGAGAGCCAAAAATGAGAGAGCCAAAAATGCTACAGCCACAGCCCCGTCTACCAAAAAAAAGATGTCCACCAAAATAAAGATAAGTGCCACCAAAAAAAGTGCTTCTGAGGGTGATACAGAAGTACTAAGTGATAGCAGATTATGACACCGATTTGGTTGCATCATCTAACTCGGTGATGATGATTGGTCCAATCGACTCGACAATCGAGTTTGATCGATGGTGAAATTGTTGATGAGGAAGATGAGGTTGATCTTCCCATGTTTTCATATGATCTTTGATGACCCATGTATTGATGTAAATGTGGTGTTCCCCGGATGTGGATCGGTGCAAGTTAGCGTGACTCATTGGGCTATCTTGCATGATCATGCTTATGATATTGTGAAAAAAGACAAAAAAAGATTCAGAGCCAAGTGCAAGAGAGTTGATGAAGGTTGCAAGTGGACTTTTTTTGCATCTACAAGCAAGAAATACGTTGGGTGCAAGGTATTATTTGGTTCTTTATTGTTCAAAGTGCACTTTTTTGGTTCATTCTTATTCGGCCTGACTTGTCTTTGTACTTTTATGTGATGCAGGTTAAGACAAGTGGACCAAAAGCATACTTGTGGTTCATAAAACAAGTGTGGTCGACAATGGCATCGAACAAATGGGTGGGTCGACGAGTTGTGAATATATTGAGGATGACCCCGAAACGGGACCCATTTGCATTGATGGTCAAACGAAGAGGAAATATGATGTTGAGGTTCCATATCACGAGTGCAAAGGGGGAAGGATAGAGCAATGGATGTGATTTATGGGAAATGGGGTGAAAGCTATGAAATGTTGCCTACTTATCAAATTTGAACTTCTAAGATCAATACACTGGGAGTGTTGTGGAGCTAGAGACTAAAGAGCACAAAGGTGATGTGTGCTTTATGAGGTTCTTTGTTGCTCTTAAGCCATGCATAGATGGCTTCTTGCAAGGGTGTAGACCATATCTTCCAATGGATGCAACACACTTGACAAGGGGAGATCGCGAGGTCAGTTGGCATCAGCTGTTGCAGTGGATGGTAGGAACCGATTGTTCCCAGTGGCTTATGGAGTGATTGAGTCTGAGTCTGAGGAAAGTTGGACTTGGTTTGTCAAAAATGTGAAGAAGGCTGTTGGTACACCTCCGGGTTTGGTCCTTAGCACAGATCTTGGGAAGGGAATAGAAAAGCGTGGAAGAGGTGTATCATGGAGTGGAGCACGAGAGAATGTATGAGGCACACTGTGGAAGAACATGAAGAAAAGTTACAATGGCGTCTTTATGGCAAGAATATGTGGTGTCTTTGCCAAGAGCTTTATAGTTGAAAAGTTCAAATACTTCACGAGAAAAATAGAGGAGAAGGACCTACTGCCATTCGGTGGTTGGATGACAATCACCCATATGTGTGGAGCAGAAGCCACTTTGGTGAAGAGTGCAAGGTAGATTATATCAACAACAACCTTTACGAATCTTTTTAATAGTTGGGTGTCAAAAACTAAGGACTTTCCAATTATAGAAATGTTTGACCATATTAGACAAATGATCATAGAGAAGTTTGTTTTGAGGTCCAAGATGGCTACTAACATGTCAGGCATTATAATCCCAACTATTATCAGGGATTTGAATGCTAAATCCAGGGGTATCAAAGACCATGAGGTTCTAATTTGTGGGCCTACAAAAGCTGAAGTAACGTGAATAGATTCGGGCATGCAAAGGAAACTTGGATGAAAAGACATGTACACGTCGAGCTTGGCAAGTGACTGGAAAACCATGCAGCCATGCTTTGGCTTTCATTGCAAAGATTAGTAGGGAGGTGCAGATGGATGAATTTGTCCATGAATACTTCTCTGTTGATAGGTTGAGAATGGCATATGCAAGTACATTCAACCCAATGACATCCAAAGATCAATGGCCTCTAGCTGATTTAGGCTACAAAATCAAGAAGCCCAAATTGAGAAGGAAACACGGGAGGCCGAGAAAATCTAGGATCAAGGCACATGATGAAGTTGGCACTAGTAAGAAAAGGAAGGTGTGTCCTTAGTGCAATGAACTAGGACATACGGCCAAAACTTGCCAAGGAGGTCCTACAGCTAGTCAAAAGAGGAGGCAGTCAACACCACAAGATGGATCAGGGTCAAGGAAGCAATAACCCAAGTGCTAGTGCAAGTACAACTGCAAGTGGTACTCCAACTGGAAGGGGAAGGGGAAGGGGAAGGGGAAGGGGAAGGGAGTCTGGAGTGGGAAACAATGAGATAAAGTGAGACAATCCAACATTACTTCTTTTTTACTACATATTTTATGAACTTTACTAACATAGTACTTCTCTTTTTCATGTACAGCGCAAATGCAGGAAGAGGAAGGAGTGGAAGAGGAGCTACTACTAGGAGGCTTGCTAGGCTGTTAGGTTTTCGGCGCTTGAATACAAGCTAGTTGCCTAGAGAACTCACTAGTAGCTCTCACTTTTGTTTAACATGTCATTTAGACCTATGTGATGGTGTGCCATGTCATTTGGACCTTTATGTTGACTTCATTGTGGTGCTTGTGATGACAAGTTGCATGGATATGGATCATATATATATTATTTGCATGATATCGAGTTGTGTTTATGTTATTGTCAAGTGAAATGCTGTCAAAATTTAAGTAAATATGCTGTCAAAATTTTGTAAAATTGCTGTGCAAAAATTGCTAGATTGCTGTCCAAAAGTAGGGGTAAAAACACAAGAATCATAAAAAATAGGGGCAAAAACGCGTAGGCAACGTTGTCCATTTGTCGAAAAAAAGTTAACACCGTTAGAGGGTGTTACCAGACCGGGGGGTAAAATCTTTGTTCGTTTCAAAAAACAGGGGTAAAATCACAAAGTAAAAAAAAAAAGAGCAAAATCACGTATGGACATGAAACCAGGGGTAGAAATGCACATGCCCCAAATATTTTAATTCTATAGATTGCCCTATGGACAACATTACGGTTGCTCGAGTGGTGGCAAGCCACATAGGACAAATCGCATGCCAACAGGCAACACCCGTTGTCAGAAAACGATAATCGAGGCATTGCATGCAGCCATGCACACGGATGATCAACCCACACAACCCCCAGTGCGGTCCGATCCTTGTCTTCCAACACGGTACGTAGTATCTTGATTCCTCCTGAAATCAGAAACTTAATTCCTAGACCTTGAACTAGCCAACGTGCCCATGTGTTGGGGTGAGTAATATATTTTTATTTCTGAATTTTCATCTCTCTCGTTTGTTGTTTTTAAACAGAAGATGAATTTTAATCGTTTTTTGATATCTTTCTTTGGTTTAATGTGTCACGGCTTAATATGAAAGTGTTCAGCAATAAATACACGACACGACACAGTATGATACTCCATCCGTTCTAAATTATAGTTCACTTTGACTTTTCTAGATATATTGTTTTTTGCTATGCACCTAGTTATACACTATATCTAGATGCATAGCACAAGAAATGCATCTAGAAAAGCCAAAACGACCTACAATTTAGAACAGAGGAAGTAGATGTTATTAATTATTTCTTTATTGTAATCTTTGGACTATATATGAACGTGAATTAGGACAGACTTTTTGTTCTCTCTTGCATAATTTGTCACCAACATTGCCACGGTGGTTAGTGCGTGTAGCAAGTAATTGATCGACTATGGCCATGGCCGATTGTGGCCATCCTGCGCCGGGGAGGGGCAGGGCTCTGGCCAGCCGGTCAGGGACGACCCGGGTCTGACCGAGGTGGGGCTCACAGCGGCTGCGCCGCCAAGCCATGCCAGCGGCAGCGCTGCCCGCGCCCGTGTCAGCCGTGTCGTCGTGCACAAAGGCAGCCCGAGGCGGTGGCCTACAACCGAACCGGGGCGTCGCGAAGGTGCGACAACAGTAGAGGAGATGAAGATGAACCTAGTCATAGTCTCGAAATTCGCCCGGAATGCCGGATTTGGCTAGAAAAGTTCGCCGAACCTTCGTTGGATCTAGGGAAACCGAAGAGGCAATTGAGGGAACGAGTTGTACATCCGTGATCAGCGAGAAGGAGAACGATGGCATGTGTTAAAATGTAAGGTTTGGGTTAACGAAAAATTTAGTTTTTTTTTTTTCGTTGGCAACCATGAGTTTGCATTGAACACGGACAATGCCGGTCATTGGAGAGGGCTGGACGCCTGGAATTTTTGCTTTTTAATTAGATATAGATATAGATGTTCTTTTCAAAATACTACTATAGTAGGAGAATAATGTGCAAACTGTGGAGGGCAGCTAATGGATGTATATGACACAATCCACAAAATAATGAGAAAAATGAACAGCCTGACACAAGGAATCTACAACTTGTTTGTTTGGCTAACGTCTGGACATGCCAAGAAGAAACCTGGAGAACAGAGGAGCTGATTACTGCAGTTTTTCTGCGACAGAGGTAAACCCTGCTTTTAAAAAGCCAATGTGTTCATACAGAAGTCTAAAAAAGGAAATGAGAAGACTGGAAGACTGGGGCAACTAGTTTACGGATGGACTAAAACAAACTACGCTGAGCATCACCCAGCAACCCGAGCACAGGGACGACACAAGCAAACAACTACTCAATAGCTAGAATAGCTAACTATTACAAAACGCCTTCCACTTCCATGACTTTTGTGATGCTCCAGAACGACTCTAGCCAACCCTTTTTTATACCTTGAATCTTCTCATTCATGTACTGAACGTCCTCCCCGGCTTCATGGCGCACGCGACACTTCTGTAAATAAGCAAAGATTTTCCGGAACACCTCATTAGAGTTATGTGGAAATTTGTGTTCAATCCACATCTTGTTGCAAATGTTCCAAACACCCCCACGATGGTTCTATAAACTCCATATTTTGCATTGGTGTATCTGCGATTTTAGGGAGTGCATATGACATGAGTAGAATTTCTAATAAAAAATATAAATAGAATAGAGCCTCACTTATGGACTGGAATATGATCTACCTTACTGTAGAGGAACACGTACAAACAACCGATGGTTCTATAAACTGTAAGTTCTGCAATGGTATATCTGCAATTTTAAGGAGTGTATATGGCACTATTTGTTTTAGGGGCAATATATGAAAAAAAGGAGAAAGAAACTTTGATAAAACTCGCAACAAGATTTTTTATGGTTTATAGTTGGATGAAAAGCTCAAGAACTTCGATAGCTAAACTTGACTTGGCTCGTTAGTGGCTCAGCTGGGCTCAGCTCATTTATAATTTTCAACAAGCTGAACTAGGGTTACTCGAGCTGGCTCATGAGCGTATCGAGCTATAGATAGGTTCACCCTGAAGAACAATATAGGTTTTAATATAGATTTGTGCTATATAATCATGCTAAATCTTTCATCACAAGTATCTTTTGACATGGTAGGGCGTGCTATCACAACCATGAACACTTCAAATATTTCTTTTAAAATACAATATTTTTTTCAATCCTTCTTTAAGATCATTGATGAGCTTCAAACTGCATTCATGGCATTTGCACTTAGAAATTTCTCATTGGTTGTCTCGAACACTAATATTTCTTTCCCCTTAATGCAACTCTATAACATATATAAGCAACATGTTGACCACAAAATGGTTGGCAAAAATAGATCCTAAAAATACTAGCAAGAAAAGAAAAATGCTTGGAGGCCCTCAACAAATGTCGCGCTCTGCTACTTCTTATATGTTTGCGATTCTTAGGTTGTTACTAGGATTTTTTTTAGTGGCTATTACATGTGTTAAAATAATTTGTCAAGGATGTCTCGTAAGACATTTGTTAGATGCTCGAATATACTTCAAGTGGATTCTTTCATAATTTTTACTGATTTTGTTCTTTATTTTTATTTATCTCTTTGTTGTTAGGTGCTCAAACAACTTTTATTTGCTTTTTAGTATAAACAACATGAGATTTTATTTTAGAAATTGTGATCAAAACAAGAGCATGTCGCACGTGCATGTTCACTAATTATTATAAAAGAGATAAATTTTGATTTTTTGTGGGAGGCCCAAACAACAGTTCAACCTAAGCTTATAGCCCATTTAAAGTTCAAAAGTCCAATAATTCTATTCTTTATAGGCCAATAACAACAGTTCAAGTTGAGCTCATAGCCCATTTAAAATTCAGGAAGACCTTCTTTTATATGGGCCAGTCCCAAATGCCACCACGTTGTAATATATTTCCTCCATTTCAAATTATATAAGGGCCCATTTGGATGTAGATATTCAAGCCCAGGCATTGGCATTGGTATTGATATTGAATACCCCCAATTCTGTTGTTTGGATGGTCTTGGCATTGAGAAGTGGAAATGAGGTCCAATACCAGGCGGCATTTGGCCCGCCTTCTTTGAGACTTCGCCCACAATACCGAGCTTCGGTCTACGTATTCGCCCGGAATCTTCCCCAGGCTTCGTCCATGCTCACCCGAAAAACAGGAAGTCCGTCCCTTGGCCAGCGGCTTGAGCGTCGTCCTCTTCCCCATGGCCGGCGGTGCTAGCGCCTCCCTCTTCCCCTTGGCCTTAGCAAGACGCCTCCCTCTTCCCCATGGCTGGTGGTGCAAGCACTTTGCCCTCTTCCCCGTGGCTAGCGGTGCTAGAGCCACCCTCTTCCCCGTCGACGGCGACCAACGCGCCTCTTCCCGTGGCCGGTTGCCGAGATCCACCATGGCCGGTTGCCCCTCAAGATCGGTAGGATTGATGGGGTGAAGCAGCGAGCACTTCCCTCGAGACACGAGTTTAGAGCGACGAGCAACCCGCTTCCTTCCTCCTCCCTCACTGGCGCCGCCGCCTCTTTCTTCCTCGCCGTCCACCTCCTTCCTCAAGTCCGGGGTGAAAGGTCCTAAATGGCTGGGGGGTGAATAGCCTAATAAAAATTCTACAAAAACACTAGAGCAACTTGTTAGACAATAACAAAGTGTAAAAGGTTTTGCTCTAGCTCTACTTGTCGGCAAGCCACCTAAAGTCAATTCTAGTTGCTAGAGTCTCTAATCCACACAAGAGGCTAAGTCTCTACTTTACCAACTAGGTGAACAAGCTAATTACTCTAACAAACTAAGCAACTAGCACTACACAAAAGACAAGATATGTAACAATGTAAATGCAAGGTAGTGAGGAGGTGTTATACCGACACGTCAAGGTAAGTCAACCAATCACCGGAAGAAGATATCACAATATGAGCACGATGATGCCAATCACCCGAAGACAAACAATCACACAATGGATGACACAAGATTTTTCACCCGAAGTTCACTTGATCACCTTTCAAGCTACATCTCCGTTGTGTCGACCGTCTCACGTGTGGGTCAAGGTGGCGCTCACGCCTTGCCAATCACTAGGCAACTTGACACCAAGCAAATAAGGGGTAACTCAATGACACGAGCAATTTACTAGAGTATCAATTTTGGCACTCTGCCGGGAAGATCACAAACCCTCACAATCAACCGGAGGTGAGCAAGAACAATCACCGTCTCTTCCCAACGCCTCCAACAATCATCGAGCCGGTCTAGGAGTGGTGCTCTCCAAGAGCAACAAGAAAACCGCCGGCCACGAAGACCCTCAAGTGCCTCTAAATGCAAACCTCAAGGCAATGCACTTGAATCTCCTCAAATCTCTCAAGAATGTGCTCACAAGCAATGGGAGAGAGTTGGCTCAGCTCAATATGTGTTAGGAATGATCAAAATGTCCAAGAGAACTCCTAATGGCTGGCCAACCAAGTATTTATAGACCCCCATTGAAATAGAGCCATTGGGGGGGTAGTATCGCTTTCTTTTTCTCCACGCACGGGGCGCTTAGCCGCCACCGCCAGCGCGCCCGATCCGCGTTCAGCCCGCCGGGCTGGCAACTAGCTGTTAGGCTAGCGGCGACGCGCCAGCGGTCCACAAGCCGGGCATCTGCCGCGGCGTCCCGGCCGACGGCGCTTCGCGTGCGCCGCCTACGGCCCTCGCGCGGCGCCCGACGCGCCCGGCGCGCCATGCCGCAGCGTCCCGCCGCCTTTCGCCAGCGCGCCCGGCCGTCGCCCATCCACGCGCCGGACGCCGGGGCCCTTCGTGCCAGCGTCGGTGCTCAACCGACTAGCGGCTCGCGTCGGTCGCGTTGAACCTTCACAAAATGTCGCCGTTTGTTCGTCCTCGCTTCATTCCAACTTCCGTCACTTGTACCATGTCGCCAACACATCGAAGAACACCTCGAGCACGTGTGTTAGCATTTTGAAAACATTTTCGCCAAGCGCAAACTTAGCTCTCTAGGTTAGAATACATGCATATGATTTTGAACCTAGAGGCACATGAGGATCACCGGTTCCAACGTTTTTCCCCTCTTGATAGTCCGGCTATCGATCCTGAGTCACTCACACCCTCTATGGTGTCTTGAGTGCAAAATCAAAATGGCCCTATGGATATACCTTTGCCTTGATCCCATTTTGATCTCCTCGAAATCACTCCAAACTAGCACTTGATCATCTTTTGGATCTCCTCAATCCATCCACCATGACCACCATGCTCCACACTTGGCTTGACCAATCTCCAACTAATAAAACACTTAGCATAGAGAGATTAGTCCTAGGATGTCATCAATTAACCAAAACCAAACTAGAGATCCTCAATCTCCCCTTTTTTGGTAATTGGTGACAACCCGCATAAAGATTTTATGATTAAAGATTTTTGAACCTATCATGTTTGTCCAAGAATTTTGCTCATGATTATGGGATTGGACAATCATCATAAGTTCGGTTTTGGTAGCATGAGCTCCCCCTACATGTATGCCGAGAGATTGGAACGAAGCTTTGCATACATGTATGAATATTGAAATTGAGGGTGAGCTATGTTACCAAAATGATGCTATGGTGAAAGAATGGACCTTTAAAGCGTGATACCAATCGAGTTTTAGCCTTTCTCACCATATATAGCATCAAGGATAACTAGATATTTCATCAAAACTCAAAGTACCACGTGAGATCACATTATAATCAAGGTACTCGAATTTAGAGCAGAAATCAAAATATCTAGCTATCTCCTATGCATGCTAGTTATTCATCCAACATTCAAGTTACCACTAGCATACACGACACAAGCAAGTATATATGGAATTTAAATACATGTGCAAGAGCAAGTCATATATTAGTACACAAACAAATGCAACAAATGGCTTATGAGCTTTCTCCCCTACTTGTGTGCTTCAAAATTTTTTGATCCCCTTCTAATCTTTATGCACTAATCTCTCCCCTTTGTCAACAATTGACATAAAAGGATTGATCAAGTTCTTTTGATATTGGAAAGATTAGTTTTCAAATTGGCCAAATTTGGATAGCTTACCAAACATATGAGTCGGTTTGAACCAAAGACAAGCTTCTTCACACCTCATGAAAGAGTTATCATGTCTATGTTGAATCACATATTTGACAATATATCCAAATTCAACACTTGAGATTGCAAGCTCATAAGCATGTCATATGTCATCACTAGATCAATCAAGCATAAAGAGCAATAGTGATGGCATACATACATTGAAATTCATTGCTTTTCCATGAATGCAACCTAACGAACCAAGTTGTATGTCTATATGTTCTAACAAGTCCTTAGATATCATGAATGACATGTCAAACAATTTCATCTTTGCTTTGCTTGGTGGAGGGCATGTCATATATGTGGGGTGCATTCAACTCATATTGGAGAAGTCAAGAATGTTCAATTCATTTCTTAGCTTGCAAAAATCTCTTCTCATCTAGTGGCTTGGTAAAGATATCGGCAAGTTGATCTTCGGTACCAATAGGATGGATTGCAATGTCACCTTGTTGTTGATGCTCTCTAATGAAATGATGCCTTATATCAATATGTTTGGTTCTTGTATGTTGCACCGGATTTTAAGTCATCTTGCAAGCACTCTCATTGTCACAATACAAGGGCACATGATTGAAATCAAATCCATAATCCTTCAATGTTGATCTCAACCAAAGCAATTGACAACAACAACTCCCCGCACTAACATATTCGCTTCCGGCGGTAGAGAGTGTCACACTTGTTTGCTTCTTTGAGGACCATGACACAAGAGATCTTCCAAGGAATTGACACGTGCCACTAGTGCTTCTTCTATTGACTTTGCAACCCCCATAGTCGAGTCCGAATATCCAACAAGTTCAAAGTTTGACCCCTTGGGATACCATAAGCCAACATATTGTGTATGCTTCAAATACCTCAATATTCACTTTGCGGCTTTGAGATGACTTTCTCTTGGTGAGGTTTGAAATCTTGCACACATGCATACACTAAACATGACATCCGGCCTTGATGCGGTCACATAGAGTAAACTTCCAATCATAGACCGATAAAGCTTTTGATTGACCATATTGCCACTTTCATCACTATCCAAGGATCCACTAGTACCCATAGGTGTAGTGATACCCTTTGCATCTTAAATGCCAAACTTCTTGATCATGTCTCTAATGTACTTGCCTTGACTTATGAATGTGCTATTCTTCATTTGTTTGATTTGAAGTCCTAGGAAGTATGTGAGTTCTCCAAGCATAGACATCTCAAACTCACTTGCCATCATTCTACCAAACTCTTCACAATAGTCTTGATTTGTTGATCCAAATATGATGTCATCCACATATATTTGCAAGATGAACAAATCCTTGCCAATCTTCTTGGTGAAGAGAGTAGTATCAACCTTTCCCATCTTGGAACCCTTCTTGAGTAGGAAGTCTCTCAACCTCTCATACCATATTCTAGGTGCTTGCTTTAAGCCATATAATGCCTTCTTCAACTTGTAAAAATGGTCGGGCTTATGAAAATCTTCAAAACCGGGAGGTTGCTCAACATAGACAAGCTCATTGATATAACTATTGAGAAATGCACTCTTCACATCCATTTGATAGAGCTTGATGTCATGGGCACATGCATAGGCTAGTATAATTCTTATTGCCTCTAATCTTGCCACCTGAGCATATGTCTCACCAAAGTCAAGATCCTCAACTTGAGTGTAACCTTGTGCAACTAGTCTTGCTTTGTTTCTAACCACAATACCATCTTGATCTTGCTTGTTCTTGAACACCCACTTGGTTCCAATAACATTGTAGTCGGTTGGCCTTTCCACCAACTCCCAAACTTCATTTCTATCAAAGTTGTTTAGCTCCTCTTGCATTGCCAAGACCCATTCTTCATCTTTCATGGCTTTGTCAATGTCCTTTGGCTCTTCTTGAGACACAAATGCAAAGTGCTCACAAAATGCCACAAGTCTTCCTCTTGTTTGTACTCCACTAGCAATGTCACCAATAATTTGATCAATTGGGTGATCTCTAGCAACACTTGAATTTTGGAGTATTGGAAGTTGATTGCTTGAGCTTGGTTGATCACTTGTTGTGGCTTCCACTTGAGATGATGTACTAGCTTGTTGATCTTGCACTTGAGAACCACTAGCTTGACCCATTGGAGATGATAGCACTTGATCTTTGTCATCATCAACATCAATCACTTGAGTTGGCCTAATATGCCCAATGTCCATGTTCTTCATTGCTTCCACCAATTGAGTACCACCAATATCATTGAGATTCTCTTCTTCATCTTGGGACCCACTGGTTTTATCAAATTCAACATCATGTAGTTCCTCAAGTTGACCACTAGTGCTATTCCACACTATATGCTTTGCTTGTAGTGGAATAACCAAGCAAGAACCCCTCATCACACTTCTTGTCAAACTTGGCCAATCTAGTGCCTTTCTTCAATATGTAGTATTTGCAACCAAAGACTCTAAAGTATGCAATGTCTGGCTTTCTTCCATTCAATAGCTCATAGGGTGTCATGCTCATCATAGGACGACAATACAATCGGTTGATGTAGTAGCAAGAGGTATTGATTGCTTCGGCCCAAAAAGATTGACTCACATCATACTCACTAAGCATTGATCTTGCCATGTCCATGAGACTCCTATTCTTCCTTTCAACCAGGCCATTGGATTGTGGTGTATACTTGGCCGAGAATTGATGCCTAATACCATAGTCATCACATAGCTCTTCAACTCTTGTATTCTTGAACTCACTTCTATTGTCACTTCTCACTTTCTTGATGACGACATCAAACTCATTGTTGACTTGCTTGAGAAATGTCTTGAAGATAGAGTATGCATCCCTTTTGTCATTTAGAAAGAATACCCAAGTATATCTAGTGAAGTCATCCACAATCACAAATCCATACTTGTTGCCACCAATGCTAGTATATGTGGTTGGTCCAAATAGATCCATATGCATCAACTCAAATGGCTTGCAAGTGCTCATAATGCTCTTCTTAGGATGAGTGTTGCCAACTTGCTTGCTGGCTTGACATGCACTACATAGTTTGTCCTTCTCAAACTCAACTCCATTCAAGCCTCTCACTAAGTCATGCTTCACAAGCTTGTTCAATTGTTTTATGCCCACATGACCAAGTCTTCTATGCCATAACCAACCCATGTTTGATTTAGAGATCAAGCATGTACTCAATTTAGCTTCACTAGCATCAAAGTCAACTAGATAGAGATTGTCATGTCTAAATCATTTGAATATCAAGTTTGAGCCATCAACACTAACAACCTCAATGTCATCAACACTAAATATGCATTTGAATCCAAGGTCACATATTTGTGCCACCAAAAGCAAATTGAAGTTCACCTTATCAACTAGTGCCACATTGGATATGCTCAAGTCATTGGTGATTGCAATCTTTCCAAGCCCTCTAACTTTGCCCTTGCTATTATCACCAAATGTGATAGTGTTGCCACCATGAGATTGTGAATCAATAGATTTGAACATTCTTGCATCACCGGTCATGTGTTGAGTGCACCCACTATCAATTATCCAATGCCTCCCTCCGGCCTTGTAGTTCACCTACAAAATAAATCAATGAGATTTAGGTACCCATCTTTGCTTGGGTCCTAGGAGGTTAGTCATTTGTTGACACCTGTTATAGCATAAAATATATAGGCTTTTTAAACTGAAATAAGGGCTTAAAATGAATATTAACATAGTATAGGGGCTTGACTAACATGATTCCATGAGTTTTGGTGGTTTATATCTTTTTCAGGGGTTAAACAGGAATATGCCCAAGAGTTTGCAAGCCCTACGACATAAAGACGTATCCATGACGTAATCCAACTTGGAACCTACGCAAGAATATTCTAGAAGACACCGTAAGACACGAGGCACCGGGCCGGGGCCTACCTGGCAGAAGGGGCGGCCGCCCTACGGCAGGCCCGCGGCCGCCCTGTGGGGCCCCCCTGTCGCCCTCTGCTTCCTAGGTCGGTTACAACCGCCATTGAGGAGCAATCTAGTCCATCTATCAAGGTCGGTTTGATCCAAGGGTTGTGGTAAATCCTCTGGGGCTATATAACAAGACCCCCTCCTCCGGTGAAACCCTAATTCATTATCATTCATTATCAATAGGCCGAGGCCCCGAGTCTCCCCCTAGGTCTAGTTCTAGTCCGGACCTAGATGAGCTAGCATTCAAGAGGGATTAGATCTCATTAGATCTAGTCTTTAGAACAACAGAGATAGGGAAGGAACCCGAGGAGGTGCCTACCGTTTGGTGCTACCTCTACAACTTGTACCTCGGTGGAAGTTAACCTACACTTGGAGTTACTCTGGTAATCTACTTCTTCTTTTAGTAAGCATCATTGTTTATATTGTTCTTCTGATCCGCGGGTCTCTTTTGAGTACTTTAATCTAAGGCATTAGGTTAAGGTAATATTCGTAGTGTAAGCGTGGTGCTTAGGCTTGGGTATCTCGTTAGATTCATCCTATATTCCGGATCAGTGGTAGATCGCGCGGTGACAGCTCCTAGGTAGAGTGTCATTGAATCCTTTGTATTCCACCTCCGTCTATAGGACTAGTGGGATTTATCTCTAGATGAATCATCCTTTGTCGGTGTTTCTCCCTATGTGATGTCCCCGGATAGAACAGTAGAAGGCAAGTTTATTAAGAGTAGGATTAGATATCTTAGTAATCACCTCTATCCTTTCAACCTTCTTAAGTCTTGTGCTACTCTAGGTTAAGATTAGATCGTAGTCACCCTCACACGTTTCCCTGTGGATACGATATTTAAAACCCTCCGGGTGAAGGCTACAACGGTATCCGTGCACTTGCGGATTATTCATCTTCAATATTTCTGTGGGCATAACAAATACCAACAGTCACCAAAGACTTTGGCACCCAAATGGACTTCTTCTTTGGTCCCACAATTGGTGTACCAATGAATTTTGCCTTTACACCTTTCTCACCCTTGGTAAGCAAGAATCAAGACAAATAGAATGCACATTGTTTACTTTCTTGTTCTTGTTCATTTTAGCACATTGTTGCTCTTGATACCCAACTTGCTTGCATCTATAGCAATAAGAGCCATTGCTCCTCACAAAGCTAGGCTTTGGGGTCACAAAGGCCTTCTTGCCTTTCTTGGGAATATAGCCTAAACCTTCCTTGTTAAGGGAAAATCTTTGGCTACCCAAGCACTTTAGCAATTTGGCATCCCCACCATATGCCTTACCCAAGGCGTGGGTGAGCTCATCCACCTCTCTTTTGAGAGTCTCATTCTCAACCACCAATGATGAATCTAAAATAACTTCATCACTACTAGTAGAGATGGAGTGGGTTGGATGTGGATGTGGAAGGAATGTTTGAATCATCAATGAAATCAAACACAAATGGTTTTTCTATGATATCACGTGTTGAACCAACATCCTTCTTTGAGGTCAAGATAACTTTGTCTTTCTTTTCCAAGAGCAAGGAGTGAGCCTATTGAAGCTTTGTGTGAGCAAGTTCAAGCTCTTCATGGTCTTCCTTTAGACACTCATAAGAAGCTTCTTGCTCCTTAAGGCTTTATTCAAGAGAGGCAACTCTCTTTCCCAAAGTCTTACACTCATTGACCTTAGTCATGAGGACAATGTTGGCTTGCTCAAGCAACTCTTCCTTAGTTGGTTCATTATCTTCATCATATTCACTATCACTATCATAGGACTCATGTGATACCTTTGAGCCCTTGGCCATGAAGCATGAACCGGAGGAAGAATCAAATAGAGATGGCTTCTCATCATTGCCTTCCCTTCCTCTTCATCGGAGGACTCTGCACTATCCCAAGTCACCACATAGGCACCATCCTTGCCTTTCTTGAAGATTGCCTTGTTCTTTCCTCTTCTATAGTCCTTGGTGTTCTTGTTCTTATCCTTTCTATGAGGATAATCTTCAAAGAGATGATCGGGGCTATCACATTTCCAACATAGCCTCTTATCATCATTGCCCTTGGAAGTGTCAACTTTCTTGTTGTGCCCAAATCTTCTCTTGTACTTAAGCATCTTGCCAAATTTCTTGACAACTAATGCTAGGGCCTCATCAACTTCTTCTAGGTCTACTTCTTCATCTTCTTCTTCCTGAGCTTTGGCCTTGCCCTTGAAGGAGGTAGATGCCTTGAATGCCACCGCCTTCTTGTCATCAACCTTCTTCTTCTCTTTCTTCTCCTTGGCATCAACATCATGATCATACTTGTCAAAGGTCAAGACCTCTCCAAGCAAATCATTTGGCTTTTTGTATCAAGCCCATCTCTTTGCAACATTAAGATCAACATCTTGAATCTTGGAGGCAAGCTTATCAAGAACTTGTGTCTTGTACCCCAAGCTCTTGAGATCATTCACAATGACTTGTAGCCTATGAAACATCTCTAGGATTGTTTCACAATCCTTCTTTGTAAAGGTCTCAAACTCACTCTTGAGTCCATATAGCTTGGCACTCTTCACAACTTTGGTGCCCTCATATGTTTCACTCAATCTTGTCCACACCTCACTAGCACAGTCCAAGTCCTTGATGCCTTCAAATATCTTTGTGTCAAGGCTATTGTAGATGGTATTGAGTGCCATCCGATTGCATGTTCTATTTGCCCTATCCTTATCGGTGAGCTTGGTTGGATCAAGAATGACAAAATCATTTTCCGTGACCTCCAACACTCTCTCATGAATTGATCCAAGGTACATAGTCATCTCTCTTCCAATGATCAAAAGAACTCTCACCATAAAAGTGAGGAGGCTTTCCCCAACATGGTTGAACACAATTGAAGCCATTACTTGCACCAAGGGTGTTAATCCTTGCTTAAATGGTGACCACGGCTCTGATACCACTTGAAAGGTCCTAAATGGCTAGAGGGGGGATGAATAGCCTAATAAAAATTCTACAAAAACACTAGAGCAACTTGTTAGACAATAACAAAGCGTAAAAGCGTTTGCTCTAGCTCTACTTGTCGGCAAGCCACCTAAAGTCAATTCTAGTTGCTAGAGTCTCTAATCCACACAAGAGGCTAAGTCTCTACTTTACCAACTAGGTGAACAAGCTAATTACTCTAACAAACTAAGCAACTAGCACTACACAAAGACAAGATATGTAACAATGTAAATGCAAGGTAGTGAGGAGGTGTTATACCGACACGTCGAGGTAAGTCAACCAATCACCGGAAGAAGATATCACAATATGAGCATGATGCTGCCAATCACCGGAAGAAGATATCACAATATGAGCATGATGATGCCAATCACCTGAAGACAAACAATCACACAATGGATGACACAAGATTTTGCACCCGAAGTTCACTTGAGCACCTTCCAAGCTATGTCTCCGTTGTGTCGACCATCTCACGTGTGGGTCAAGGTGGCACTCACGCATTGCCAATCACTAGGCAACTTGACACCAAGCAAATGAGGGGTAACTCAATGACACGAGCAATTTACTAGAGTATCAATTTTGGCACTTGTTGGCGGTCGTTATCGACCATTTTATACCGCCAACTTGTGTCTTTTTCCAGGGAAACTTGCAGATCTATGACACATATACCTTTACTATTGACCAAGTTCCACTTGTATTCCAAGAAATATGTTTTGCAGGACAAATACATGGAATCAAGTGAGAATACGCCAAAATACAACAAAAGCGCGCCGGAAAACATGCCAACCATCAAGTGCAACACAAGAGGCCCAATCCAAGAATGAAACGGACCAAAGCACCCACGCATTATGGATTAGGGCCGGCCCAAGAGCCCACCTACGAAAAGGCGGTCGCGAGAGGAGCGGCCCAGTCCGCCGGACTGGAAGTGGGTCCGGCCGGACTCCCACCGAGGCGGTTCGCGCCCAAATTTGGCAGGCGTCTTTCCACTGACGTTGCAAAGGCGGTTTCAGGGGTGCTTTGCCGGGTTCAATGTATCTTGATGTCGGTTTGAGGTCGGTTTTGGACCTTCCAAGTGGGGAGAGGCATTTTCCACATGACCCCCTCCTCTCCACCTATAAAAGGAGGCCTCTCCCTCTCATTCAAGACACCACCAAGGAGCAACACCACCATATTCCAAGATGTAGTATTGTAGTACTAGCCTAGTTGGGAGTTAGGGAGAGATGCTCAAGTTCCGGAGGAGTCCTCGGAAGATTGGTATAATCTTGTATCGCTCTTTTGTAAGACTCTTGCACTTTCAATATATTTATCTTCTCTTATTACTGAATTATTCTTTATGGTTATCTAAGTTTACCTCAGTGGTTAATTAGAGTATGGTTAAGTGTAGTAGTTATACCTTGGCATGGGATCTCCGTTCTACCGAAGGTTCTAGTTTTCACATGAGACTAGTTTCGTAATCGCTAGCGTAGACGTGGTGTCTAGGTTAGAGGTTACCTGAGATTGCGTGCAACCTTACGGATAGTTGTGGTAGCCCCGGAGGTGACAGCTCCGACCAGGCCTTTGTATTCCACCACGTGCTAGGTTGGTGTTATCGTAGAGCTTCAGGCGGCTTTCCCCGATTACCCTTTCCCAGTCTTTTCGAGAATCGGAAAGGTCGTTGCTCCGAAGTGCCTTGGTGTGATTGTTATGCTTTACCCTCTGCTTAGTTAATCCCTTTGGTTTGCTTTAGGAAAGAACCATAGTAATGGAGAAGTAAATAGGAATCTTGAACTCTCCCGTTGACCTCCCAGCTTAGCTTGTCTACTCTGCTATCTTTTATTATGTTCTCCTGTGTGTGTCATTTATCAAAACTCCTATGCTATCTTTTACCCCCACTTTAGTTTAGTTGGTTTACTAGTTAGCAGGTACATGATGGTTAACTATCAACTTCTTTATCCATTGCTTCCCTGAGGATAAATATGATACCTAGGAATACTCTTGGGTGAAAGCTACAACGGTATCCGTGCGCTTGCGGTTATACCTATGTTTGCGTTAACAAAAGCCAACAGCACTCCGCCAGGAAAGATCACAAACCCCTCACAATCAACCGGAGGTGGGCAAGAACAATCACCGTCTCTTCCCAACGCCTCCAACAATCACCGAGCTGGTCTAGGAGTGGTGCTCTCCAAGAGCAATAAGAAAACTACCGGCCACGATGACCCTCAAGTGCCTCTAAATGCAAACCTCAAAGCAATGCACTTGAATCTCCTCAAATCTCTCAAGAATGTACTCACAAGCAATGGGAGAGAGTGGGAGAGAGTTGGCTCAGCTCAATATGTGTTAGGAATGATCAAAATGTCCAAGAGAACTCCTAATGGCCGGCCAACCAAGTATTTATAGACCCCCATCGAAATAGAGCCGTTGGGGGTGGTGCGTGTTTTTCTCCACGCGCGGACGCGCCAGCCGCCACCACCAGGCGCGCCAGTCGCGTTCAGCCCACGCGCGGCAACTAGCCGTTGGGCTACGCGGTGGGCGCGCCAGGCGCGCTCACGGCCGGCATCTGCCGCGGCGTCCGGCCCGGCGCCGCTGCGTGCGAGCCGCTCTGGGCTAGCGTCTGCGCTGCGCCCGCGCCAGCACGCCATGCCGCAGCGTCCGCCACGCGCGCCCGTGCAGCCCGGCCATCGCCCGTCCACGCGCCCGACGCCGGGCCCTTCGTGCCGTCTAGCGCTCAACCAATCGGGCGTGGCTCCCGTCGGTCGCGTTGAACCTTCACGAAAATGTCGCCGTTTGTTCGTCCCTCGCTTCATTCCAAGTTTCATCACTTGTACCATGTCGCCAACACGTCGAAGAACACCTCGAGCATGTGTGTTAGCATTTTGAAAACATTTTTCACCAAAGCGCGAAGTTAGCTCTCTAGGTTAGAATGCATGCATATGATTTTGAACCTAGAGGCACATGAGGATCACCGGTTCCAACGTTTTTCCCCTCTTGATAGTCCGGCTATCAATCCTAAATCACTCACACCCTCTATGGTGTCTTGAGTGTAAAATCAAAATGGCCCTATGGATATACCTTTGCCATGATCCCATTTTGATCTCCTCGAAATCACTCCAAACGAGCACTTCATCATCTTTTGGATCTCCCCAATCCATCCACCATGACCACCATGCTCCACACTTGGCATGACTAATCTCCAACTAATAAAACACTTAGCATAGAGAGATTAGTCCTAGGATGTCATCAATTAACCAAAACCAAACTAGAGATCTTCAGGCGGCTCCCCTCCTTCCGTCGGTGGCTCCCTCTCCTCCTTCCTTCCTAGGGGTGGGGTGGGGAGGGTCCACGCGGCAACCGCCGTCCATGGGTGGAGGAGTAGGATTCCAAGCAATTCTATCCACATCCAAACAATGGCATTGGCATCGTGATCCATTTCCAAAGCTGGGCTGATTTGGCATTGGATTCAATTCAATTCCAAGCTTTCCAATACAGACATCCAAACGGAGCCTAAGTTATTATTACAAGAATCTTAGAGAGTCAAAGTATTTTAAGTTTGACCAAAATTATAGAGAAAACTATAAATATTATGACATTAAATATGTATATTATGAAAATATATTTGATGAAGAATCTAATGATACTTAGTTGGCATCATGAATCTTTGTTATGTTGTCATATAAATTTGGTTAAACTTTAGAAGTTTTGACTCTCCAAGATTCTTGGAATGACTTACAATTTAGGATGGGGGGGCACTTTGTATAGCATCCAAAGCCCAATAATTATAATTATAATCAAGAAATCAAGAAAGTACTCCCTCCATTATCACAATTAGATGATGTTTTGGACATGGTTTTGGTTAAACATTGAGAATATAAATCATGAATAACTTTTAAGTCGTTGAGTTAAACAATGGAAATATAAATCATGAATTACTTTCATAAAATTATACATATATAACTTTCTAATAAATATTTTTATAGAAAAGAGAAGCCAAAGTTGTGCTTTGGAGACCGTATCGTTGTCTTAAACATCATCTAATTGTGATACGGAGGGAGTATGGGCTATTTACAAGATCGACACGATAATTTTATCAGTTTTTTTTTTCTAGGAACAATCATCTCATGAATTTAATTGCGAATATATCAATGCCAATACATGCCGTTCATCTCTTTGGTTTCCACAACGATTATGCCCACGTACTCCCTGATTATACAATGCTCACTTTGTTAACCAGAAGCTGTTATTTGAGAGATTTAATTCCAAAAAGGTGCACGGGAAAAAAGACACGTGTACCTTCTCAAGCGAAATTAGTGTCCACGATTGCTATCCCATCCGCATATCCGATCACAAGCCTAGGTAACATGTTCCGAGGTTACAAGTGAAAAGTTGGAAAAGGGATTTAGAAATGAGACAACGTAATAATAGAGCGCAGAACCAACAAGGCAAAACCATTACTACAGCTGAGCATTATATTACCCATAAAAAGAGAATTGAGCATTTTATATAGTATAATACATCAGAGACCTGGTAATATAAATCTACACTAATTCAATTAATAGATATGCTAATTTTGGAACACGGCCCAGTGTATGTACTTGCACACTGTAGGACAGCAATGTATTATTTTTTTATTTTAATAACTAAATTATAATGTTAACATGAGAAATATGTTACCTTGTCCCGGTGAATACCAAATTACGAGGCAGACTTTCTGTAATGTGAACCATTTTCTTAATCCTATACAATGAAGAGATGACCATTAGTTATACTATCACTTTTGGTTCAAGAACAGAAACTCTTCTTGTCCCCGCATTAAAGAAAATTTGTTCTATCTTAATAATAATAAGAAAAAGGATTCTTTCAGCTCCAGGAGTTAATCACTGATACTCCTAAGTGATGTCATTTTGGATATCGGCACAGTTCCCAAAACACTATGTTATTAAATGTATCGTGAATACACTCACCATGTATTGTGAAGCTTTGGCTGCAATTTTATCGGATTTAGAGGTCATTTAATTTGCTTTTGACTCTTCCTCAAATCCTTCAGGTTGTTTTCCTATATAATAATTCTAAAACATTGGGAATTATTTTGAGAAATCAACATTTCGAAGTTCCAAAATAGGTCAAAAGTTATGAACTTCTATGTTGGGAATTTGACCTTAGACAAATGCAGTCCCCGATGATTCGTTTGAACGCTAATGGCCTGAGGGTGTCTCCAACAGCGAAGGCAAACGGCGACGCAAACATAAAATAACTCGTGAACAGTTGTTTTACCTCCTGAAAGCAAGCTCCAACAGAAGAGGCAAACGGAAGCTAGTTTGGGTAGGGAGGAGAGAGAAAACCCAAATATAGCTATGTCTCTCTTCTCAACCCATTTCTTGCGCCGTCGTCGTGGTGGGCCCCTAGGTGACGAGAAGGAAGGGAGGCGGTCTCCGCCCCACCCTGTCGCCCGGCGAAGGCTGCCAAGCTCCGCCCGCCCAGCCATCGGCGGCGCTTCGCGGCGAGCCCGGCCCGCCCGCCCGCCGGCCGAATGCGCGCTGGCCCCGCCCGCCGGCCCGGCGCGTTGCGAACTCCGCCCGCCCAGCCACCCCGGGAGCGCGTGGGCTCCGCCCGATCTACCTCCTCGCGGCGAGCTCCGCCCGGCCTGGCCGCCCGGCGAGCGCGCGTCACCCCATCGCCGGAGCAGAGGAAGAGAGAGGGACGGGCGGCTCTTAGAAAGGGACGTTTTTTATTCAAGGCACGGGTTTTTGGGTAGACTGTTGGAGAGGGTGAGTTTTGGGTGCTTCATCTTTCTACTGTGCATCACCGATTATTTGGAATGGATCTCCAATTTGGCTACATGCTGTTGGAGACAGTCTGACACGTGCTTGACACGTTGCGGTGTTTCGCCACTTAAGTTCCAAAATAGGCTGGCACGTCTTTGTTTTATTTCAATAAAGGCAGTGTTATTATTTTTGTGTTGGTTTATGTTGATGACATAATAGTTGCTAGCTCAACTCAAGTTGTAGCATTGGCCCTGCTAAAGGAACTGAATCAAGACTGTGCCCTCAAAGATCTTGGGGAGCTACATCACTTCTTGGGCACTGAGGTAAACAAAGTAAGTGATGCTGTGATGGTATAATCTTCACACAAGATAAGTATGATTTGTATTTGTTAAAGAGGGTTGGCATGTTTGTTTGTAAGCCTGTTAGTACTCCTCTTTCTACTAGTGAAAAATTATCGCTTTTGAAGCAACTCCTTTGGGTTCAAATGATTCAACTCAGCATCACATTATAGTTGGTACCCTTTAGTATTTGATTCTTACTCGGCCGGATATTGCATCCCGGTTAATAAGGCCTATGAGTTTTTTTATGCACCTACTATGGAATATTGGGTATCTATGAGAAGAAGTTTAAATTCTATAAGCAATGCACCAAATAAAGGTTGGATTAAAGATTAGTAAACCTATTTCCACCTTGATCAGTGCTTTCTCTGATGTAGATTGGGCTAGTTGTCTAAATGATAGGAGGTCTACTGGAGGCTTTTGCTATATTTCTAGGATCTACACTTGTTTCAAAGCTATTGCCGATGCAACAACAGAAGTCATGTATGTGGATTCAGACACTGATGCATGAGCTTGGTGTACAAGGGCTGCAGGCTGCAAAACTGCGGTGTGACTACATTGGTGCCATGTATCTTTCTGCTAATCTTATGTTCCATGCTAGGACTAAGCATATTGAGGCTGATTATCATTTTGTAAGAGAAGGAGTATCAAGAAAATTGTTGATGATTGAGTTTGTTTCTTCTATATATCAAATTGCATTGCAGATGGTTTTAATTACCAAAGCCCTTCTTGTGTGACAGCTGGAAAATTTCAAATACAATCTTATCCTTGTCCCAATTATGATTGAGGGGAGTATTAGAAGTAGTAAGATATGATCTTTATCTTGTCAACTGTGTAACAGACTTGACCAATTGTAGTTAGATATTTACAGGATGTTGTCATCTTGATGAAATTAATCTAGGTTTTTTTTTTGGTCAAGTCTTGTAACAAACATTATATATAATCCAGGGTTTTGGATATTCAAAACCATATATATTAACACGAAAGCATGCTCTAGAAGGGTATGCTGCTTCACCAAATGGAAGACTTAAACAAGCAGATGAACTAATTAAATACCTTCGGGTTTCGGCGTCCCACAAGCAAACAGTGCCTTCATCTAAACTCGTAACCAATATGGGAAGGGTTGGATGGCAAATAACGTCGTCGATGCGACGGCCGATCACGCCAAGACTGTGAACACGTTCCTTTGCCTTCCAGTCCCATGTCTGAGTCGCAATGAGAGAAAATAGGGAAGAGTGTTAATTAGGTTAATAACTGTTCTGTCTGCGTATGTGCACATGCAAAAGTATAGTATATCTTTCTTTCACATGACAATGGATGTTCTTTAACCACGGAGATGCATGAATTCCATACGTATGCACACTTGCCGCCACTGGTCACAAAATACTGAGTGTTGGTGAGGAAACAAGCAACGCTGGACGCCACATCCAGTGCGGTGATAGGATTGTTAGAACGAATGTCCCAGATCTGCACATTTAGTTCCGTGCCGAGAAAATTTTGTAAGAAGAATACATACACCCAAAAAGTGTGCAATTTATTAGGTTTGGATCAAAGTCAAATTTTCCTAAGTTTGTCTAACTATATAGAAAATAGTATATATCATCATTTATGTCTCTAATTAACTAGGTTTACTATGAAAATTTAATGCTTGGTTAATCTAACCATACTTTTCAATATTATAAATAGTTTAAGCTTAAGATTCATTAGCATTGTACAAATTTAAAATTGCACTTGTTTTGGGACGGAATGTGAACAAGATTTAGGGCAGGAAAGTGGCAAACAAACAAACCTCTGCCTTTTCGTCCTTGATATTGGAAATACTAGCAAAAATGTTGATGTCCCGTGGGTTCCACGTGAGAGAGCACTCCTTTGGCGTGGCTGGAAAATGTTTGAGTGCACACCCAGCCCTTGTTCCAGTTCCAAAGTTTGATGGAGCTGCAACGACGAGACGAGGACAGCAAGAGCGGGGAGGTTGGGTGAACAGCCAATGAGTCGACAGGGACACCCTTGTGAGCCTCGAATGTCACAACCTCTTTTAATGTAGTGCAGTCGTGCACATGGATGTATCCGTTACGATCCCCGGCAGCGATCCAATTCTTTCGAGCTTTGAGCCATTTCTTTTCAACGATTATAAATTTTGCCGAATGAAACCAAACGTTGGGCTTCGTGATATCACTACTACTACTCGCTTTACTTGGCATTGTAGTAGCCAAAACCATGCGAGATGACGATCGCTCTATGCCATACTGCCACGCCACCACCATTTTCTGCCGAACAATCAACACAGCATCAATCTAAGTTTAAGAAACTCGTCTGCACCGAGGGTCTATTTGGAATAGAGGATTAGAAAACAGAGGAATAAAAAAAAAAAAAACACAGGAAAAGAATGTGGATGTAGAGGCAAAACAGATGAATAAAAAAACAAAAGAACGTGGTAGAAAGATATGTTTGGAACGCAAGAATCCGTATCACAGGAATAAAAATGTTATAGAAATGATAAAACACCCTTACTACTTAGTGATGTATTAATTTAAGTCATTTATAATTATAGAATCATTTTGTCACAAGTATATCCACGTGTGATGCTCGTGCCCATGGGCCCACAAGGCCACAAGTCGTCATGACCCTGAGCTTGCAAAGCTAGATAAGATCGTCTCCAATAGTCTAGCTTAAAGCTGGCTCATGAATGTTTTAATCATTAAATAGTGTTAAAGACAAGTGACTAGCCTCTCCCACGGGACGATTCCGGGGGCCCAAACCCCAGCGCACCCCCCACCTCTCCTCCCCTACCTCACCTCGCCGCCGCCCGAGCAGGTCGCCCCGGTAGGGCCGTCGCGGCCGCGCCGGGATGGTGGCGGCGGGGCCCTTTTCCTCTCGTTTTCGGTGGTGTGGCAGCGTGGTGCTGCGGCGGCGGGCCGTGGCGTGGCCTCGTCGGGCTGCGTGGGGCTCGGCGGGGACGCGCTGGCCGTGGCTACGGTGGCGCCCGGCCAGGGCTTGGGCTGAGCGGGGGGCTGCGGCGGGATCCCATCCCCTCTGTTGTCCCCCTTCCTTCCTTGTGGAAGCGATGGCGCCGGCTTGGGGCGGGCGGGGGAAATTCTCCCCCCTCCCCCTCACCCCTTCCTCACGGTAGCGTTGTGCCGACCTAGGCTGCCCGAGCGGCCGGTTTCATGGTCGGGTGGCCGGATCCGGAGCCCCGGTGGCTGGATCTGTTCGCCCGGTCGGAGACACGCTAACCCGGTGGTGACTGTGGCCGGCGGCTGTCGGAGATCGTGCAGATGCGGGGGCAGCGGCTCTTCACGTGCCTCCCTCCCTCCTGGTAAAGACGGTTGTGCACGGTCGATCGGCGGCGGCTGGAGCAAAGGGACAAGCCGGCCATATTCCCCGAGTGAAAACTAAGACCTTTGGTCGACGGGCGGCGGCGGCACCCGGTGGCGTCGTTTTTCTCCGTGGAGGTGTCGTTTTGGAAGCTCATGCTCGGTCGATCCATCTGCGGTTAGCCTCGTGGCGAGGAAGCTGTTGGCCTAGTTGAGGTTGCAAGTTTGTGGTGTCAACGACGAAGGAAGGCGGTCGGGAGGAGGGCATTGACATGTTGATTCGAGGGCCTCGCATCTGCGGCGGTGAAGGGCGACGGTTTGGTAGGGCGGTGCGCTAGTTGTGTCCACGACGGCAAGGCTCACGTGGGAGGCGTCCACGAGTTGGCATGGAAGGCGGCGTGGGAGGCGATGGCCAGTAGCTTTGAGGTGCCGAGATGACCTGCGTGGTATGGCGGCGGACGGTCTTGCATTGTGGCGGCTGCTTCCGGCGCAAGGAGGTGTTCTGACCGGCAGGCGGAGGGCGGGCGTGACACTTTTTCTTTGGTGAGACAATTAGGTTTGGGAGTTTCGATGTGCGTGCGTTGTCTTTATGTTTCTGTGGCTCGATGTAATAACGAAAAGCCATATACATTGTTTGATGCGTAGGCTGGGATATTAATATATTCCCTTTCAGTTAAAAAAAAGACTCAAGAGATAGTCTCGCACTGTTCACAACACATTTTTTCTCTTACAGCACAATGTTTAGAGCACTTTGTCTCCACCATATTTATTTATTAGCTAAGAGCTAGTGCTAGCTCGTACCGTTGGAGACGCTCTAAGTAGTATATAGCTTACCTTTATTTGCTGCTACAGAACGCTTAGGTCACCCACAATGGTCAGAGCTAGTTACTAACTCTAAGCCAACTTCTCCAATAGTGCTAACTTTTAGCACGTAGCTCTAACATGGATAGCCCCACATGACAGTCGTAACATTGAAATGTGAGCAAGAGCTAACTTTTCTCTCTCTTCTATTAAAATATGAGGAAAATGTTTAGAGCTAGCTTAAAAATCGATTGTTGGAGCTGCCCTTACATGCTGATGGAAGAATTGTTTTCTCAGGCTTTGTGAAGGAAACGAAACCAAGAGCTGAGACTGGATTCTTTTTTCCTCTGAAATCGCATGCCTGCGCTAGTATTCCAAAGGAAAGGAAATTGGCAAATCCTTTGATCCAACCACCTTTTCTCCAAAACGTACCTACGGTTTTGTATACTTTACTTCTCCTATGAAAAAAATACTCTATTCCAAACAGGGCCTGAAGATCTCTCTAGATTACAATACTAACAAGCAAGTACGTCATAGAAACCGTATATAAGGAGAAGCTTTGACTAAAAATTCTTTAAAGAAAATATTATTAATTGTAAAATTATATATGAAATTTCTTTCCATGCAGGAACCTACTTGCACCAACTTTATGTTGGAAAACTATTGGATTTTAGCTATTCATGATCAAGGAGAAAACAATTTAACTTAGAATAAACATAAAACTACTTATATTTGTGATGGAGGGAGTAGGGTAAACAATTTCGGGTCAAAAACTTTTTATTAGCTCCAGGAGAAGTGTTGAATTTCACGTGTGGCATGGCCCATATTTTATTCAATTAAATCAAATAAATCATAAGCCCATATTTTAATACTATGTGCAGTGTACTTTTAGTCTCGTATGAGATTTTGATTATATGTTGACCCGATTTGAATAGGTGAACTATTTGTGCTCCTATTGAGAAATTGAGGGAGGCTAAGGGCCGAGCGGAGCCGTCAGCGTGGGCAATTGCATCGGCCGCCCATGTTCAATCTTTCGACGCGAAGTCCTCCGTTAGAAAGCCTCGCATGGTATCCATTCCCAATTGCCTCGCCTGTCCATGTTCATTCTTTCTCGATTGCCTTGCCTATCCATGTTCATTCAATTCTTTCGACGTTATGTCCACAGTTATTAGCCTCGCACAAAATATAGAAGCACTACCCTTTCTCTGTTGAGTTGTTCCAAGACATTCCCGATCTAGTCTGCTATGTGCACAGTAGTCTGGACAGCAGGTCTATGGAACCTCATCCATATGTGTGACATCTGCTCGGGTATGTGTGGGCGATCAGGTTTTTGGGAAGCGCACTTGGGAAGCGCACGGCGCGACTGCTACATTGTCTTGGTCCACTTCCTGGCGGCCACCTGTTCTTGTTTGTGATGTCTTCTTCTCGAGAATCAGTAGCAGAACATATATTTTTCCTGGTAGCCACCCGTTTCTGGGACGCCTTCTTCCGGACGACCAGTAGCAGCGCACGTCAACTTCTGAGTGGACGTTCGTGGGATTGCACAGCAAACTTCTCCCACAACTTCTCCCACAGTGGTCTGGACAGCAGGCCTATGGAACCACGCCCATCTCTACGACATCAGCTCGGATGTGTGCAGGCAATCAGGTTTTTGGGATAACGACGCGGCTGCTACATCGTCTTCATCCACTTCCTGGCGGCCACCTATTCCTGCGACGTCTTCTTTCCTGATGACAGCAGTAGCACATGCCTTTTTCCTAGTGGCCACCTGTTCCTGTGACGTCTTCTTCCCGACAACCAGTATCAACGCACGTCTACTTCCTGGTGGACATTCGTGGGACTGCCCAACGAACTTCTCACTGTATCGAGTGTGGTCCACGACTTCCAGCAACACACTATGTCAGCTAGTGTGAATGGTGCCACCGGTACCTTTGACACTTGACCCTCCGCTGGATACTCATCTATTCTTGCTGAGTTTGTGGAATTCAGTACTATTTTTGTTATGTTGAGTATGTTTATCAAGGTTGCTATCGTTAGATCACACGTGCACATATATGATGTGACAAATATTTTTCTACTGATTTTTGGACGAAATTAAACTAAAAACACCAAACTTTTTAAGAATCCAAAAACCTGATATTAGGCAATTTTTTGTTAGTTGTTTTGCTGCTGCGTTGAAGCTAAATCCGTTTGATAGCTCAAACTATAAGCGGTGGCATGCCAAGATGATCCTGTGGTTGACACCTATGAGAATCTACCATGTCACATATGGAAAATCCGAATAGTTTACTACTAAGGAGGAGAAAGCGTCCGAGGTTGCCGATAACCTGTTTCGAGGCACTGTGGTTAGTGCTCTTACCAAAATCATAGTGGACATCACATGACATTGCCGACTGGCAAAGACATGTGGAAAGCACTTGAGGCAAAGTTTGGTGTTTGTGAGTTGTACATCATGGAGTAGCTGTGTGACTACAACAAGATTGATAACCGTTCTGCAGTGGAACAGGCTTATGAATACAGGCATTGCTCAAAATGTGTATTTTTCATGTGTGTTGCCTAACAAGTTTTCAGTTGGTGGTATTATCATCAAGTTACCACCTTCTTGGAGGGATTTTGCTACTTTTTTGAAACACCGGACAAGAGTTTAGTGAGAGTTTAGTGTGGCTGAGCTTATTGGGTCTCTTGATGTTGAGGAGAAGGCGAGAGCAAAAAGACCCTTGTGGGAAAAGGAGTTGAGTCATCTAGTGCCAATTTGGTGCAGAAGAAAAACTATAGTGCTACTCGCAACAAAAGAAAGAAGAACAAGCAAGAGAATAATTCAAAGCCTAAGCAATCAACCACATTTAAGAAGAAGAACAACAAAGGAAACTTTTGTTTGCGGGAGAGATGAGCACTGGGCAAGTGCGTGCTTTGACCACAAATTTAAGCGGGACAAGAAGTCTGCGAACATGGTTGTTAGCAATACTAAAATTGGAACATCTGGGTATGGTAAATTTTTACCTACTATTCTTCCAAATCTGTCACTCGCCTTGAGTAGTGGATGGATATTGGTGCTAATATTCATGTGTGTGTTGATATTTCTTTGCTCTTATCAAGTCAGCAGGACTAGAGCCTTGCTGATAGGGAATGGATCACATGCGCGTGTTCTTGGTGCTGGTACGGTCATTCTGATGTTTCTTCAGGAAAGACAGTGCAATTGAAGAACATGCAACATGTCCCCTCCATAAAAAAGAATCTAGTTAGTGGTTCTCTCTCTCTGTTGAGTAGAGATGGTTATATATTGTGTAGAGATGGTTATAAGTTAGTTTTGAATCGATAAATGTGTACTTTCAAAGTATAGGACATTTGTTGGTAAAGGTTATGATTGCGGAGGTTTGTTCTGCTTATCTTTGTTTGATGCGTGTAATAATGTTGTGAACATGTTATTAATTCGAATGACTCCGATATTTGGCATTCATGACTTTGTCATGTTAACTTTAGTTGCTTAACACGGCTAGCAAACCTAAATTTAATCCCAAAATTTACTTTAGTCAAAGGTTCTAAGTGTCATGTGTGTGTGCAATCTAAGCAACCTCGCATGCCTCATAAGGCAGCGAGGCGAGGAACTTGGCACCATTAGAACTAGTTTATTTCGATTTGAGGAGATGAATGGCGAGTTGACTAAAGATGGCAAAATATAATTTATGACGCTTATAGATGATTGTAGTAGATTTTGGTACTTGTACTTATTAAAATCAAAAGACAAAGCACTAAATTATTTTAGTACTTATAAAGTTGAATTAGAAAATAAACTTGAGAGGAAAATTTAAATAGTTAAGGTCTATTTGTGGTGGAGAATATTTCTCTAATGATTTTTCTGAGTTCTGTGTGGAGCATGGTACTGTTCATGAGAGGACACTGCTATACTCAGCATAATCAATGGGATTATCAAAAGAAAGAAAGGTAATCTAACTAAGTTGGTTAATGACCTGTTAGAGACATCGGGACTATCTGCTAAGGAATGGTGGGGTGAGGCTATTTTGATGGCTTGTCGATCATGTCCTAAATAGAGTTCCCACAAAGAAAAAAGGAATTACTCGGTTCGAGGAATAAGAGAGGAAGAGATTAAATCTATCATATTTATACCCTTGGGGTTGCTTAGCCAAGTTAAATGTGCCAATCAACAAGAATTTCAATCTTGGACCCAAACTATTAATTACGTTTTTCTTGGTTTCACTATTCACAACATTATATATAGGTTCTTCATAATAAACTCTGGAGTGCGTGACATGCAAGTTGGTTCTAATATCGAGTCTAGAGATACTATATTTTTTGAAAGTGAATTTTCTATGAAAAATACACCTAGCATGTCTAGTTATGAACCTATGATTCCCCATGAGCAATTTATTCTGATAGAACACATTGAGGAACCCCATGTGCAAAATGCTAAGGAGGATGACACTGTAGTTGCTCGAAATAGTACGAGACAAAGGAATGCAAAGTCTTTTGGTGATAACTACATTATGTACCATGTGGATGACACTCTAGGAACCATTGAAGAGGCATATTCTTCTCCTAATGCTAACTTTTAGAAGGATGCAATATGGAGTGAGATAGATTCTATTATGTCTAATGGAACTTGGGAAGTCAATGAATGTCCTTATGGGATTCAAACCTGTAGGATGCAAATGGGTATTCAAGAAAAAGCTTAGCTAGGCCTGATGCTACTATTAAGAAGTACAAGGCAAGGCTTGTGGCTAAGAGTTATAACCAGAAAGAAGGCAATGACTTTGTCAATACTTATTCACATGTTGCTTAGTTGATGACAATTTGAGTGTTACTTTCCCTAGCAGTCTTGCATGGTCTTCTCATTCATTAGATAGATGCTAAGACAACTTTCCTAAATGGAGATTTAGAGGTGGAGATCTATATGGATCAGCCAGACGGATTTGTAGCAAATGGTTAGGAAGCCATGGTGTGTAAATTGTTGAAGTTGTTGTATGGCCCAAAAAAAAAACACTTAAGTAATGGCATGAGAGGTTCAATAGAACCTTAACATCTGCTGGCTTTGTTGTGAACAAAGTTGACAGATGTATGTACTATCGTTATGGCGGGGATGAAGGTGTGATATTGTGTTTGTGTGTTGATGACATACTAATTATTG
Organism: Hyparrhenia diplandra; assembly: GCA_015847255.1. Classification (NCBI taxonomy): domain Eukaryota; kingdom Viridiplantae; phylum Streptophyta; class Magnoliopsida; order Poales; family Poaceae; genus Hyparrhenia; species Hyparrhenia diplandra. Next base: position 893,223 of record JADLZK010009543.1, on the reverse strand, counting down.
GAACCAGCCTTAATGTGATTAAGGAGGTTAAGGACTTCTTGTCCAATAATTTTGAAATGAAGAATTTATGAGTGGCTGATGTTATTCATAATACCAAGCTACTAAGAGAAGACAAGGGTGGGTTACACTTCTGCATTCCCACTATGTGGAAAAGGTTTTGAGTCTCGCGAAGAGAAAAATTAGGTGTGATCTTTCAGCTTGTGTTTTTACTATGCAAAGTTACATGGCTTGCGCAACATATATACTCATGAGTCGATTTGTTATAAGAACAACAAATTCTATTAATATGCTAGCTTAGTTGAGTTTATAAATTTAGAATTTTTATTAACTTCGGCAATGCTTGTTTCAGCCGGTAGTTGTTACTTGCAGCAAATAAGGGGTTTCATTATTTGAGGATGATAATGCATATAGGCATCTCAACGGGCAGTAAACTGTAGACTCCATACTTTGAGATAACTTTTGCCCTTTCCTTTTTCTTCTATCCATTAGAAAAAATACAAAGTAATGTATGTTATTGGATTGAATATAGTTTTTTAATAGGCCGTTATATGCTAACCTGGAAGCTTGGTTCTGTCAAATAGATATGCTTGAACCTAGAGCTAATTATCTTTGACTAATTTTGGCTAGAGATAGCTGCTTTCAAAGAGTTTAATTAGTGTGGTCTGGAGGATGTCTCAGTGAAGTGAAAAGCCTCATTAATGTTTAGGGGTAGCTACAACTGTTTTTGTTAGCTTGATGAATGTTCAAGATGATGAAAGGGCTATGTTGTTTGTCATTTTGGACCTGTGATTTAGATGTAGCGTAATGTATATTGCTACCTGGACTTGAGTTTGATAATAAAATTTGTTGCAATCTGGGATTTTGTCAGGATTGCGTAATTGTAGAGTGGTTGTATGAAAGTCAATAAAAATATGAAAAGGGCTAATTTGCCAACCCAGCACCTATGTGGCATGTAGGAAGCCGTGACGTAAAATTCAAATGTCATAAAGCATTGTGACTTCAAAACCAATGTCATAGATTTATGACATGAACATATAAATGTCATATAACATGGTTTAAGGCGCATGGTTTTTGACACACGTTGTTTCGTCATGCTGGTGTGGTGTCACAAATGTTGATACGTGACATAAATTCCATACATTATGACTTTAGTCAATTATCATAAACCAACACATTCCTTGTAGTGCGCTTTGGGTATAGTGATTGCAAAACTGCTCTAACGCCTTATGATCCTAGTGTGTTATTAAGGAAAACCGAAGAATAGCAAGGGATGAATTGAGATACTCCTACATCATTGGTTCACTTATGTATCTATCTAGTGCAATGAGGCCTGATATCTCGAGCAAACTAAGCTAGTTTTTGTCAAATCTAGGAGATGTCATTGAGTAGTGCACTATCTAAAAGAAACTATGAGCTATGGGATTCACTATGCCGGGTATCCTAGGGTACTCGAGGGCTATAATGACTTCAATTGGATATCTAATGTTGATGAGATTTATGCCACAAGTGGATATGTATTTACACTTTGAGATGTTGTTATTTCATAAAGTCCTACAAGCAGACCATCTTAATGAGGTGAACTATGGAAGCATAACTCACAACATTGGATACCTCCATTGTTTTGAGGCTGAGTGGCTTCATGAACTCCTTATGGATTTATCTATGGTTGAAAAACCAATATCAACTCTTTCCATGAACTGTGATAATCAGATGGTGTTTGTCAAGCCGAATAGTTCCAAGGACGACAATATGAAGTATACAAGGCATTTAAAAAGGCAATTAAAATTTGTCAGAAAATTGAGAAACTCTAGTGTGATAGTGTTGGACTATGTCCATATGTTTAAGAATCTAGCAGATCAATTTACTATGGGACTATCACGTACTGTGATAGAAAGATAGGCTTGAGACCCAGGTGAAGTCTATCATAGTGGTAACTTGGCCTATTTGATCAGAGATCATGTGATGTAGGATGGTGAAACAAGGTAGTGGTAGACCGTGAGAAGACACCCTTAATAAGGTCCATGTCATCTGAGATGCACTCCTCTCCGATTCTGTGAGGCAGGTTGGTGTGTACCTTAATGTGTTCCAAGTGGCTTATTGAAGCAAAGATGTTTTCCTATATGACATCTTTTGAGGAACACACCTATATGAGTTTTCCTATAGAACATCTTTTGAGGAACACAGTCTATGGGATCTGAGTTTCACTTATAGCTTCAACCAGAGGGGATACTTTACGCAACCTAGTATCAATAAAGGACATAGGTGAAACTTATTTCACACAAAACTATCAATTCAAGGTATAGTACATTGTTCAATTGTGAAGAAGTGTAACCTTTGTTCTAGGTGGGTGTTCAACTTTACAGTCTCTATCGAAACACTAGAATATCAAACAACAAAGAATTGGAAACATTTCATACGTGCTCTAGAATTTGATAGGGATTGTTGGATTTAATGTGGGCTCGACCCATATTTTATTCCATTAAATCAAATAAATCCAACACCCATATTTAATGCTATGGTGCAATATAGTCATGTATGTGATTTTGACTACATGTTGACTCGACTTAAATAGGTGAACTATGTGTGCTCCTATTGAGAAGTTGTGGGAGGCTATGGGCATCCCACACTCGTGGCACCATGACTGAGCCAAGCCAAGCCGAGCCGAGCCATGGCGTGGCATGAGGGTGACGTGCACGGGCTCAGGACGGGCCATGCCACCACATGATGTGGTGCCGGCTGATCATTGGTTTTGCCACTTGGGCGTGTAGGCATAATTGGAGAGGTATTACAGGAGTTGATTTCGTTGTAGGTTTCATGGACTAATTAGGGAGAGTTTCTATCCATTGCCAGTTACTCATGACTTCTCCGCTTCCGATAACTCTGCCCATCTATTCTCGATTGCCTCACCATCCAGGTTCATTCTCCTGACACTCTGACTTCTTTCCGTGCATATAAGTATGAAGTCCTTTGTCAGAAGCCTCGCACAAGGTACTGTACAGAAGCATTACCCTTTCTCTATTGAGTTGTTCCAAGACATTCCTGATCCAATCTCCAACGCGCATAGTAGTCTGGACAATGAACTACGCCTATCTCTACGACATCTTCTTGGGTGTGTGCGTACAATCAGGTTTTGTGGAACACGTGGCATGACCGCTGCATCACCTTCGTTCACTTCCTGGCAGCACCTATTCTTGCGACGTCTTCTTCCCGATGACCAGTTGCAGCGCATGTCTTCCTAGCGGCCACCTATTCCTACGATGCCTTCTTCTTCCTGACGACCAGTAGCAATGCACGTCTAATTCCTAGTGGACATTCGCGGGACTGCATAGCAAGCTTCTCCCATAGTAGTCTGGACAGCATGCCTCCAAAACCATGCTCGTCTCTGCGACGTCTGCTCGGGTGTGTGCGGACGGTTAGGTTTTTTGGGAGCATACGACACAACGGCTACATCATCTTCGTCCACTTCCTGGCAGCCACCTGTTCCTTTGACGTCTTCTTCTCAACGACCAGTAGCAGCGCACGTCTTCTTCCTGCCGGTTACCTGTTCCTGCGATGTCTAGTAGCAGCATATGTCTACTTCCTGGTGGACGTTCACGGGACTGCACAGCGAACTTCTCCATGCGTCGACTGTGGTACGGTCCAAGACTTCGAGCAACACACTATGTTGACTAGTATGAATGGAGCCACCGGCGGCTTTTGCACTGGTCCCTTCGTTGGGTACTCATCTGTTCTTTTTTTTGAAAGAACGGTACTCATCTGTTCTTGCTGAGTTTGCCAAATTCAGTACTATTTTTGTTATGTTTAGTGTGTTCATCATGATTGCTATTGTAGTAGTTAGATCACACGTGCACATATATGATGTCACAAATATTTTGCTACCATTTTTTGGATTAAATTAAAACTGAAAATCCCTAAATTTCTAACAAGAAGCTCATCAAGCAACCCCTAGTCACACATTTTTTTCACAAGTCACACAAATGCGTCCATGGGGATCAAACCCAGAACCTTAGGCCTCGCGTTGCCCCTTTACCACTGCACCCTAAAGCCACTTATGACCAAGTGGATGATATTATTATTTTATATTCACTTTAGCAAATATTGTAATGAATATTTGAGGCCTCAAATGAAATCAAATGAAAAAATTGTGAACTGCAATCTTTTATATCTCATCTAGTGCTACAATTTTGGATTAGTTCATTTTTCTATCCAAGGTCATTTGAAAATTAAAAAAAAAAAAATTTGAAAGGCTAAAACATAATTTTCTACCTTAAAAGATTTTCAAATGAAAATTTTGTCAAGTATACAAAGACATAAAAATTTATTTTCGTCCAAGTTGATTTGAAAAAGGTTATGAATTTTACTGTGTACTTATTTTTAGAGGCAGACAAAATTGTTAGACGCCTCTAGAAATCCATTTCTCGAGACAGATGGATTGTTTGCTGACTCTACCAAGAGGCAATTGGGAAAGATAGCCGCCTCTAGAAATCTATTTCTAGAGACGGATGGATTTTTTTTTTTGGCTGACTCTAAAAATGCCTCTATTTCTAAAGGTGGCTCCAAAAGCATAGCGGCATCTGTAAATGACATTTTTAGAGGTGGTTGGGCTTTCCGACTATCTCTAAAAATATAGAACATTTCTAGAGGCAGATGGACTTTCCATCCGACTATAAAAGTCAATTTCTAGAGGTGAACCGATTCCAAAACAATTTTTGGAGGCGGTCCTTGATAGAGCCACGTCTGGACTAAAAGGGATGTGCTTGTAATAATAATTTTTGTAGTAGTGCAGTGATCAGCAGTCGAATGGTAGCATGATCAATAACAGTATTTGCAGTGTTGAAACTCATTCCTCATAGGAAAAAATGGACTATGTGGGGTTCCAAACACCACAAACGAATGAAATGAAGGTCAAATAAGCTTTATGATGTTAAGGTCCACCATGGTTGTCTACTATCATTATATATTCTGTATACATACACTTCATTGGGCCATATACCCTCTAACACTACCAGAAAATAGAAATTCCTTTGGGGGTCCAGAATTTCCTTGAGTGCCAAATTCAAGCCACCAAGGAATAATCATTTCCTTGGGGTTGTAGTAAACCACTAAGGTAAGGAGTAGTCATTTCCTTGGGGGTTGTAGTAAACCACCAAGGTAATTTGTATCCTTGGCGGTTCAACTCGGCCTCCAAGGTAGCATGCAATTTTCCTTGAGTGTTATTGTGAACCGCCAAGGAAAACTGCCATTTCCTTGAGTTCATTATAAACTACCAAGGAAAATCATTATTTTGAAATTAATACTTTTTATGAATTCTCAAATGACCTCGGATGGAAAAATGACCTAAACCAAAGTTGTAGTACTCTCGAAAAGATCTAAAAGTTTCTAGTTTAAACTTTTTTCATTTGAATTCGTTTAGGGTCTCAAATATGCATTACAAAGTTCACTAGAGTGAACTCAAAAAAGTAATGCATCGGACACTTAGTCACAAGTGACTTTGAGATATAGTAGCAAGGAAGCAACATGCAAAGGTTGAGGTTGTGATTTTGAACCGTGGTTGCTGCAAGGTTTCTTTTGAGATTTTACATTTTCTTGTCAGTTGCAACAAATCTTTTTGGGGGTTTGAGGCCCTCAAGAAATTATATATCCTTGTTGGATCACTAATTTTCTTAACACTTTGTAATTTTTTGCCATGGCCCAATTTGCCTTGGCAGCCAAACCGTATGAAGAATTTTATCCTTGGGGTGGACCGCTAAGGAAATTGAATCTCCCTTGTTCTCCATACTTAAGCGGCCATTGCTTGACAATCGCCCCTCAAGAAATATTCCCTCAGTGGTTTCATATTTTGCTTGGCAGTTTTTGACCCTCATCAAGGTGTTTGCCATTTTAGTGTAGTGTAAATGTTGAGATACACATATAGGGTAGCTACACGCGAGTGATGCAACCGTATGTGTAGATCATGGCTAAATGATATTGATTCAAAGATTGAAAAAAGTATTTTTGTTGGAAGGGAGTTCTTTGCTTGGTAGTGTGGCTCAATATAATTGATATGCTATAATTTTTTTGACAAAACAAAAGCACGTTATGTAGGTAACCTTTTGAGGCACACACTGGATCACTTCTGCAAGATGACATAGCTGACACAATGCTGGGGTAGCCATACGTTTGAGAGACAACTATTTTGAAGCTTTTTGCCAAGCATGGATGTCGATTTTAGAATATAAGCTTTTGTGATTGATGTTCGTAATATGCCTTTGAATATTCAGAGAATATCCTGTGTAGCTAAAGGCTATATTAACCTCATCAAAAAAATTGTGAATACATCTTCAGATACAGAATCTAGGATATAAGTTTGTGGTTCATTATTATTTATTAAAAAGTTCAACCATATATTTATTGAAGAACTGCACCCACAATCATATACTCCCTCCGTTCCAATTTATAAGTCACTTTGACTTTTTGGTATATCCATTTTACTATTTATTTAGGTATAAAGTATGTCTAGATACATAGAAAAATCTATGTACAAAACAGTTAAAGCGACTTATTATTTGGAATGGAGTGAGTACCAACTAGCAAGATGCAACAAGGATACCTGCGTTCTGTAGTTCCAAATGGACACATAGCCACCTCGATGTCTAGCAAGAATCCTGCGATGTAGTGCCATTAAGTGGAACGTAAGTTACCTAGAACCAAATGGAGAGTCAAAGTGTAACTCATGGATGAGCGAGGATGATGCTGTATGTACTCACAATGTCTTACTGGGATGCACATCTATGGATAAGATGTCCCCAAACTTCCCTGTTGGTATAATAAGCTGGTACAATACAACCAGCTCATTGATCAGATAAGAAAAGAAAACTACCCTAGCTAGGAGGTAACTGACTAACCGACCACGGTGTACAGCTAGCGGGATCCATTTAAAATGCAAAATTTTTATGTACTTACCATAGAATAATTATACGCCTACGGGACAAATTAAAATCCCTTGTTCCAAGTAGGCCCTTATTTGTATTCCTTGCTCCTTGGTAACGAGATGGCGACTTTAGTTGTAATCTATATCTTTATCTCTTATAATTAATCCTAAACCCCACTAACTATGTATCTCAACGTTGAAGTTGTCCACCTCAGCAATGCACTAACACATGCAATTAAAACCCACTAGCACATGCAATTGTAATATCCACGTCAGCAAGACACATAAGCATTTTGTTGTCCACGTCAACATACCACACAATCTACTAATTCGCAATTCCCGCAGCAACATGCAAGGTATGCTTCTAGTTATGTACTATATCAAAACTCACCTGCTGCTGGGTCACTGCTTGATAGCTTGTTGAGTCCAAGTCGTCGAAACCAGCCGTCAAGATTGTGTGATGCAGCTCACCTCCTAAGTCCTGGATTTGCTTTAAGAAATTGTTGTCCAATTTCAGCTTGCTGCCTGTGGACGTCAGATTTTGGAGGTGCTGCTGCGAGCTCATGACGATCATCAGCACCTCATAGATACATTTGCCTTGTGCAGCCGGTTGACGTTGTACATGTTGCTCCTTCGTTGTTATACAAATCGCCCAAGTTGAACGTGGCTCCATTATCTTGAAAGTGTCACTGAAATCGAAGCATGCATCTGGGCGCGTAGGTGTAATGGAAACGCCAACATAATATCTGTCTTGTTGGTCAGGTGTACCGGGCGTGTGATGCATTTGTTTGGCTCCCGTGGGAACCAGACCTCTAGCGGTTCGATGTCCAGCAGCTTCCTGGTTTCACCGCGGGAAATCTGCAACTGCAAGCAACAAATACAAATTGACTTGTTGTGTAAGCTTCAAGTGCATTGATGGCAACTTAGCACTACTACAGTAGTCTAGATTTGTTTGTTGGATTCTAATCCATGATGCAAACTACCAACTTTTGCTTTCCAGATGGAACGAGTGTTTGACACACCTCAGTGCCTGTATGGCCAGGTCCCTTGGATACACTGATCAATCGCTGCAGCGGGGATGGTGATGCAGACAAACCCATCGACTGCACCTCCTCCACCAACTCGGGGTCCGATCCACTTTCCTACATAGCGTGCAGCAGTAATATCATGCACACTAAACAAAATGCAAGAGTCGCAATACTACTAAACTACAATTGTCTTGCACATGGGAACCTATATATGTGCCTTAGGGCATGGAAATTATTTCAGGTTATGTATGTCAAGCTCACCTGATCTGAACTGATTGTTGGATCATTGATGACAGGCGTCAGCATCACCCGTTCACTCCTCGATTGCTTCAAATAATCATTGTTCCTATTTAGCCCTCTGCCGATGGGTGACTTCAAAATTTGGAGGTCATCATAATCAGACCGGATGGCTATCATCAACACCTCAAACTTATCTGTTTCCCGCAATGGTGGTGGAGGTTGCTGCTGTTTCTTCATTGTCACAGTCACAACCCAGGTGCCATGTGGCTCCACAATACCGAAATGGGACGAACAATGAAAAATACCACCCGATTGTGTGTACGAACCCGTTGATTCAATCCAGAAGACTACATGATGATCTGTCTTATTGGTCAAGGTCATTGGGCATGTGATGAGCATGTTTGGCTTGTATGTGAAGTGGAGCTCTAGTGGGTGGATGTCCAGCAACTTGGTACTCTTAGAGAAGCCTGGGGGGCACATCTGCAACACAACCAGAACATACATAAATTGTATATACTGAAGCACCACTACATAAGAACGAATGCAAGCTATAGTCTTTCCTTATTATTGACATGCAAAAATGTACCAACATGGAATTTGGGCGCATCAAGGAAGCGTTGAAACAAGCAAATTAGTCGACGCAGAAGCTGAGATATTAATATATTCCCTTTTCTAAAAAAAAAAGAAGGAAAACGGCGTCTGCCCGTTAAAACCGACCAAGTCTATTCTACTGCCCCAAACCGGCCAGGCCGGTTTCACTACTGCTCCCCCAGCCGGCTACTATGCCAGGCCCGAGGAAACAGGCTAGGCCATTTCTCAAACTGGCTAGGCTGGTTTTCCTGCTGAGTCCAAACTGATTTGGTTTTCAAATCGATTTTGGATTTATTTTGATGTGGGAAACTTAGAGAACACATTTTGGACTTGTTTCCTACTAGGATAAGATCACCCTTCTCTATATAAACAAGATGGTCACTGTCGATTTAGGATCCAACTTCCAATCATCAAAAACACAACACATACCCTCTTTTGCCTGACTTTCTCTCCACCATGCTATATATTTGTCACGTCTCCCAGCGAGATTTGGCGACATTCTAGGTGGCCTTGCCGACGCTAGGACAACCTCCATGTGCTCCGCTCCGATGGGTCTTCCTGGGAGGTACGGTGTTCGAGAGTCTACCACGTGAAGAACAGGCTCAACATCGGCCTAATTGACCTCTCAGTCAGTTTCGTCGATCCACTGTGTTCTTACTGCGATCAAGGTTGTTTGCAACCTCGGGCTTGCTGGCCCTTGCTGGTGTGTGACTCAATTCGACGTCAACACTTATGTTCCATCGAACTTGATGCCAACTACTATTATTGGTGTCATAGTGTTATGCAATATCTACTCTTGACTAACAAACATACCCTAGAATTTAGAGGTAACTAACATCATTAGTGTTTTTATCTTTGGGTCCGTACCCAGGAAAGGTATTCAGAATTTTGCTCCGCACAAACAATAGCAACCCTTGACAATTACTATATGAATATATATTTTATATGATATAATATCATAATCATAAATAAGTATTTTAATATGAATCTAATAACAAAAATTTTAATTACGAGAATCATGTAATAATAAATAAATTTTTAATTGAAGTTTTGTCTTATTGAAATGAATATGACAGCTAGTTTCATATGGAGAGAGTGTACTTCATAGAATCAACAATTTTATGATCCCCTAGGCATGCTTAGAATTCATTGGACTTCAAGGTCAAATACTAGAATAGGGTTTCATCAATACCGTTCAATAAATTAGGATTCATTTAGCAACTTATCTTCCATTTGGACTCATTTCACTAATTCTTCTAGTTTCTTTAATAGGTGCAATTACTGGCTCGATAACAAGATATACTCCATCCATTCCAAATTATAGGTCAAATAGCTATACACTATGTCCAGATAGATAGTAAAAACTATATATCAAGAAAAGTCAAAATGACCTATATTTTTGAACGGAGGGATTACTTAGAATAAGTCAAAATTCATAGAATTCTAAAATGAGAACTAACTAATCATAGTTTTGATTTATTGTAAAACCCACCCACTACCAAGGCAACAATTAAATACCTTCTTTTCTCTTTTGTTGTGTAGCAGTTCTATCCTAATGGAAATATGGTCATCCATTAACTGGTTGCCGTATAGAAGATGAGTAAAGCTACCATTATGTTTCAAAGCACTAGGATTTTCAAGTTAAGATGTAGCACTTAACACTAGGAATTCTAGTGTTCCAGTTTCTATGCAATATGCATCCATATTTAGCTACACAGCTCATGTTGTGCTTTTCCTTGGAATGCATCTTAGGAAGTATGGACTTACCACAGTATTGCTTGGCTCTCCTAATTCGTTGGGCATACTATTTATTCGTTGTGGCTCTGACGGTGTTGTAGAATCAACCGTTGACTGCACCTCACCATTCGAGTTCGACACATGACTTATCTACATAACAAATGAGGATCATACATATATTATTTAGTAAAATGGGACAATAGATCCTTTTCAGCCGAAGCAAAAAAAATAATAATAAGAATGAAACTTGCTAGAAACTCGTATATCGCGTCTAAATTATTACCACCAATGTCATGACCACGAATTTGGATTCAGAATAGCACAACCATTATTTAGTTACACAGCTCATGTTCTGCTTCCCTAGAATGCATCTTAGGATGTACTTGTAACACCCGTGTGTTTGCATCATTTTAAAACTCACTAAAAATTTGAACTTTTCAAAATAAAACTAAAACTTGATTTACTTTCCCGCGAAACATATAGAAAGGTAGGATCTTTTGTTTGTTGCTTGTTGAACATAATGGTGGCAATAGAATTAATGCATAACCTAGACCACATAAAAATATGGAATGCATGTATGAGCATCGTTTACATTTTCTCTGGGAAATAATAGCAAGATCGGGACATGTGTGCTAATATACATATATGAGTACAAGTATATAATTATTCTCATAATGAGAGCCATGGGAATATATATATGATTGCACATATATAAATTACATATATGTATAAGTGTACATGAGATATGGGAAAGAAAGAAAAATAAGAAAAGGAGAAGGGAAATAGAAAGAAGGAAGAAAATGAAAAAGGGCCATTTGGGCTCGCTTCTCTCCTCCTCTTCTGTTTGGCCCAGCCAACCAGCCCCTCCATTCCTGCCCCTTCCCCGCGCTCGAGCGGGCCGGCCCAGCAATGAGGCCGGGCAGCCAAGCCCAGCGACCTCTCGCACTCACCCACTGACGCGTGGGGCCCGGTGGTCAGTTCCATCTTCCCCCATCGCGCCGCAGCGGGATGGCCCGCCGGAGCTCCCGTTGCCTCCTTCCGTACCCGGCAAGGTCGAGGGCGAGGACGAGTAAACAATGGCGACGCTGACCACCCCGACGAGAAGTCCCATCCGATAGAGGCCCCTCCCTTTCCCGACGCCACGCACACAGTGCGCGCGACGACTCCGCCAGCGAGACGCCAGTGCCGGCGACATGACAAGGCGACGAGCCATCTTCGCCGGAGATGGGACTAGATGCCGGGATAAATGAGCCACCGACGGAGGGCACCGGTGACGGGCAATCCGGAGTCCATGGGAGCGAGAGTGCTGCCGGAAAAGATCTCGGCGGCAAAAAATATCACGACGCCGAGCTCCGCCGTGGCCGGCTATAAATACCCCCTCCAGTTCTTGATCGACCTCGCCCCTCCACCCACGAGCTCCGCCATGATCGGGAACACACGGTGCTCCCCTCAGTTCCTCCCCCTTCCACCTCCCCTTCACGCTATCGCGTTTTCCCCCAAATCGGGAGAACAACGCCGCCAGCGGAGTTCCGATTAGGGCTGAGCGTTCCCGGCGATTAAGCCGCTCTGGAGTGCAATTGGCAGGTCAGTGAGACTTCTCGGTTCCCAACCTCTCGTTTCCAATCCTTTCTTGCCCTTCCATCGCTCTGTGCTACGCCAACACCGAGCGCCGCCCATCGAGAACCGCCCGGCCGGCCGTTGTGAGGAACACCGGTCTCCACCACCGTCCGTTCGCCGCCCGAACGCGGACGGGCAACCCGAGGTCGGGTGACCTACCACAACGAGTCTCGGACGAGGTCCGTGCCACTTAGGCCGGACTCCGGCGAGTTGCCGCCGTGTCGGCATGCCGACGGGGCCGGGAACCCTGTTTTCCTGTCGGCGCCGTCATATTTCCATCACCCCTCGTTAACCCCTTCTCTCTCTGCTCAACGGGCCCGGGTTGACGCCGTCACCCCTACTACGGCCGGCGCCGCCAACTCGATCCCACCCATCATACACCGCCCCAGACGCCTCTCCTCTTCCTTGGCACATGGGCCACGGCCCACGATGCGCCTCCCACGCGTGGCAGCACGGTGGACACCAGCGCTTAGGGCCCGCTTGTCATATGCACACAGGAGAGAGAGAGCCGGCGTGGGACACGCTGTTGAATTTGCTAGGTGCACCCGGCTAATGCAGCGGAACACTAAAAGTTATATTTCCTGATTCGAGAAAAATTCCTAAAAAATTTGTAAATTCATTAAATAAAATACAGAATTTTATCATGTAATTAGTTTACAATTTCAGCATTATAAAATATTATAAAATATTGCCTTAGTAATTAAATTAGGATTAACCTTGTAAAATCAATAACTTGAGCATCCTAACTCCGTTTTACATGAAACCACTTCCATAATTCATCTAAAATCTAGGTATATGCATTGAGCCTGTCACCACCATAATGTTCTATGCTTGTTTTGTTTGCTCTAGTTCAAGCTAGGTTTCAGTTAGTCGCGCGGTAGTTCCTCACCGATCGTTTTAGGAGTTCTCCCGGAGTAAGCCCGACTCTTCCATCAACGTGCCAATAAGTAACAACTAACCAGGCAAGTCCTTAACCCCCCCCCCTAATCTTGATCTATTTAAATAAAAATGATAATGCATGGAACTTGAGATCATGGTCTATTATCGTATGTGGAATGTTGATATGAGAATGATACATGCATGTGGTATGCATGAGTTTGATTTATGAGATTATTGAGTTTTGTATATGAGAATGTTGATGACGATCAACGAGATTATTTGATTATTGAGAATTATGATGAGATTGTTGTGGACATACGATAATAGCCATGATGCTCTTTAACTAAGAAAATACGGTATAATGATGTTAAAATGAACTTAACCAACAAAAGAGGTGGGTGGTGTTAGTCTACATGGAGGTGGGCTAACACGTTTCGGGAACCGAGTAAGGATTCCTACGGAGAGATACTTGCCTCGTAAGGACCGGTTCATAGACCATCTACCTAGTGAGATATGACGTACAGCCACACGTCAGTATGGGACGACTTGATTTCACACCCCGTTTGTTTGGAGCATAGTTACTGACCTAGGAGGCAGGCGAAGGTAAACGGTCTATTAGGAGCAGGCATGGGGAGAGTGGCCCCATAGTCCAGTTGGCGTGGATGCTAGTGTGACCTTCCACGTTAAAGTTGTTGAGCGTAGTGACGTCGTTTTGTGCACAGATTTATGATTATGATTATGATAACGTAGTGTGTATTGAAGCTACGTTGACGTAGTGTGTATTGAAGCTACGTTGGCAGGCATGACATCCTCCGTAGTGTGCATTGAAGCTACGTACAGAGTTCCATCCTCCGTAGTATGTTCTAGCCCCTGAGAAGCCGTGGTGGGACTATGTTACAAACTAGGGTGACGGCCCAAGCGGGTACGAGATCTCGTTAGGCTGTTGTCTAAGCCAAACCGGATGGTGAGGGCTACGCCTATCGTGTGGGAAAATTTATACAACCTCTGCAGAGTTACCTAAATCTATTCAAATAGCCACGTCCTTGGAATGGGCAGATGCTAGGACCAGATCAGCTATGATTAGATTTCACACTAATTAACTAACCTTGTTTGTGACTTGTTAATGTTGATAATAATTTGACTAACCGGGAACTAGCGAGAGCGGTTTAGAGACTTCGCTAGGGCCCAACCCATAATAATCACTATCCACCCCTGGTTTGGACTTGTTGAGTACATATGTACTCACCCCTGTTGTTTTTACGACGTCGGCACCCAAGAAGGTTTAGCACCGACCAGGTAAGGGACCAGCGTTTTGTAGGAGCTCACAAGACGTTTGGGCGTAGGAGAAAAACGTGAAGCTAGGGTTTCGTCTGCGCTCAAGTTTGCCTGTGGAGTAGGAAGTAGTGCCCATAGGGTCTAACACTTTAGTAGACTGGATCATAGATATACCAACGCTTCTCGATTGGCTAACTCGATAATTGTAACCCGGACTTGTGACCACCTTGGTCCCCGTTGTAAGACCTTTTATCCTATATTAATAAAGCTCGGATTTTCCTTTAAACCTGTGTACCAATTTCTGTAAATTAGACATATTTGCTGTGTGATCCTGGTGCAAATACGTGTGATTAAGGACCTATTAAAGTGGGGGCCGGAGAGTACTCCCTCCATCCCAAATTATAAGTCATTCCCACTACTACACAAATGATTAACCGTGGCGGTTTTGAAACCGCCACCGGGCAAAGGTCGCGGTTAATGGAAGGAATAACCGTGGCGGTTTTAGGACCCCAAAATAACCGCCACGGTTAATAAATAAAAATAAAAAAAAAGAGAAGCACAATCGAAAACCTAGCGGGCCTAGATCAAAGGCTGCTTTTGCTATGGTTTCGGGTGCCGCCCGCCACCGCCGACCAGGCCTCGCCGCCATGGGCGGATCGGTGGCATAGAGGCGGATCTGCCTCCCGCCACGGATCGGCCTCCCGCCAATGGATTAGGAGGAGGGAGGTCGGCCGCCGCCGGGGGCTCAGCGCGGCCGAGCCTCTACGCCGCCTCCGCGCCGCGGACCGCCGCGGGGAGCTCCGCCTCTCGGATCCGGGTCGCCCTCACCGGATCTGGGCTCGCCCTCGCCGGATCGGGAGCCACCGCTTCTCGCCGCGGCGCTGCCGCGCCACGCCGCTTTCCGCTCGCCGCGCCGAGACCTCCATGCGGTGGATGAAACGCCCGTGTCTTGCGTCGCCCGGTGGGCGCGTGCGCTTGCTGCTCCACTCGAGCCGCTACTCCAACGCCTCGTGCGCCTGGGCCTTGCGCCCTAGGTCTCCGTCGCCGCCGGGGAATGGAGGGGAATGGAGAAGGCACCGTCGGGTGGGGGCCCATCGGGAGGGAGGGGTGGGGGGCGGCGCCGGGCTTGGGGAGTCCGGGCGCCGTCGGGTAGGGGCGCCGGAGAGGAGAGAAGTGGGGAGGGAGGAGTGCGGGGGGCCAGGAGGGAGGGAAGTGGGAGGGAGGAGTGCAGCTGGGGGGGCGGGGTGGAGAGGGGTTAGGGGTTTCATTTCTTTTATACGCCGAGGTGGTAGTGGGCTGATATGGGCTTGTGCAGGGTTGGATATCTGGGCCTCATTTACCGTGGTAGTTTTTTAATAAAAACCGCCACAGTTAATTTATTTACCGTGGCGTTTATTATAACCGCTACGGTTATTCAAGGCATTAACCGTGATTTTTTTTTAAATAACCGCCACGGTTAATAAAATGGAAAGGTCTTGTAAAAGATTTTTGTAGTAGTGTCCAAGAATCTTGGAGAGTCAAAGTTTCTCAAGTTTGACCAAATTTATATAATAAGATAATAATATTTATGATACCAACTAAGTATTATTAGATTCTTCATTACTTATATTTTCATGGTATATCAATTTGATGTCAACAAACCTTTCTCTTTCTCCATATAATTTTTATCAAACTTAAGATGCTTTGGTTCTCCAAGATTTTTGGAATGACTTATAATTTGAAACGGAGTTGTATATGGACTTACCACAGTGCTCCTCCTTAGCTCTCCTGATTCGTTGGACAAGCTACTTATTCGTTGTGGCTCCGATGGTGTTGACTGTATCTCACCATTTGATATCGAGACACGACTTATCTATGCAACAAATGAGGATTATAAAGCAAAATAAGAAATTGATCCTCGATCATTTGTTAAATAAGAAATTGGCTAGAAACTCGTACATCGTCTTAATTACCACCATTGTTGTGACCATGAATTTAGATTTAGACACACACAACTCATTGCATCTTAGGAGGTATGGACTTACCACAGTGCTGCTTGGCTCTATTAATTCGATGGGTATGATAGTTATTTGTTGCGGCTCCGATGGTGTTGTATTATCAACTATTGACTGCACCTCACCATTCGACTTGGAGACAGGACTTATCTACACAAACAATGACACAATATATAATATGTAATAAAATGGAACAAGGGATCCTTTGCAGCTAAAGCAAAATAAATGAATAACTTAGAAATAGGATAGAAACTTGTATACATCGTCTTAATTGCCACCAATGTTGTGACTGCCAATTTCGATTTAGAGAAGCACAACCAATATTTAGTTACATAACTCATGTATTTTGCTTCCCTCGAATGCATCTTAGGAAGTATGGACTTACCACAATGCTGCTGCTTGGCTCTCCTGTTTCGTTTGGCATGCTAGTTATTCGTTGTGGCTCCAACAGTGTTGTAGAATCAACCATTGATGGCACCTCATCATTTGACTTGAGACAGGACATGTCTATGCAATAAATGAGAATCATTAAGCATAATATATAATATGTAGTAAAATGTGATGATGGATCCTTTGCAGCTGAAGCAAAATACATGAATAAATCAAAAATAGGCTAGAAACTCATACATCGTCTTAATTGCCACCAATGTTGTGATCACCAATTTTGATTTAGAGAAGCATAACCACTATTTAGTTACATAGCTCATGTATTTTGCTTCCCTTGAATGCATCTTAGGAAGTATGAACTTACCACAGTGCTGCTGCTTGGCTCTCCTGTTTCATTTGGCATGCTAGTTATTCGTTGTGGCTCCAACATTGTTATAGAATCAACTGTTGACTGCACCTCATCATTTGACTTGGAGAGAGGACTTGTCTACGCAACAAATGGTGATCATAAAACATAATATAGAATATGTAGTAAAATGTGATGACAGATCATTTGCAGCTAAAGCAAAATAAATAAATCAGAAATTAGCAAGAAACTCGTACATCATCTTAATTGCCACAAACGTTGTGACCGAGAATTTGGATTTAGACAAGCAGAACCACAATTTAGTTACATAGCTCATTATCTGCTTCCCTAAAAGCATGCATCTTACAAAGTATGGACTTACCACAACACTAGTTTGGCTCTCTTGATTCATTAGGCATGCTAGTTACACTACTACAGGATAGATTTTGTGAGGCATTTGGGAAACATTAACCGTGGCGGTTTTTTAGAAAAACGCCACGGTTAATGCCTCGATTAACCGTGACAGTTTTTCATTAACTGTAACCGCCACGGTAAATAAGTCCCAGATGCCCAGCCCAGATAAGCCCAATACACATCCTTTAATATATATACAGGGGCTACGGTTTCACTCCCTCACTCCCTCGTCTTAGCCAGCGCCTCTCCTCCCCTACGCATTTCTTTGCAGCGGCGGGCGCGAGGCGCACGGCCTCCGCCCCTCCCCTTTCTCCCCGGCCAACGCCTCCTCCCTCCCTCCCCGGCGGCGCGGCGGCCCTCTCCCTCCTTGCTCTGAGATCCACCGCCCCCTCCTCACTTCCCGAGATCCGGCCGGCGGTGACCCCCATCCCACACCCCTCCACCTCCGGCCCTAGCCCCAGCAGCGGAGGCCACGGCGGCGGCGGCAGCACTTTCGGGTCACCTGGACGCTCGGGGTGGCTCAACCGATAGCCTAGATGGCTCTAATAGCGGCCTAGACGCCGGGGCGGCCGGATCTCGAGGCTTGACGCTGGGGGCGGCTGCACGGTGGCCTAGACACGCAAGTTGGCCTCCACCGGCGCCGGCGCCAGATCCGTGGCCTGGAGGCGCGGGGGCAGTGGAACCAGTGGCGGTGGCCCAGATCTGACGCACGCTCAACGACCACGGAGACCACGGCGGCCATGGCGGCGTGAAACCCTAGCCACGACGAAACCCTAGCTGCGAGCCCAGATCCGGGCCCGTTTAGATCTGGATCTGGGCTACCTTTTTTGTTTTCTTGGATTAACCGTGGCGGTTTTTCAGAAACCGCCACGGTAAAGCCATGATTAACTGTGGCCAAACTGCCACGGTTAATGAAAAAAAATTGCCACGGAAAATGATTCGTGTTATTTGTTGCGCCTCCAACAATATTGTTGAATCAACCGTTGACTGCATTTTATCATTGGACCTGGATACAGGACTTGTCTATGCAACAAATGAGGATCATAAAGCATAATATATAGTATGTAGTAAAATATGATGATGGATCCTTTGTAGATGAAGCAAAGTAAATAAAAATAAATAAGAAATTGGCTAGAAACTCGTACATCGTCTTAATTAGCACCAATGTTGTGACCACGAATTTGGATTTAGACAAGCACAACCACTGTTTAGTTACACAACTCGTTATCTGCTTCCTTGGAATGCATGCATCTTATGAAGGATGGACTTACCATAGTGCCACTTGGCTCTCTTTGATTCGTTGGGCATGCTAGTTATTCGTTGCAGCTCCAACGGTGTTGTAGAATCAACCGTTTGCTGCACCACATTATTCGACTTGGAGACAGGACTTGTCTACGCAACAAATGCGGATCATAAAGCATAATATAGAATATGTAGTAAAATATGATGATGGATCCTTTGCAACTGAAGCAGAATAAATAAATAAATAAATAAATAAATAAAAACTTGGCTAGAAGCTCATACATCATATTACTGAGCACTAATGTTGTGACCGAGAATTTGGATTTACAGGACAACCACTATTTAGTTACAAAACCCATTATCTACTTGCGCAGAATGCATGCATCTTCCGAAGTATGGACTTACCACAGTGCTGCTTGGCTCTCTTGATTCGTTCGGCGTGCTAGTTATTCGTTGCAGCTCCAATGGTGTTGTAGAATCAACCATTGACTGCACCTCAACATTCGACTTGGAGACAGGACTTGTCTACGCAGCAAATGTGGATCACAAAGCATAATATTTAATATGTATAGTAATATGTGATGATGGATCCTTTGCAGTTGAAGCAAAATAAATAAATAAATAAATAAATAAGAAATTGGCCAGAAACTCGTACATCATCTCAATTAACACCAATGTTGTGACCGCCAATTTGTATTTAGATGAGCACAACCATTATTTAGTTAAACAACTCATGTTCTACTTCCCTGGAATGCATCTTAGAAAGTATGTACTTACCACAATGCTGCTAGTTATATGTTGTTGTTGTTGTTGTTTGTTTGTTTTTTTTTTTTTTTTTTTTTTTGAGCAAGGTATATTTTGTTGTTCCGACGGTGTTGTAGAATTTACCTTTGACTGCGCCTTACCATTCGACATGGATACAAGACTTGTCTACAAAAAATGAGCATCATAAATTATAATATATATTATGTAGTAAAATGAGATGATGGTCCCTTTGTAGTTGAAATAAAAACAAGATATAGACTAGAAACTCATACATCATCTTGATAACCACCAATGTTGTGATAGCAAATTTGGATTTTGACAAGCACAACCACTATTTAGTTACACGGTTCATGTTCTGGTTCCCTAGAATGAATCTTAGGAAGTATAGACATACCACAGTGCTTCTTGCCTCTCGGGATTCGTTGGGTATTGTATTTATTCGTTGCGTCTCTGATGGTGTTGTAGAATCAACATTTGACTGCACCTCACCATTCGACTTGTTGGAGACATAACTTATCTACACAACAAATGAGGATCACAAGGCACAATATACTTAGTGAAATAGGACGATGGATCCTTTGCAACTGAAACAAAAAAAAGATATTGCCTAGGAACTCGTACATCGTCTTAGTTACCACTATTGTTGTGACCATGGATTTGGATTTAGACAAGCACAACCACTAGATCTTCCTAAGGAGACGAGGTTCACATTTCACTTATTAAATGAAAATGGACTACACCAGATAATAACATCCTTAGCATCACAGAGGCTAAAACACTACCGTTATGTGAGGTTTTATCATGCCTCCACAATGGAATGAAAAACAATTATGTTAGATGACTAGGCAAGATACATTTTTCAAGATTAGGTTCATAAAGGCTTGTACACAATCTAACCTGGTTGACATATATACAACTGGTTAGAAATATACCCAATCAAACTTTTTTAGTTTTAACCATTAGATGTAAGAAAACATATACTGGCAAAATAAGAAATAAATGTATCTTGCAAAAAATACTTTACTTTCTGAATATATGACTTCTATGTTATTAGAGGTTGTATACTTGTCATGATGTACTCATATTGGGGGTTAGAAAGAGTACTAATTTCCACTAGAGCCCGTGTATGATCATTCTAATCCTTCATACAATGGCAAAGGGACTATACAGACGATCAGGTCTGGGCCCAATGTGTGCAAGCTGATCATCATGAACTACTTACCTTACATCTGCCCACAGCTATCATCCTATGCATCCATGTCCACATTGTCAACAAACTCTGAAATAGTATCTGGAAATAGATGGAAACTTCTTAAAAAAATAAAAGTGAGCTAATAATTGGCAGGAGTCATTTTGAATTGGTAAAAAATTTCATTATTTCTTATCAAAATGGGAGCCCATATTTCATGCTACATAAAGTTTTGTTGTTTTAATCCTTGACATTTAGAAAAAAGGAAGAATTTACAAGGAAAAGTCCTTTCAATCATTATTTCTCCTCATTGATGTACTAATTAAGTTTTATGATGCTTAGTGAGGGGCTCAGATTCGCACGGTGGCTTGACTTTCCTATCGTAATGGATATGACTACCTATCAATTTGCAAAGCTCTGAACTCTAATGAAGATAATCAATCTAAAGCAATACAACTGAAGGGGGATAAGTAGCTTTGCGATGAGCTTCGAGGGGTTGAGTTTGTCCATTGTAGTAGAGTTTGTAATAGGGTTGCTAATGAATTAGGTTAGCAGACATGTAAACATCTTACTTTGATGGTGTGGCTAAAGTGAGCCCCAAACTTTGTCGGCTATTTAGTGGTTGGAGATTGTAACCCTATTCATCTCTAATATAAAGCTCAACCTTTCCGCAAACATCTTACTTCGATGGTGTGGCTCAAGTGAGCACCAAACTTTGCCGGCCATTTAGTGGTTGGAGATTGTAACCCTATTCATCTCTAATGTATAAAGCTCAACCTTTCCCTCAAAAGAAGTACCAATTGAGTTTCTACTTAACAAGGAACCAAAATGATATATAAACAAGTTTCATTGTATTCCACACAAATGCAATAAAATGTAACTATTTCAATCTCCTTCAATTTTATCTTTTAATGGGTCTTAGCCGACCACGGTTATATTTTTGGTGGCTATCTGAATATCATTACGTCACAAAATCTCTTAGCAGATCGACTAGCATTACATTGGGAGACATAAGTGGTTGGAGTTTTCATTGACCAAATCAAAGTTATATGGTACGAAACATAGATGCACCACAATAGTTGACTGTATTCCTAGGTAACATCTATATGGAAAGAGAGCATGATGCATCTATGCCTTGAACAACCTTAATTACCTGGAATACCAAAAAATCCTTGGTCGTTTCTTGGTTCATCAATATCAGGAGCCACATTGTGGATAATGTTTTCTGTCTCATTCAGCATAACAATTACCTCACAAATCATAGGCCTTTCATGTTGGTTGCTATCGGCACAACGTTGAGAAATTTGAGTGCACTTGTTAATTTGTTGGTGGTACATGTCCATTGGTTGATGCCCCTGCATGTGGTTGAAGATGTAGCATGGTCAAGTATGTATGAACATATGTACATTCATATGTATGTGCATATGTATGTACGTATTTATGTATAAAAATACATGTGGCTAAATTTGTTTTTGCAGGGTCTATGACAAAGGGTTGGTGCCATTTAGGCTACTTGGTTTTCTTGGCCCTTGGTGATTGGTTTCAGCATATGGCGTAAGAATAAGCATGAAAGCCAATGACTCGATAGTATCTTAGTGTGGTCTTGGTATTGAGAGCACTTAGACTTAGTTGTTGGGGTTTTTGTTTATCTTTGGTCATACTATTAAAAGGTCAATTTTGGTAGCTTGGTCAAATTGGTGTCAAGAGCATTTTCCTACACACGTGAGAGTTACTCTAAGCAAAATTAATGAAGAGTAATCTAAAACAAATAGAGAATGAGTTTAGGATCTCAAAGAGCTTAATTGGAAGAGATCAAACTTAAAACAATGCCAAAATTTAAGTTAAAAGTGTAGAAGATTAGTTGACAAGGCCAACATATAATCTAGTGACAACATGCTATGTTGTGTGCCAGGTAGTATTTACCACCGGATGACATGGACTAGCTGATGATCTCGTGTTACTATGCTATGATGATTTAAAGTTGGACATGCTTGTTGGAATGCACAATATAACCTGTTGGCACCTTAATGGGCCCAGTTGATCATTCGATGGTTTTGTGCAATGGCTAGTTGAACATGGACAAGCTTACTGATCTGCATGATACGACTCGTTGTGTATGTCATTGGTCACAATGTATCATCCGAT
The DNA here is from genome assembly GCA_015847255.1 of Hyparrhenia diplandra. Lineage (NCBI taxonomy): Eukaryota > Viridiplantae > Streptophyta > Magnoliopsida > Poales > Poaceae > Hyparrhenia > Hyparrhenia diplandra. The sequence continues at coordinate 870,464 of JADLZK010009543.1, read as the reverse complement.
GAACAATATTCAATAGTGAATCTTTTCGCTCTTGGATTGAAGGTTGATAGAGTGAAGATTGAAGACATGTTACTCTTAAAGTTTGTAGGTTACCAGATGGATCGTGGAGATCTAGGTGACCTTCCTAGTGAAGATCTTGGTAGGGAGACTCCTAGAGGTGTGCTTGGGTTGAGACTCGCTAATCTAGAGTAGGAAACATGTACTCCTAGTGGCTATTGAGCTTTTGTGAGTCAATGGACCTCAACCCTTAGTGGGTTCTCGAATGTGGATTAGGCAGTAGTGGCAAGTGGCAAGTGGCAACTGCTCAACACCACAGAAAAATTTGGTATGTTATGTGCACTAGTCCTTGTGTGAAGGATATGATAGATTTGCTAGATGGTCCTAAGGACTGAATTCACTATGCTTTTGTAGTAGTTTTAGAGATACTTCTTGCCTATGGATGAACTAGTATTATAAGCTAAGATTTATTTCTTTAAGTTTTTGGATCCTAATAAATCCACACCACCACCCCCCCACACACACACACACACACACACACACACTTGTGGACATTAAATCCTTACATATGTCTCTCTTTTTGTCTCTCGAGTTCTGCTCTTTAGCACACACATTATATTACTGGGTGTGCTAAGTGGTTATTTACTAGTCCTATCCAACTTAACTCCACTAAATCTGTCCCACAACAGGAAAAGCCAAGTATATAAAAATCATTCCACAATGGTATACAATTAGTCATCCAAACTAGAAAAATACTGATTTTAGTTATTACATTTATCTTTATTATGATCATATGAACCAATTAAGAGTTCATGACGGTTGGTTCTAGAGAGTGAGGTTTGGGGGTGATATTATGGTTACTTGTTAGGTGGCTTATTTAGCACACTTTGCATGAGTACTTTTGCATGTGCATGCTTTTTCTACTATTCCCATGTGTAGCTACCTAATGCATATCTTGCCTAACGAAGCATATGCACATGGCATATGTGATCATACAAAAATTTTTGGGGTGGTATGTATGTTAAATATATGAGCATGCATGCAATAGTATGCGTCCATATACTCACTTTTATATAAAAATTCAAAGGTATTGTCACATTACACAAGAAAACATGTCAGGGTTGCATCATGCAAATTTTACACATTTAGTATACTATTGATGCAAGTCTTGGTCACGCCTAACAACATATCCTCGAGATGGAGGACACAAGCTTGTAGAGGAGCATGAGCATTGGTGAGAAGCAAGAACAGTACTGTCTGAAGAATATCTAAATCACCTTCAAGAGGATGACTATGTATTTATCATGACAAATATATGTATATAGAGGTCAAATCTATCAGAAATGGTTGGAATTGGTATTACAATACATAAAAACAAAAACAACTTCTATAGTTTTGAAACTAATGAATACAGAAAATGGTTGTGAAAACCAGTTGAAAATGGCAATTTTATGATAGGCTAAATTCAGGAACTGTCAAGAATGGTTCATATATATAGAAAACGAAAACGATAATTACCAGATGTGTCCTATTCACTGACACCCCCATAGGTATAAACTATATAATTTATCCATGGGGAATCACTATTGTTCCTAGCTAGCTGCCTACCAACACCTAAGCCCCATAGGGGTATATGTCTGTAATTGTGGAAGACACCCTCAGATGTTAGACCACGTGGGCGGGCATCTAGATGAGATTTGATCCATCATGATTAATCCCTTCGCCCCATAAAGAGTGGAAGTCTGGTTTCTCGACAAGTCAAACATTCAAGTTTGACTAAACAATACAATTAATATTTATATCTTTCAATAGATTTATTATGAAAATATATTTAATTGTTAACCTAGTGAAACTTATTATGTATCAAAACTATTAATACTTTTTTATACATATTTGATCAATGCTAGGATTGTTTGACTACTCTATAAGTGAGATTTACATTCTTTTTGGGATGAGAAGAGAGTAGCTTCTATGTTTTATCAATATGGCATGCCTATGTTCAGGAGATGGATCATCTGCAAACTCACGATAGTATAATGACTACATACACACCTCCCATCATAGACATGTGAGGGCCAAAGTGATGGAGAAGAAGGATGTCGCAATTAGACACCTAGGAAGCCTGCATAGCAAGACAAGTTTTTATGGGCACCAACCAAATAGGCCCTGAGGGTCTCCCTAGAGGCCCCCTTTCAATCTCACTTTGGGGTGTGCAGGATGACCCGATGGAAGTCCTTGGTTGAAAGGACTATAAATTCATAAGGCCCTACTAAGGCCTTGGTTTGTGTGCCCCTCCCTCACTGAAAGGTGTCCCCTAATAGTATCCCGTAGGGGTAGGTGTTTCCCCCCTTGCCTTTAGGCTAGGACCTTGTCTAACCTTTAGAGCACATGCGATAATATAGATAGCTTATTCTCTATAGAAGTAGGGCATGTTTGGCAGCGCTCCACGAGTAATTGCTCATCACTACAACAAAAATGCATGTTTTTTTGCCATCATCATTCACACCGCTAGTTTTATTAAAATAATCAGTGATGATTTTCACTACCAGTTTGTAATACAAATAGGATCACTTGGTGGAGAACAATAGATATAAAAGGCCAACACAAACACTAATCAACTGAAACCCTCATTGTCTCTTATTCTCCCTCACACAGTCCCCCACAACTCCTACTCCCCTACTCCTCTGGCATCATGGGTAGTAAGGGGGTGAGCCCATCTAGTAGTGCACCACTCAAGCGACGTGGGCAGGCAGGGTGCAGCCCCTCCGGCATTGTGGGTGGGTTGGGAACGAGCTCCTCTCCGATGGCATAGGAAGACCGAGGGATATCTCCACTCTAGCAGTGCAGGGGGGTTGGGAGGCATGATAGTTTTGATACATGATTTGTGGGCTCTAATTTGTAGGCACGCCGCCAACGTAGGGCTCCACATTGGACTCCTTAGGTTCATGATTTAAAGCTTTAACGGTGGGTGCAGGACGACACCTTAGGTTCGTGATTTGTGGCCTCCGATTCATAGGCACTCCACTGGCGTAGGAATATCAATGAGGAGGAGGTGCCACAGGCAACTAGAATATGCTCTTCCTCCTCAGTGCTCCATGTGCATATCCGCTTCTTCTTTGTTTTTGAGATTTGACGTTGTTTGTAGATCCGCTAGGTTGGATTAGTGTGTGTAGGCTGTGGGGTTGGGAGACCCAAAAACCTATCATGTGCACGATGGTGGTGACGACAAAATAAGACAGCAGTGGCGACTACTATAATGGTAGGCTCAACGATCTTGGCGGCTGCTTTTTTCATTTTTGTAGATTATCACCGCCAATTAGTCACATAAGGTGGTGGTGTATTTCATTGTCACCGCCAGTTTGAAACCAGTGGATATAACTCTAATTTTCACCACCAACTCTCACCTTTGAAGCCTAAAACGAGCGGTAATTGGGGGGTTACAAAGTGGCGGTAAAAATATTTTTGTAGTAGTGTGTGCATGGCAACCAAATGCTCCCCTGCTGCTCCGCTCCACTATTGAAGCTCTGGGAATTCTGTTGAGAAGAGCAAATAGGGTTGTTTGTGAAGCTCCACATGCTCCCCTACTGCTAACTAGAGAAACTGAAGCTAGAAAGAGTTGTTTGTGAAGCCAAAGCCAAAAGAATTATTTCACAAGTACACCAAAGATGTACTAACTAAGCCCAGAGTAATGGTTTTTCTCTCCTATTTCTCTTTCATACATGGAGTGTTGTAGAGAGCACTATCAAAGTTGTTGAGGCTACCCTTTAAGGGCGCCCTTGCTCCATCTGCTTCACCTTACAGTGGTCTTTGAATTTACTTGGGGTCCTCTGAATGGCCAGAGATATGACACCTATGGGGCTTCCTAGGAGCCTACCCTCCCTCCATGAGGATATTCGGCACATTTTGATAGCGGCCATCCTCGTCCTAGAAAAATTTTGGCTTTTGAACTAGTGCAACATGGTATGATTGAACGAAGGCCATGATTTGGCTGCCTCGACTTTTCTGCCCATGACCTAGTTGGTTTCAGCGCCCAAATTTGATCAAAGCATCGACCATTGATTTGTCTTGCCTAACTTTGGCCAGCCAACCCATTGGCTTACAGGTGCATATACATGAAAACACGTCTATTGTTGGGGACAACTTCACAAGGGAGGCAAGCCAACATGGGCCTTAGTAGGGCCTAATAGAGATATATGTTCTTATCAGTCAGGAACTTCCACCTAGATCATCCCACCCCCACCCTAAGGTAGTAAGAGCAAGTATATATAGTAAAGGGCTATAGGTGGGCTTTATGCTGAGGTGGAGGAGAGAGAAGACAAGCGGGCTATAAGTTTACAACCAGCTCATCTACAAGAACCCATAAACTTTGTGAGAGAAAAAAGTAAGTCATAAGTGACCTAAGTACTATATGAGTGGGCTAATGAGCTGTAAATGTTCATATAGCTAGCAGTGGGCTATATTATTAGCCTTGCTCACTACTACAGAATTGATTTTGCAGGACACACCCCAAAAATTAAGCATGGTGGGCGCACAGTTTGCCCACCACGGTTAATGTACGATTAACGTTGGCGGGCGTTTTTTATTTACCAAGGCGGGCACTTTTACCCGCCTCGGAAAATTGATTAACCGAGGTGGGCATTCTAACATGCCCGCCACAGTTAGTCGATTAACCATGGCGGGCATACTATAAGACCCGCCTCGGATAATAATGGCCCATGTCAGAGCCCAAACAGCCCCACCATGGCCCGATAGCGCACTCACCATATATACTGCACCTAGGGTTCACACCCATCTCTCCCTCACTGTCCCTCACAATGCCACATCCTCCCACCACACCAGTAGATTGACCAAGCTCCTCTCTCTCTCAATCGCCTCCTCCTCCTCCTCTCTCTCACTCTCCCTCCACCGCATGCATCCTCTCCCTCCGCATCACCCTCTCCCTCTCTCCACCCCATGCATCCTCTCCCTTGAATCCCTCTCCCTCTCTCCACCGCATGCATCCTCTCTAATCCCTCTCTCTCCATCGCATGCATCCCTAGGCTCTTGCCACTCGAGGCCACGATGTGGCCACTTGGTGCTCTATGCTCGGTAAGGCGATGTGGGGCCATGGTGCTCAGCGCTCGGTGTGGATGGAGCAGGTGAGGAGCACCATGGCGGCGCACGATGCACGGTGGACCTCCTGATGGCGGCCGACGCCCCTCCCCAAGCTCCCTACATAGCCGGCACCCCTCTCCCGGTAGCGGGTGGGCCTCCCGACGGTGGCCGGCGTCGGATCCAGCGAGACGGAGGTTAAGGCAAGCTCCATGGTGGTGGATCCGCGGCCAGGTCGGCCTCAATCGACCGTGAATTCGGTGAGCGGACCAAGCGTATCCGGCGGCGCTAGGGTTTTGGCCTATCATGCTAGGATTGGGCTCACCAAAGGGCTCGATAACGTGCTTTTGCCGGTGTGCTTTGTTTTTTGTCTTTTTAAAAATATTAACCATGGCGGACATCCTAATGTGCCCACCATGGTTAATCAATTAATCGTGGCAGGCACGTTAGGATGCCCACCACGGTTAATACGTTAAGCGTGGCGGGCATAGGCAACCGCCATGGTTTAGCCACAATTAACCGTGACCATACAACCATGGCGGACGCCTTTGCCCGCCATGGTTAATCCAAAACGCCCGTTACGGTTAAAAATTCTGTACTAGTGGCTCCAAGACACGACGTAAAGGGGCACGGGGCTTCCCCGTTGGAAGACCATCGGTGTGGCCCTCTCTCTCTCTCTCTCTCATTTTACGGCATTCTTCGTCTTAGTCACTTTGGCCCATGCATGTATGCAAATGGAGAAGGGTGTAGTTATGACACTAGAGAAGGGTGTAGTTATGACACTACCGTGAGTGTGTACTAAAGACTCTGATTAATAGCAAGCTCAATAATAGGGCCAATTGCTTGTAACAGCCCAAACTATACAATATTTATCTTCTATTTATCTTCAATTTTTTTTATTATATGTACTACCTTTTATCCATGTCCTATATTCTCTTTGGTTTTGTATCAACTCGATATAATTCTTCCAAGGTTTTAATAAAAAAACTTCCTTTATCAAAAAAAAATATTTTTCCTATTCTTTCTCACATCCAGTTACTAGGTTCACAATTGTTTAGGCCCTGTGCCGAGCTTATTGCTTGCATGAGAGCACCCCTCTCCACTCTCTCATCCTAAAAATATCTACTAGTAGCTTGGTCATAACACTATTATTATACTTGTTCTAACCAAGACTAGTTCCATAAGAACACATGCAAAGCAATCATAGTGGATCAGCACATGGCCACGTGCTTACCCCGTGCACCCTTCTAGCTGGCGGGCGATTGTGCACACTCCTCTCCAAGCTTGTGTCAACATCCTCGCTAGGTTGTTAGATGGGCATGACCAGATTTGCGCTAACATTGGCTTTGAAGTATCTTAGGAGTATATGAACATAGCTAAGTTACAAATAAGTATAAGCACACTTCTTTGTGTATTCCATGTACCGAAAACATTCCTAATAATGAAAAATATAATCAAAAGTCCTATGTGTGTTAGCTACCTTTAATAAACGACATTTAGTAGACGATCCAAATGTTTATTTATCATTATAGTATGATCGGCATTATAAGTAATATTCAAAAGAGAACAATATAAGATAATCTTTTCTACTCATTGTCTATACTCCCGGGAGTAGTTACTCCCATCTTCAGCAAATCAAATTAGGTATGTGTTCATACATGTTTATTCGTTTGAGTGTGTTTATACTCATTTTAAGATAGTCCAAATCTAGCTTACCACGCAATTTTTTTTCAAAGGAACCCATATTTTTTAATATACTACTAAAATGCCACTATTGTAGTATATAAAATAAGTATAACCACATACTCTACATATGCATGCATACTTGACATACATACCACCCTAGATTGTGTAGTATGATCATATACTTCGTCTACATACACTTCGTCCGGTCATATACACCCTGAATCTAGAGATATACATATGGGAGTAGCTACTCCTCGGGAGTAGAAAATAATTTCTTATCTTATTGTGATAATACGTATACATATATGAAAAAGATATGCTCACATATAATGATCAAATAGGTCTCATACTCAGCCTAAATACTAAGTCCGTATGATGATATGGTACGATTACATGCTCCATGTACATACCTTTATCGGTCAGAGTATTCCTAGCTAGAATACGGGAAACATGATTACTAATTAGGAGTAATTATCTACACCTAGAGCAGGAAATAAAAAGGCTTCCTTTATGGGTGCGTGGAATTCTTGTTATTCTATTACATATTTGAAATTCGATCTTGCAGTTTCAATATTGTTTTATCCTTCATCAAGATTCACTACTACAAAAAAATCTTTTACAAGGCAGTTCCATTTTATTAACCGTGGCGGTTTTTAAAAAACGCCCGCAGTTAATGCCTCAATTTATCATGACGGTTTTTTTAACCGTGGCGGTTATAAAACGCCACGGTAAATCGATTAACCGTGGTGGTTTTTATAACAGGCCGCCACGGTTAAAAGGCCCAGTGCACTCTGATTTACAAAAGCCCAACTCGGCCCGTTTACAGGTTCCGGTATATATACAACACCCCAACCCTAACTCTCACTCCACTTCTCCCTCACCTCACCCGGCCACCTCGGGTTCTCTCCCCACGCGCCCGACGCCCTCGCCCCCCCTCCCTCCTAAGCACGTCGTGCTCCGCATCCCAACCCGTCGCCCGCCCCATCCCTCCTTCTCCCTCACCGGGCGGCGCCCGCTCCCTCAATGGCGGCCGTGCTCCTCCGTGCGCGGCGCCCTCTCCCCTCTCGTGGCGCAGTGGCAGCCGTGATCTAGCCGCGGCGGATCCATGGCGGGGCGGATCGAGCGGCTGGCCACAAGGTCGAGTTCCCATCTCCTTTCCCGTTCCCTTCCCCATCTCATGGTCATGGTCAACCCCTTCCCTTCCTCGTTCCAGATCCGGCAGCGGGCGGATCCATGGCGGTGCGGGCGGCGGCCCTCCTCCTCTGCCTCCAGATTCGAGTGGCGCTATGGGTGGCGGGCCCTCCTCCATCTCTAGATCCGCGAGGCGCCTGCGGGTGGCAGGCCCTCCTCCATCTCCAGATTTGGCGAGCAGCAGCTGCAAGCAGCGGTCTGGCGGCGGTTCCATCGAAAGCGGCGGCAGCCCTCCCCCTCGAAACCCTAGCGGTGGTGTAGGGGCGTCAGGGCCCAGATCCAGGGCCGATCTGGGCTTTTTATTTGTTTTTCTTTTTTTATTAACCATGGCGGGCATTTAGAAACCGCCACGGTAAATGTCCCATTAACCGCGACCTTTGCTCTGTGGCGGTTTCAAAACCATCACGGTTAATGAGAAAAGCCCACCACGGAAGTTTTTAATGTAGTAGTGATTAAAACCCCCATGTCCACAAAATATTGCCGTCCTTATTATGATTAGAAAAGGAAAATTTCAATGGTAGCGTTAGGCCACTAGCAGGAACCTGACCCATTATTGCATTAATAACTATTTTGTATATAGTGGTACTCACGTAGTACGGAATTGAAAAAATTGATGTGGAAAAGGTATAAAATAAGGTTAGGTAAATTCATCTTACAGTTTCAATATTAGAGACATTACACCCAGTAATTAGTTTGTCCATTATAATGCCCAAACTGTATATATCTGTTTTAAAATGATATTTCTCCTCTGTCTATCAATTCTGGTGCAATATATCCCCTGCAGACAAAAGATACTTTAAGCATTATCATGGAATAAAACCTATTGGCAGGTTCGTTTTGAAGGAAAAAAATGAGGTCCCGAGAGGTTAAGCTTACAGTGTTCCACGTAGTCTGTTTTGAGTAAATGCTCTGGACTGTTCTCCATCAAAGCACCTAGACAAACCAAAATCTGTAATTTTTGGCTCCATATTCTCGTCTAGCAGCACATTTTCTGGTTTCAGATCTAAATGGTTAATTCTTTTTCCATGAAGATAACACAAACCCTGACAGATTCCCTTTATTATTTTGTAACGCACATTCCATTCATCTCCGCAAGATTTCTCTGTAAAGAATGTAATGAACAAAACAATACTTAAATGATTCAAGTGTTCATCCTTGATATATGGGCGTGTAAAACAAAATGGTTTCAACCAAGCCCCTTAAATCGTGCTCTCACAGAGGGTTACGGTGAGATGGAGCAAAAAATAGTAGCTTACCAATCAATTTACCAAAACGGCTATTTTGCCAAACGATTTACCAAAACAGCTTTACCTCGATAGAGCTTTTCATGGAGCTGAAACCTTAAAAGAACGGCTTCACTAGTGAAGTGAAGCCTTAACAAGCGGGGCCTAATTTTTCTATAGAAATAAGTGTGTATGATACGTCATCAAATTGCTGATATGGTAGGAAATGAAGTCGGCGCTTGCTCCATCGTGCTAAGAAACGACAGATTTCGAATGGGGAGAAATGGGCAGTTTCTTCCCATCTCTTGTGGGCACCTCCACCTGCGTGTTAATGAACCACGCGGCTTGCCCATGCCCCCGAGGGAGCACACCACAGACCGCACGAAGCCGCGCATGCAGCTTTGAGCCGACGCGCGCTCGCCGGCACGCCCCGAGCACCATATGTGCGCCGCGCGCAGCTCGAGCACCGTTCGCGCCGCCCGCATGCCCAGCGCCTGCTCGCCTACCGCTACCATGCCCGCAACCACACACTGGTGCCTAACCGCGCATGGCGCGCGCCGCGCCATCCGCCGCCGAGGCCGCAGCTCCGCGCCAAAGATCTCGGGTCCGCTACCTGCCGCTTTCGCCCCACTAGCGCCCTCACCGCATGCGTTTGGATAAGGGCGAGAGTAGATAGAGAAGACAAACATTGATTGGTGATCAGTATGAGATGGCTCCCTATTGCAGTTTCAGGGTTGGGGGTTCGGTTTCCACGGGTGCCCTAAAGAAGGGTGGTGGCAACCACGTAAACTAGTACTTCCTCTGTTCCACCAAATTATAAGTCGTTTTTGACTTTTTTTGTTCATTTATTTTGTTACGTATCTATACATATTATATTCAGATACGTAGCAAAATGAATGAACCAAAAAAGTTAAAGCGATTTATAATTTGGAACGGAGGGAGTAAGTAGTTTCTACGTTGGGACTGCTTTCGAAAGTACAAAAAGGGAAACTAAGTATTAACTCAAACGTCATACCTTTAAGATGATGAAGACTCCCATTAGGTACAAACTCGAAGCAGAGCAACCTTAGTGGCGCCTCGACAATCTTCAACCTTCCATTAATTTCCATCAGATCCCCCGGTGTATCTACACAATAGCCTATAAATCTTGCAATATTTTTTGTGCTTCACCATATATAAGCAGTTAACTTCATCCTCAAATAGATGATCAGAAAAGTCTTGTAATATTTTAAGCTTCTTCACAGCAATCAACTTCCCGTTTGAAAGAACTCCCTGTTTGACTGGCCTATTAGCACTTACATGAATATTTTTCTCAACTTGGGCAACCATATGAAATTAAAAGTGTTGCCCTTTGAGAGGAGATGAAGTTATTAAGCTCACCTTGTACACTACTCCAAACGCACCACGACCAACCACTCGAGAATCAGAAAAATTGTCTGTAACATATTTCACAACTGCATATGATATTTTGGTTGGTTCTGCTCTTGGATCAGTCAATATGTGTCCCAAAGCTTCAAGTTCATCAATTATTGCTGGAGGATCCATTCCTCCATTCCTTTATGTCACTTCAATTAATGGTCGAAGACAGGCCTCAATTCTATATTCCGCACGGATGGTTAGAATTGTTGTGTAGATCGCTACATTATCTACAACTACAAATGATTAAAAGCAATATACACCTATTAATTTCATTTTATATTTCATACACAAGTGCTACAAATTAAACAATGGTAAGCAAGTTCCTAACAAATTAATAATAGATACATACTCACGTAATTTGTTGTACCAAAGGTACCAATTTCCAATATATAATGCGGTAAGAAACCTCCAATACAAATTGAAAGACAATTAATCACAAAATCGCGTAACTAGATTAGCATCTGATGAAGAATCACCGTAGCATTTGTTCATAACTAGGAGAACACCCAGCGTGCTGCAGCAGAAATCGCCGGTGAAATTATACTATTTATATTTACTAATATACTAAAATATAAATTAATAAATATATTCTGATGTAGACAATTAAATATATGTAAATCATAGTACATGCTATTGGACCATTTTTAGTATTCTGATGTAGACAATTAAATATATGTAAATGATGTGGTTTGCTAATGTGAATATATAGCTTCAATGAAGACATAATGGTATATGCTAGTGGATGCTGATGTGGGCACTTTGCAAGGAGGATAGTTGTGTCGCAAATATAAAAATTGGGGTTCCCTAAGAAGGTTCAAGCCAAAGGATGTTGGTCGAGGGAAATAGGTTAAGTCCTGCAAAAGGATATAACTATCCTGGGCCAGACCCCCTAGGCGGAGCATCCGCCCCGCCCGAGCCCCGGCTGTGAGCCTCGGGCCGCTTGTCTTGCCCGAGGGCCGACCCAAGAGGGCACCCCACGGTAGGGAAAACCCAGCTATGAAAATATTGTGTGCCTTGGCTGCCACAAGACGCAAAGGGGAGAAAGGTACATCACCGTGCTCTCTCGTATCCACGCCCATCAACCCGCACGAAGGCATGCGCAAGGGTGGTGACCAGTGTCGAGTCTAACAACTCCCGATTAGACGGGTCGCGGAGCACCCCCGCCATAATCCACGGAGCGCATAGGCTGACCTCACGATCCGTAACTCGGTACGACCATAACGGGTCGCACCGCCAAGCCATCTCGCACGGGAACGAGGTCGTGCCTCGATAGGGGCTCAGTGCGACACACGAGCACGCGATAAATCGACCACACCATCACCAGGATGACAAGACTCGACGCACGGACGAGGTGGAGGAGAAGACCATGACGAAGGCCTCACCACCATAGTACTTAGTTTTCTTCACTGCCACGATACCTCGCATGTAACAATAGGGGCTCAGGTACGACGCACGAGCACAGTATAACTGACCACACCATCACCAGGATGACAAGACTCGACGGAAGGACGAGGTGGAGGAGAAGACCATGACGAAGGGCACACCACCATAGTACTTAGTTTTCTTCACTGCCACGATACCTCGCATGTAACCCTGACCTCCCCTTGAGCTATAAAAGGAGAGGCAGGCCCTCCACACATGAATAGGTTGAAAAGGTTGAATATGTTCAAAGGTTTTCAAGTAGGAGAACATAGCATACCCATTTAGACAAGTCTAGGGGAAGATCGAGCACTTCGGCTCCCACAGGCTTGAACGACCACCACCACGCACTTCATATCCACAAGCTCTATAGCTCTGAGCCGCGCTCAAGCCCCCACAGGCTTGAGTTCAGAACTCTTGGGGGCCAGCTCCCTCTCTCGCGACTATTGTACACCCTGTCTGATAGTCAAAAACCTGTGAGTCCCCAGACTCATAGCTGGAGTAGGGACGATTTGTGCCCGAACCAGGATAAATCTTGTGTTTCGTTGCCCCCTTTACTTTAATGTAATTTACCGCATTTCCTTACCATTCTGAGCTAGGCACACCAGGCAATCGTTTACTCGTTGGTCTGAATTTCTAAAACACCGACAAGTTGCGTGTGCTGGATAGTGAAATATTGCAGTGGCTGTTGATGTGGACACTCTGTATGGCACGATAAATTACTAGTGAGATTTTGCTTTATAAGGGTTATAGATAGTTAGTACAAAGATATTCATCTTTGGATTCGTAATAGTTAGATACTCCCTTTGTCCCCTGAAATAATCAATTTCTATTAAGTTTCGAATGATTAGTATAGCTATCAAATGACCATAGTACCCTTAGTTAATTTGAGTTCCACCATCAAGTTGCACAATATTCGGTGTTTGGGTGACACGCTAAATGGGAGAATGGGAGATTATTGGAGATGAGAGCAAGTGACAATTAATATATAGGAATATGAGGAGTATTAAATGGTCCGGTGGACCACTTCGTCCTCTAGAAATCAACTTATTTGTGGACAAATTTTTGCTCTAGAAATTGATTCTTTCGGGGATGGAGGAAGTACTGTTAATTAGTTTTTTTCAAATTTTTACTGTACAAAACATTTCCACGTGCGTTGGTTCCGATGGATGGCCATGCTAATGTATCCTTTTTATCATGAATGGGATGCATACGACCTGTTTCACGTGATGACTAGTACTTGGGAGATCCAATTATAACAAACACGCGTCGCGTGAGTTCTGGGTGCTAAATAGAGGAGCTACAGCGGATTTACGCGTACGGACGCGAAGCCACGTTTTGGTGCTCCGACTCCGGATGACTCCGGTTCTAGGGAATGAGCAGTACACACGGAGCCGTTCTAAATAATGAGAGCTTCGACTTCAATATACTGTGATGAGGACTAATAATAACCTGGAGAAGACCTTCTGGCGGGGAGACTTGGTGGAGCAAGAATGGAGACTGGAGAGGAGGACGAAAGATTCGCATAGGTTTTGTTACAACAAATTAGTGAGGGAAATAACAAAAGGATGAGAGGAAAAGAATTGAAGTTCACTAGCAAAAAGATAAAAACAAAAATCCTTTGATTTCACTTCAATACCTGAGACTGTTTTCTTGCAAAGATACCACTAACCTTGTAAGAAGCCCGCGTACAGCCAAGTTGCGCCATCGATCTAGTCTTGTAGATGAAGAAGGATGGCTTGCCGAAGTGGTTTCAATCAGATCACACCGCGCAGGCGCGCAAGGAGAAGAACCAACACGAAGGCAAATTCGGTGTGTTGGCTAGCTGGAGATACCTAGGCACCTAGACCCAAACTGCTAGCTAAGCGACAGCCTAGAGTATATCGACCTGTCCTCGCCTACTGGTCCAAATACAATAATGTAACAAGTTTTTCTAAAATACAACTATCAACGGCGACGTCTCCAACGCGATCGTCCAGTCCAAGGCCGGCCGGGTGGAGCTGGCAACGAGCACAAAATGCTAAAGGCAGAGCGTCGATAACCTAAGGAGTTGAGTAAGATGCGGCAGCGGCCTCTAAACTTGTTAGAGGGTGTCATCTATGTCCACAAATAAATTTCTAAAATGCACATCCGGATTTTTAAACTTGGCACAGGTCCAACTAGTCCCGTTTGCTGATGTGGTGGTATTCGCGACATCGTCGCGTCGCATGCGCCACTGCGCGTTGTAGGCCCTGAAGGGCTCCGGCTCCACGACGAGGGGCAGCCTCGACATCGTGGTTGCCCTCGCCGTCACCCCATCCACCAGCAGCACCACGAGGCGGCTGTACGAGTCCCACGTACGATGCAATAACTGCAACCGGATCCCTGTACGATGCAGCTTTTTGTAATGATAGCATAAAGCATTGGTATTCAGAATTCAGAACCTGGTCAGGTACTCAGGTTTGGCTCGGCGGAACCCACCGCCACAACACGAGATCTTTGAGAACAACAAGATGGAGGCATGGCAACCTCTCGTACTCGTACGGAGGAATAACGCGTACCTGCTGCGGCGCCTGTCCGCCGGCGTCGTCATGGTCGGCGTCCTGGAGCAGGGACAGCGTCTCCGTCGGCGCCGGCCGCACGTACGGCGAGGCACACCGGGGTGACGGACAGGGCGGCGAGGATGGCGAGGAGCGCCAGTGTGGGAGCCATGCTTCTTCCTCCCATTGCCATGTGTCACCGGAATCAGCGAAATGGTGGTAGTGTTAGGGTTCAAGTATCTAGATTCGGTCACCGGCAACGAGCGCGGCGCCGCCGTCGCCTCAGCCTACGGCTGGGTTCGATTATACGGAGTTCCGATCCAAAACTTAGCTCGCTTCCTCGCCGTCTCTTCCTTTATATGGCGATTCTGCGTTCCCGTTTCATGGGCCTACTGGGCCGAACTCACATCCACTCCCGTCCGACGTATTTCTTGTTGGGCCGTGCAGGGGTATGGATGGATCTGATAGAGTGGGGCCGGTCACGCGTGCTGCGTTGGCCGACTAGCGTGTGCGTGTTTTTGTTGCAGTGGACACGAACTAGATTTGTGGTGTGGATGTGGCTCAACATAACAAAAACAAGGGCATTTTTGTCTAGCCAATAATGTATTATATTAGCTAGAATTCAAACACGCATGACAAATTTTAGTTTGCCTAAAGTATATGTGACTAAGGCTCCTCTAGACTAGAGAAATAAAAAATATATACAAATAGGAAAAATATAGGAATAT
Source organism: Hyparrhenia diplandra (assembly GCA_015847255.1). Taxonomy (NCBI): domain Eukaryota; kingdom Viridiplantae; phylum Streptophyta; class Magnoliopsida; order Poales; family Poaceae; genus Hyparrhenia; species Hyparrhenia diplandra. The sequence goes on along the minus strand of JADLZK010009543.1, from coordinate 855,191 downwards.
AATGCGAATGTAAGTGTGTAAAATATAGAAATTAAAAATCACATGTCTAGGCATTTGGATGGCTAGAAGGAGAAACTCAGATATTTAAAATATTCCTTTCTTAATTAATCAGTCTAGTTATTCAATTCGACTCCCTCACCTGCTTACCAGCATCCTAGGATGGTAGAGGCTAGAACTTGTTTTCAAATCAAAAAAGATTTCATTCTACTCCCTTGATAAGATGTTTAGCAGCTTCCATTAATCCTTGTGTGCCTCGTTTCTCGTGGACAAGATTTTTTTTTCCCCATGAAGTCAAAATGAATTTTTTTTTTTTCCTATGAATTCTTTTTTTCCTATGGAATTGAAGAGAAAGAAAAAGTTTCCTTTTAGATTTCCTAGGATCACTTCCTACAACCCAAAGACCGCTACAGGGAACCCAATTCATAGAAATTTTACCTAGGACTAACGATTAGTTCTAATCCACCAAGGTGAGTTAAATATTCATTGTATGCATTAATACTAATTAATTAATAGTAGTAATGACTATTCTAGACATGGATGAATGCATGGTACCACTTATCTTACTAATGTAGCCAATATGGACACTTGTCAATACATAGAAAAAGCTAATGGACACTTGTCAATGCATGAAACATGCAAATGGACACGTGTCAATCCAGGGAAACATTATTTTTGGTGGGTGGAGAAAAAAGCCAACTAATAGCCGTCTAGAGCACTGTGCTGTGTGTACTTAGTATGACTCGTATTGGAGTCACTTTGAGTAATTTTTAGTCCACGTGGACGACAAGTCTAGCGAGCACTCATGTGTTATGGGGCCTTAAAACACTCAATTTTTTGACCATTGAACTGGTGATCCAATGGCTCGAGTTCTCTCGTCCCAAAACCCCACGTGTTCTTCTTCCTCGCTCGCTACTTCCCATTCCCAGCCGCTATCATCACCAGTTGCTCGATCCCCTGGCTCTCCAAACCACTCTCCTCCCCTCCACCTTTGGCGTCGTTGAGCGACTCAGTGAGCCAGAGAGCACTTCCCCACTACCGCACTACGGGCCCTATTTTTTGTGCTCATTTACAGTGTCCATACTCTTTCCCTATCCTCCTCCTTCGTCTCCAGCAGCTCCCGCCACGGATCTTCCACTGCTTGCCAGCGCCACACTAACCTAACTTTTCCCTGCCCTTGTTCCATCCCGCCCGACCGGTGGCTCCCCCCATGCATGTCGCCCGTGTCCACCGCAACCGCCCGGTCTTCGCACCACAGATTCCCTTTCCTTCTAGGCCCATCGGGGATAGATGAAACCCTAACTCGTCGAAGAAGGTCTCACCGGAAACGAAGCTATGACACTAGGAAGAGACTAAACCGGGTATGTGGCTTTCGTTGATCGGTGAAAAAAAATATCGAGTGTTGATGGAGATTGAATCACTCGAAGTGTAGTATAGCATTTCTCCAAAAAGATGTCTAAAAGCGAGCGATCGAGATAGTAGTTTTCCATGCAAGTCTGCAATTGTGAATATTGCAGTTGTAGCTTGCTCATGCTCCCCTCGAGAATAAAGATTTGTCATATATGGAGTACGAGTCATGAGTCATGACTGCAGCATGCAGTAGCTCTGGAGATTATTATTAACTGCACCCTCGCTCATTAACACCAGTGTCCAAGTCTCACATAGGACAAACTGCATGCATGCCGAACGTGACACGCCTCCGTCCAATGGCCGAAACGTCACCAGTAGAGCTTCACCGGCGGCAACACGAAACCAGGCGCCTCGCCGAGGAACGGCACCTTCTCCGGCCGCTCCTGGAGGTCGCCATAGAACTGGTACTCGGCCTCGTAGTCATGCACCTCCGTCTCCTTGCTCCGGTTGCTGTGGTAATGGTGCTTCACCCCGGCCACCTTGCCGAACCCGAACATGGACACCTGGTCGCACACCCCGAGCGCGGCCACCACCGCCTGCAGCCCCGTCGAGTAGTGGAAGTAAGGGTCTCCTGTCACGCCTCCGCGTCCATCCGCTCGCCGCCGGCTCCACCGTGCCAGCCACCACGAACCGCCGCAGCGAGTAGTACTTGGCGATGCGCGCGCACAGCGCGTCGAGGCGCGCGTCGGTGAGCACCAGCCGGACTGGACAAAAGAATGCCCTTGTTTTTGTGATCTTCCGCCACACCACAAATCAGGTTTGTGTCCACTGCAACAAAATCAAGCACACGCAAGCCGGCCGACGCAGCACGTTGAGCTGACCGCCCCCACTATGTCAGATCAACAAGACTTTTGCAAAGTCAACTCACTCAGGTAAGTCACAAATCCGGTTCACAAAACCGGATTTGTATACAAGACTTTTGCAAACAAGTCACATGCAACAACCCAAAGTCAACGATTAAAAGTCAGAAAGCCAGATTATTATTCCTATCTGAAATATCCACGTCGGATACGTTCATTCATCGCAGCTTATTAATTCATGGAGCTGTGCCTGCGCTACGCAGGCTTGTTCTCGTTTTGTTTATTTATACTCGTGACGCTGGCTACCAGTCGCCAGTCCACTCCCTACTCCACTACTCCCCATTTTTTTTTTTTGAGCTAGAACAATCTGCTCAGATTCAGACGAGACCTTGCATTCTGAGGTTCTCACCATGGCAATGGGAGGAAGAAGCATGGCGCTGGCGCTCCTCGCCATCCTTGGCATCATCTCAGCAGCCCTGTTGGTCACCCCGGTGTGCCTCGCCGTGACGTCGCCGTACGTGCGGCCGCCGCCGCCGGGAGACGCTGTCCCTGCTCCACGACGCCGACCGCGACGACACCGACGGCCAGACGCCGCAGCAGGTACGAGTTATTTATCTGTATGTATAAGGTTGCTATATATGCCTCCATCTTGTTCTCAAAGTACATGGCGGCGGCCTTTGATTCCGCCGAGCCAAACCTGACCTGGTTATGAATTCTGAATAACCACGAACGTCGTCCTTAGCACCACAAAGCCTGCAACGTACAGTGATTTCTCTCGTTTCGTTTTGAGCGTTTCGTTCCGTAGTTTTCTGTAAAAGGAAAAAAAAAACATTTTGTTTTTTTTGGGAAGTTTTGAGCATTTTTTTTTTTGTTACGAAGGGATTACATATGCCATTCAAGGATTCAAGGTTCCTGTTGGATCACCAACAATTTGACGTTGTTTGATTTCATTTCACAAGGGAATTCCTTTTTGGTTGGGTTTCTTGCTTTCCCATTCATCCACATCCTTTTTGAGGCTTTCTGATATTATGTCGGCATATGCGGCTGCGTTTAATCATCATCATCATCATATATACGAGTCATGCAAAGCAACTTAGTTTAGGTTAGTGGTTGCTGACGGTGCAGTTAATCGCCACTGCTAGTGCATCAGCCACGGCAATAATCTTGCTGCATTATTTATTTTTTTGGGGAAAAATCTTGCTGCATTATTGATGCTTCAACTCTTCATGTTTTCCAGACTGCCTTGTGACTCTAGTCTGGTATGGTTCGTGTGAAAACCATCGTCATTGCAAACGGTGAAGTGCCTTCTGGGAGACCTCATATAGCTAGTGTTCCATAGTTTTTTGAATTAATAGTTGCCAATAAAGTATGTATCAAACAAAGAAAAAAAAATATACTTTTTAACTTTGCAAGGGTAGAGAAGCAAATAAATGCAGGGAGATTGAACCGGTTATATCCATTTGAATTGAAGCAGAGTTTTGGACAACATGGCTGCCGCTGACTATAGTAACTTCAAAAGAGTAGTACTGTACATAAGCAGAGTTATTAGGACTGTAATATCTGTGCAAATGTATTTCAGGTGCATATATCAGTTGTCGGGCCTGACAAGATGAGGGTGACGTGGATCACCAAGGACGACGCGCCGGCGATCGTCCAGTACGGCACGTCGTCCGGCCAGTACCCGTTCTCCGCCACCGGAAGCACGACGACATACTCCTTCGTCCTCTACCACTCCGGCAAGATCCACGACGCCGTCATCGGGCCACTGCGTCCCAGCACGACCTACTACTACCGCTGCAGCTCCAGCTCCTCTCGCGAGTTCTCCCTCCGCACGCCGCCGGCCACCCTCCCCATCAACTTCGTCATAGTCGGTAAGTGTCGCACTATTATGTGCGTTTCCTAGCTTAGCTCGCCTCGATCGATCATGGCGAGTGTCTTGATGGACGACATGCATGGCTATGTCATTGCAGGTGACCTTGGGCAGACGGGATGGACAGCTTCCACGCTAAAACACATCGCGGCCACGGACTACGACATGCTGCTGCTCCCCGGCGACCTCTCATACGCCGACTTCATCCAGCAACGGTGGGACTCATTCGGCCGCCTCGTGGAGCCGCTGGCGAGCGCGCGTCCATGGATGGTGACAGAGGGCAACCACGACGTCGAGAGACTGCCGGTCATGGAACCCGAACCCTTCCGGGCCTACAACGCGCGGTGGCGCATGCCGCACGACGTCGCCGGTGCGCCGCCGGCGTCGGGCGACAACCTCTACTACTCCTTCGACGCGGCGGGAGGCGCGGTGCACGTCCTCATGCTGGGCTCCTACGCCGACCACTCCGTGGGCAGCGCGCAGCACCGGTGGCTGCAGCGCGACCTGGCCGCCGTCGACCGGCGCCGGACGGCGTTCGTGGTCGCGCTGGTGCACGCGCCGTGGTACAGCAGCAACGCCGCGCACCGTGGGGACGGCGACGCCATGCGCGATGCCATGGAGCCCCTCCTGATGATGCGCGGCGTGGACGCCGTGTTCGCCGGGCACGTCCACGCGTACGAGCGGTTCCGGCGCGTGCGCGCCGGGAAGGAGGATCCGTGTGGGCCTGTGTATGTCACCGTCGGCGACGGTGGGAACCGGGAGGGCCTGGCCGGGAAGTATGTTGACCCGCAGCCGGCGATCTCGGCGTTCCGGGAGGCCAGCTTTGGGCACGGAAGGCTTCAGGTGGTGAACGCCACGCATGCGCTTTGGGCCTGGCACCGGAATGACAGCGATGATGCGGTGGTTGCCGACCAAGTCTGGATCACAAGCCTTGCGGCCAACCAAGCTTGCAACAGAAACATGAACAGGATCTGATGGACCAGCTCAGAACCGATGAACGACTTGTACTGCCACCGAATCTTCGCTACTAAATTCTTGGCTTGTTTGTTCTCCACAAAAAAAATTTCATTCATAATTCTGGCACCGAATCTTCGTTACTAAATTCTTGGCTTGTCTGTTCCAGTAGTCATGGTTGCAATTACTGAACAAAACACTTCGATACTAGTGAACTATCGCTATTACTGCTTTCAGAAAAACAAAGAACTATCTCTATTACTAGCAGTTGCTTTTCCTTTTCTGCATTGGTGAAAGACACACCTTTTCTTTCACCTACTCTGTCTCTCAGATATTGTCGGCATAATGAGAAACTCAAATAGTTCTGTTCTGATAGCGCCACTAAAAGCGACACTCTGCATTCGACTACTAAAGCACCAACTTGTCTTGCTCCTCCAAGATTCTAGCAAATGTGGTACACAATATAAAGATTCATTTGCCTAAACAAGAGAAGACTAAATTGCAGAAAATAGTGGGTCTTAGCATCAAATTAACATATAGATAAACCCAAAATTTATTACTTCACATTTGTTAGTATTGATACAGGTCATCAGCTTTTTCATTCCAGAGTATGTACAGAAACTATAATGCAAGCAAGCCCTATGTACTACGTCGTACAAAAACTATTATGCCCACTAGATTCCCTTCTAGTCTAATTTTATAGCTCAATTTCCTGGAGTCATTATCTAGGCCATTTTGCTAATAGTGGTGCCTGAGCTGCTTCCTCATCGGTCATGTCTGAAACAATAGCTTCTATCTGTTTGCTCTTGCTTCCTGGGTTAAGCATCCAAGCAAGACAAAAAAAGGATACTGCCTGTAAAAACATTTAGAATTTGAGGAAAACGAATCAGTACTGATTCCAGTTGAAATTATAGCCCCTGTATACCACCATTTTCTATCACCCTGACCCCAAGAGGAAGAGAACTGACCAAAAAAGAAACTAGCCACAATAAAGCTGAAACCTTTGCAATCAAAGGGTGCTTCCTCTGAAATGAAGTAAGCTGAAACAGAGGAAATGGTAAGAGATAAAAAATAATGAAATATATATAGATCATTGTGCATGTTGCACAAATATATGAAAATTTTCAGTTTCATACTAGAAAGTGAATTGCTTACAGGTCAGTGGACTCATAAATAGAGGTGCCAACAGATTTGCTACGGTTTCAATAAAACCTTGAGCTTTTCCCCTGTAAAGATAATACAAAGAGACAACGGCGCCTACGGTTAGGACCTTAGAAATTAGTAAATAATAAGGCCTGGGGAGTTTGTATATGTACCTGATCAGTTGAATGTACTTCACCAGAAATGATCGCATATATCTGCAGAATTTCATATTTTTCATGAAAACAAAACTACGAGAACAACTGGAATGTACTAAAATATAAAAGTCATATTTTTTTTTTCTGAAAATATTTCAGACAATAGCACTTTAGAGTATATTTTGAACTGTGAAAACTTGAAGTCACAGTGCAAACAGGACAATATGAATTTTGACCTGAGTTATATTGTAAATTGGCTCTCAAAGCCTATATTTATTACTAGTCACACTCCGGTGGGTGGGTACTAGTGAACTATCGCTATTACTGCTTCCAGAAAAACAAAGAACTATCTCTATTACTAGCAGTTGCTTTTCCTTTTCTACATTGGTGAAAGACACACCTTTTCTTTTTACCTACTCTGTCTCTCAGATATTGTCAGCATAATGAGAAACTCAAATAGTTATGTTCTGACAGCACCACTAAAAAGCAAACACTCTGCATTCGACTACTAAAGCACCGATTTGTCTTGCTCTTCCAAGATTGCAGCAAATAAGGTACACAATATTTCATCAAAAAGAAAAAAAGGTTTCACAGTATGAAGATTCATTTGCATAGACAAGAGAAGACTGAATTTCACTAAACAGTGGCTCTTAGCACCAAAGTTAGCACATAGATAAACCCAAAATTTATCGCTTCACATTTATTTTTTTTTTTCGAAACCGTACCATTGGCACGTATTCTATTAAGAGAAATTAGAGTTTTACACGTCGCACACCTTAGCCAAAAGGATTGGCCGAAGCGCACGAAAGTACACTGACAAGAATCACCGGCTTCAACAGTGGCGCGAAATGGATGTACTAAAAAGTAAAACTAGTGCGCGACGAAGGAGACTGAAGTGCGCGTCCTAGGCTACGGCTCCAGGTCGGGGTCTCCCACCGGTGCTGCCAACGCACCAGCCCTCAGCATGGGGAAGATCTCGCGCAGCCGCCGTGGCCTGCGGAGGAACCGCCGTCGGCGAAGTCTTTGGTGGAACTTGCTCGTTAGCTTCGGGGGCGAGGAGTGTCGACGCCGTGTCGACCGGGGCGTCCCACAAGCTTGCTGAGCAGCACCAACAACGCCTTCCGCTCTGGAGCCGGATCGTGCCTCTCATGCTTCCCCGCTTGCCGGGTTCGCCGTACGGCCCACTCGTCATCAGTGATCTTGGACGAGCGGAGGGTGGGCTGGCCGCCTAGGATAGGCTCCTCGAGCGGGTGGGTGAGCGACGCCAGGAAGTCCTCGACGGAGGCAGCCGTGGGCCCGGGTACGGGCTCTGCAGAAGGTCCCCCGGTGTCGACGATCTCCTGGGGTGGACGCGGTGAGGCGGGTAGCACCGTGGCGCCTCCCGCGTTCGGAACGCCGCACTCATCCCAGGTGGCGCCGAGCAGGGGAAGGATTTTGCGCCACGTTCTCCCGCTGGAGGATGGCGCAAAGATCCCCGAAGCTCCATGGAACCTCGCGGCGATCGACGGGTCAGGGGTAGGCACAGTGCGCACTGGCCGCTTGGCCCACTTGTTGGACTGGACACGTCGCGCCTGCTTCTCCGGCCGGTCTTCGCGGAAGGCAGTTTTGGCGGCCAGCCGGTCGCTACGGCGCGGTACCCAGTCGTCGTCGACGACCCTCGTTCTTCGCTTGCGAAGTGTGACCTTGGCAGGCCCTGGCGGGGTCAAAGTCGGCGAGTCGATGACGGCCGCAACTGAAGCCGCCACCTCCGACACCTCCGCGCTTGGTGGAACGGGACGAGTCGGCGAAGTGGTGTACACCAGCGCCTCCTGCGCCACAGGTCCATCCGGCCCCTCCACCAAGGGCTGACCCCGCACCCCAGACGTCGAGGGGCTGGGCCGACTGACGCGAGGTGATGCTGGCAGATCCGCCGCCACTTCCGGATCCTCCGAGGCCTCCGCCCCTGCGAAGCGGCGCGACCATCTTGCGAGGCGAGGGCGGCTCGAACTGCACAGGCAGAGCGCTTCACATTTATCAGTATTGATACAAGTTGTCAGCTTTTCCATTCTAGAGTATGCACAGAAACTATAATACAAGCCAGCCCTATGTACTACGTTGTTGGTACTATAATTCACATATCCTACAATTTTATGCACGCCCAGTCCTCTTCTAGTCTAATTTTATAGCTCAATTTCCTAGAGTCATTGTCTAGGCCATTTTGCTAATAGTGGCGCTTGAGCTGCTTCCTCATCAGTGTTGTCTGAAACAACAGCTGCTGTACGTTTGCCCTTGCTTCCTGGGTTAAGCATCCAAGCAAGACAAAAGGATATCTCCTGTAAAAATATTTAGAATTTAAGGAAAAACGAATCAGTGCTGATTCCAGTTGTAATTATAGCCCTTCTACTTGTTATTTTCTATCACCCTGACCCCGAGAGGAAGAGAACTGACCAAAAAGAAACTAGCCACAATGAAGCTGAAACCTTTGCAATTGAAGGGTGCTTCCTCTGAAATGAAGTAAGCTGAAACAGAGGAGGAAATGATAAGAGATAAAAAATATGTATAAATAATTGTGCATGTTGGACAAATATATGAAAAAATTTTGAGTTTCATACTAGAAAGTCAATTGCTTACAGGTCAATGGACTCATAAATAGAGGTGCCAACAGATTTGCAACAGACTGCACGGTTTCAATAAAACCTTGAGCTTTTCCCTGTAAAGATAATACAAAGAGACACGGCGTCTACGGTTAGGAGCTTAGAAATTAATAAATAATAAAGCCTGGGGACTTTGTATATGTACCTGGTCAGTTGAATGTACTTCACCGGAAATGATCGCATATATCTGCAAAATTGCATATTTTTCATGAAAACAAAACTACGAGAACAACTGGAATATACTAAAAATATAAAAGTCGTATTTTTTTTTGAAAATATTTCAGACACTAGCACTTTAGAGTATATTTTGAACTGTGAAAATTTGAAGTCACAGTGCAAACCAGACAAATATGAATATTGACTTGAGTTATATAAATTGGCTCTCAAAGCCTAATGTTGGAATACATTGTTTACAGAACCGCCTAACGTTTGAATACAATCTTGACTTACTGCTGGTTTGGCCAGAACATAGATGATACCCAATGAAGAGCTGAAATACGGAACCTGCAGGATAAATAGCAGGTAAATGGACAAAGCTTTTGTACCAAATGGTATCTCCATCAGTATTCGATATTTTTTCTTAGAACAACCATTAGTTGAGATTCATTAGTGAAAATTTAAATCAGTTTATGACTTCAGTAAATTTGATTGGATACATACCCATGAAGCCCATGCAACACCATAAAGCAAAGCCTGAAAAATATTTTCCCCAAAATAAATAGATTAGTATTATCAAAATAGTGTACCTGAGATTAGTAAAAGCAAGAGTACAAAATCCTCTTATTACTTACATAAGCAATGGATGCGAGTATTGAAATGCATAAGACACCTTTTTCACCAATTATGTGACTAAGAAAGGGAGGACCAGAATCTACAGTATGAAAACATGTCATACATCGACAATTAATTAAATTGATAATTGGTAGGCTATGCGACATGCATATGTTACTTTAGTTGGTATAGAATAAAATCGTGAAAGAGGACCTGTGAAAAGATTGAACCAACGCTGACCACCATTAGAATTTCTGAGAACTGATCCTTATCAAAGCCGAATACGGACTTTAGGTAATACTGAAAAAGAAAATATAATTAAAGTTCACTATAGTGTTTTTTACAATATATCATAAAAGACATAAGTGAGACAAGCACTTACCATTAAAACATCGCTAATGCCAATCATGCCCAATTTATAAAAAGAAGGCAACATATGAGATTGTCCTAAGTGTTTCACTACAACATAGGAAGACAAGAAATCAAAAGTTGAAATAAAAGCATTCTTTTATAAAAAAAAGGAAATATGCAAACTTTTGCTACAACTATCAAGATGTGGAAGCGGAAGAATATTCCTTAACTCCCATCTTATGCAATTTACGAATTGTATCATGTTCTGTTTAATCCATGTTTTTTAAAAACAAATTGTGATAGAAAAATGTTAATTTTGATAATTAAGAACTCATATAGTACTTTATACATTCTAAATTTATTTTCCATATTAGTCCTTTTATTCAAGAAAACAACATTTTTAAAATTGTTGAAAACCCCTAGACTAGCAAAATAGGCATGAAGCACAATGTTATTTAGATTATACAAGAAAACACATATAGGTATAATTCACATTTTCCATCACGAACAACGGGGGGATTTATTATTCCTCATGAATTCCTCGATCGTTTAACTTTCATGATTTGTGAATAGTTTTGTACATGAATTTCATGGTTCATGCTCAATGCACAAGGTTTACCTGCTTTTCACTATGCTAATGTTCTCCTTGATAGATTCCCAACGTTCTTGTGGTAACTTGACAAGCAAAGATGGCACAGACAAATGCTGAGAAGATGTAGAAGAAGCTCTTTGAACTGTCTCAACCAAATATATTTTCATGTAGAGGATAGAACATATCAACAAGACAATCGAGACCTAATACCACAGTGAAGCACTCATAAGATTTAATGTTAGCAAAGGAAAAATAAATAGATTAACGTTGTGATGCAACTATAAGTAGCATTAACTATCTATACCTCAAAAATCCACCTCTCAGGCAGGAACCTTGAAAAAGACGCTCCCCAGAGTGTGCGCGGCCGAGAAAATTCAGTCAGTGTGCCAAAGGCAGCTGCCCTCCTTGATGGTTCAACAGTATCTGCCTAATTTGGCACAATATTTTATATAACCCTTAATCACTATCTGTTATTCAGAAAGCACCAATTAAGCAGGCATATAGTCAAGCAGGGCCCCTAAGGCAGATCAAGTCTGCCTGAGCCACAATTCCCATTGAAGCCCCTGCCTTCCATTGGCCTCTGCTCTGGCTCCTCGGCAGAGTAAAATTCATTGCAAAATGCCAAAATTCAAAAGTTTTTGGCACCCTTGTTAAGAAAAAAAAAATGCAATGCAAATACTTGGTTACTGATGGATAAAACCATAACACCCCTCCGGACATAATTTAACATCCAGAAAAATGCCAAATAATACGAGGAGGAGCAGTTGAATCAGTGATACATATGCCTGACATGGAAAGACTAAGGATCCAGAGTATTCTCACCGTGTAAGCAATAGCAAGGCAGAAAATGGTTCCTTGGCCAATCATGAATGACAGGGTACGCAGAACAAGGTAGACATACACGGCAGTCCTCGAATTGTTCAATGCAATCACAGCTGCAATCAGCATGAGCATCAAGACAATTAGTATCCGGTGCAGATGGACTACCAAAATGCCCACATTTTTGACATATTTTTCAGTTACCGAATGGGATGATGGAAGTGGAGGCAGTGAGAAGGATGAGAGGCTTCCGGCCATACTCATCAGCCAACTGGCCCATCAGAGTGAACCCAATCGTCCTGAAAATCCCTCCAACCTGCAATCAGAAAAGGCGATTAACTGACGAAACAACAAGCAATGCAACCACTGAATGAACAAGAAGCTCATGAAGAACACACTCTGACGATCAAACGGCCGGAATAATGCTGAGACAGTGATGGATGCACAAAGGAAGACTGTACTACTAGGAATTGAAGGCTTACTGAAGACTGCAGGCCGGTGAGGTAGAGAGCCTCCGGGCAAGACCTGTCGTCGGCGGGGCAGAGCGCGGCGGTGACCTTGTCGACGAGCGCCGGCACGGTCATCTCCTCGGCGACGCCGTAGAGAACCAGCCCGACCATGAGGTGCAGCACCGGCCTCATCATCACGCTCACCGTCGCATCGCCTTGTTGGAAGACGCCCATTATAGTTTTCTACTCCTACTATTACTGGGCTCAGCTCGATCGATATTATCGATATGAAGCAGCACTGCGCGCCTTTTTTTTTTAAATAATTCAAAAAAGGACAAAAGGAAACAGCACCAGGAGAAGGTGAGGTCAGCTAAAATGATTGCTACTTCCTTTTACCAGCGATGACATGGCACAGAAAGGAAAGGTGCTGCCATGCTGGCACTTTGTATGCCACGCTGTCACGTTTAGTTTAGTCGATACTCCATTGTGGATAATCTTTTTGTTTCGTTAATTAGGGCTATATTATTGGAATAAGGATACTCTATCTAGCCATGCATGAAGCATTGAAACATATTGTTGAGGACAAGATTTGGTCAAAGCTTAATAGACATTAAAAAAAACTTTTAAATGCTTTCGTTTTGAGACATGCAAGAAAAATACGTAGATTTGTATTGGAAAACCTTGCCATATATATCATAATAATAAAACTGAAGGTCCTTAAAAATATGGGTGCTGCTCCCGCTCGGACGTCCGATGGAAAAATTTCCATCGGACGGATGTCGGGCCCACGGCCCACGACGTACGTCCGCGCCCTCACGCTGCTGCGCTTTCTGCTGTTGTTGTCCCGTCGAACGCCGCCTACCGCGCACGCTGCTGCACGTACGCCCTGTATGCGGCGGCCCCGTCTACGACTGCGTCGCATGCAGCTACTGTGGCGCTGCGCGTATTGCTCGCCTGCTGATGGAGATGGATGTGGATGGGTCTGGTCCTCTCATGTTGCTAATGGTGCACCCCATGCCTGCTTGCATGCACCTGATAACGTTGCACGCCTAGACCCACCATTGCTTGTGGTCCACACATGCCCATTAAGATAAAACATTGTGATGCAAGATTCATTTAAAACCAAATGAAACGTATAAGAAAACATGCACATGAAAAACACTCCCTGCAATACCAAATTTTACTTCTGAAACATCGAGATGATACCATTGCAACATACTTACGAAATAACTGAAACACACTCGAAACATGCCTATGGAACACATTGAAAAAATTCCATGAAACTTTCAACTCAACAATCGCTTGCAACATGTCTGGCACAACAATGAAACATTTTAAACAAATACTTGCAACATTACTCTCAACCACTTGAAACATAGGAGTATGCAACATTATTCAACGTTCTCAGATCTAGTTTTGCAACATAACAATGTAGTAGTTGAAACAGTGGAAAAGTACTACTTGAAACATTAAAAAATGCAGCCATAAAACATGGGATTCCTTCTAAAATATTACCACTGTAACATGGTTCATAAACAAATATTCAGAGAATAAGACTAACATCTAGACAATAGTAGCAGACAACGTGTGGTACCAAACTGGTACATAGCAATAGCATCAAACTCATGGTTACATAGCATCAACTTCACTCCATATATTACAAAGGATGTAAAATTTTACCAGGAAAACGTTTTGAAAAAAAAACTGAAACATCTAGATAAAACGCTTGCAACACCCAGGTAACACATCTGCAACATCCGTCTAAAAAGACATCTCATGCAACATCAAGCAAAGACTAAGACAACAACAAAATTCACTTGTTGCAACATTGGAAAAAAATCATGTTGTGATGGAGCCATTAAAGAGAACATGTTGTACAACATCAAGGAAAAGCTAACGCAACAACAAAAATCACTTGGTGCAACATGTGTGAAAAAAATCATGTTGCTGGAGGTGGGGGTGGTGGTCCGTCGGCTCGGCTCTCGAGTCCAGCAGCGGGCAAGGGCCCTGCAGGGTCGTTGGACCATGGTGGCCGCCATGGGCAACCTCTATAAAATGCTCGCGGAGGAGTGGTTCTGTCCTTGGCCCCCAGCGAGCTGCAGCTGCGACGCTGGCTGGGGCGCAACTATGCTGCAGCATGAGAAGAGATGGTCGCGGCGACCCGGCGAGCACGGCCAGGCGACGACCGGCGGCGGCGGCACCTGTGAGGGAGCAGCCTGGTGGCCCAGATTTTGTGACCTGTGGCTGGAGTGCGGCGAAGACAGCGTGCTGGTGGTGGCTGCAGCTCCATCATCGCAGCCCGGTGTGGCGAGGGCGGCGGCGTTATCGTCGCGGATGTAAACGTTATCGCCGCGGGCGTCGAGTGCTGCTCAACGTCGGACACGGGTCACGGTTCGGTGGGTAGCGTGGGCGTGGTGAGGAGGCGCTCATGCGTCGCCGCTCAGCGGCGAAGCGGCCCGCGCTGCGAGGTTGGAGCAGCGAGGGGCCGGGTCGGCGAGGGCGTGGCATTACGGTGAGGCAGCAGAACGGTCCGGGGTCGGCGGAGTGCTTGGCGAGGTGGTGGCCATGGTGGTCTGCGGTCACCGGGAAGATGCACTCTGCTAGGGTCAACGCCTTCACCACCGCTCGATTCACCGGGAAACAAGCCCTCGGCATCGATCCGAACCAAGGGAGAGAGAAGGGATGGCCCGGCTATCGGATCTGGCCGGGCGAGGTGATCCACCCGGGATTTGGCCGGAGTTTCATGCGCGAGTGGGGAGAGGAAGCATGGGAGAGAGGGTGAAAATAGATGGGTGGTTGTTTTTTTTTTTTTTTTAATTGATTTACGTATTTCAAGATAAGGAAAAACGCGTGAATCACGCATACAAATCTGAGAGGCGTATGGCAAGGATACGAGAGACAGCTGTGCAAACCTAACTTCCGCTGAGGACCCTGAAAAAGAAAATTACAACCAAGACCCTAGGACCTCGTGTTCCCGGAACCGCCCATAAGCCTCGTCGCCCGGCCGCCGCCCGTCGAAGAAGACCTCGGCCGAACCCGCAAGCTTGGAAGATCCCCATCGCGCATTGGCTTTGAAGGGAGTCGAAGAAGACACCCATCCCGAGGGCGGGATGAAGCCATCGGCGGTGAACCATCGGCCGGGGCCGCGTCCCGGACCCTCCAACTCCACGGATGCTGGGGCTGTCAACGGCGACCACCGCCGCCCGAGGGAGAAACCAGCCCGAGATCCATCCAGCCACGAACCACAACACCCGCAGCACATCCCAGGATCCTTGAAGCAAAAGGCCAAGAACAACATCACCTCGCAAGGCGACGGCTCCGGCCCCGACTCCTAAACGGGGGCTTCCAAACTCGCCCGGTGGCACGGAGTAAAGCACCATCGGGGAGGAGTTGGAGCATTATTCCCCACGACGCCGCCACCTTCGCCTTGTCGGCGCCGCCACGGAAGACAAGCCCCGCAGAGGTACATCTCCCCCAGCACACCGTCCCTCCACCGCCGTCGCCGCCCGAAGAAGAAGGCCGCCAAGGAACAGCGCCCTCTCGGCACACCCTAGACCTAGATAGATAAATACCTAGCCTACAACTAACCGCCCGGGGGATTCCCCCCGCCCTCGCTCGCCGACGCCATATCGGCCGCCGGAGAGGGAGGGACCGGCAAAATCGGCGCCCGAAAAAAAATAGATGGGTGGTTGGTGAAATAGAGATGAATGGTTTGGGGTGCGCTGTTGCTGTAGGGGATAAGCTGAGGTGGGGCTGGCGTCTAGTGGGTGGGCGGGGTCGTGGGCTGGGCCGCGACGCGCCCCCAACACGATAGGACGCTCCAGCAGGGAGCATTACCGTAAAAATATATTCGGTTCAACACTTGTCATCAACTCTTCGAAAATAAAGAAAATATATGTAGATTTGTTAAATTACCTACACTTTTTTAGAAAAAAAATAAAATTTTATTCAGGCCTCTAGAATTGGTTTACACACAACCAATGCTCACCTTATCAAAATAAAAAAATTTTTTTTTTTGAAGGATTCAGTGGGGAAAGCCCCTCACTTAATCTTGTTTCATTATATGGGTATAAAAGTTTTACAAGTGCACGAGAGGTGCAAAAGGGTGAGCTTCCAGAGCTCAAAAAGCAAAACAAAGACACTTTGAGGAAAAAAATAAAAATATATTTATAAGTACTCTTTTATATACTCCCTCCGTCCCTAAATAGATGTCATTCTCGCTTCCCGAGAAGTCAACGTTTTCAAACTGCCCGCAATTATATATTAAAATATATAAATATTTATGCTAAGTAACTAGTATCGTTGGAAAGATCTTTAAGTCTAGTTTTTAATAAAATTATCTGGAAATATAAATGTTGCACGTGTTTTCTACAAACCTAGTCAAAGTTCGAAAAGTTTGACCGCACGCACTCCAAAACGGCGTCTAAAAAGGGACAGAGGATTATGTTTCCAGATTGACCACTTCTCTATCATTGTTCATAGGAAATTAAATTATTTTTTACCTCATATCATCAACTGATATGAGGGACAGTGGAATGGCACCATGTACTCAAGGATGATTTCGCGCACAAAAATGGAAGCCCATTGGTAATGGTGGGAAATTTCTCATTTTGTACGCCATAAATAAGTTGTGTTTTTCTCTTTTAGCTTAACAATAAAACATCACCTGTTCATGACGAATGGACAACAAAACCTAATAATTTGATCCCATACAAACAAAACACAATAAGCGCAGGCAAAAAGGACTAACGAGTATTCCAATCCTCTATAGACCGCATCCGGCCGCCGGCCGCCGGCGGCCGCGCACAGCAACACCCATGCCGCGCCCAGCGCGCGTGTGCCGGGAGCGGGGGAGCCCGCGCGCGGCGCGTGGGCCGGCGCGCCCACACCTGCCGCGGACGGAACGAGAGTGGACAAACGCCTGGGACGAACGCAGCAGGTCTCCAGTCACTCAAAAGCTAACCTTTGCGATGACGATGATGATGACCGTGTTGAATAATCTGATTTGGGTACGTTTTGGTCGTCGTCGTCGTTGCGTCTCAAGCATCGTATTCATCAGATCTTGCGTCTAGTTTTGCCTGAGCTGAGCCTGACAGCGGCCGGAATGCATGTTCGACTTCGATCTGAGCAGCTGCACGCCTGCGCGGCGCACCAAAAAAATCATGACAGCTATTTTTTTTTGTGTGTGTGTGGGGGAAAAAATCATGACAGATGGTTTTTGGAAAAAAAATAACACATATATTCTGCTAACGAAAAGATAAGGGGCTACTAAGTCTATTCCTCCATTTTTTTTTGAGAAAAAGATATTTATTTCTTATTCCGATCTTTAAAAAGACTTTCGCATTCAACCAATTTCGATTATATTTCCAGTCCCTTACTATTTTTTACTCCCTCCATTTCTTTTTTATAAGTCGTTTTTTGGGTTGTGTTGGCAGTTGGCCAGAATGACTTATAAAATGGAAGCGAGGTAGTAGCTTTTAAAAATTGATCGCAAACAAAAGGGATGATCAACTAAATGGTAAGCCTTTTCACCGACAGTCATTATGGTTGGAGAATATTTACAAGGAATTTCACTCTTCTCTTCTTGTGTAGGGTAGGGCGTTCACAAAACATGTTTGCCTTGAAAACAACATGTCAATAACACTCAAGTAGTTTTTATCAAAAAAAAAAAACCCGTTTCTGAATACCCAAATACCTAAAAAAAATCCCACTTTGCTCCGACCCAAGTCTCCGGCGGACGGGCCTCCGCTTCGCTCTGGTAGAAGTTGTCCGCCCACTTAATAATCCATAATAGAATTTGAAACATATTCGACAAACTTTACCTTGAGACAATTTTTTTTTGTAGCATATCCACTTCATCCTGAACATCCTGAAGAAAAAAAATATAATTGGCACTGAATAGCCTCTTGGGCTAATCAATTAAACGAACTAAGCTTGAGCACAGCTCAAACTTAGCAACATGAACCAGTTTATTCATCATATCAGCTGGATTATCATGAGTGCTTATCTTGCATACCTTCATTTTACCTTCATCGACCACATCACATACATAATGATACTTAATATCAATATGCTTTATCCACTTATGGAACATCTGGTCTTTAGTCTGGTAAATTGCACTTTGACTGTCACAGTACAACCTAATGCAAGAATAAGCCCCACACAGCTCGATGTACAATCCTTTCAACCAAATTAATTACTTGCACGCCTTAGTAATAGCCATACATTCGGCTTTAGTACTAGACAAGGCCACAACATTTGTAAAGTAGTCTTCAAACTCACAGCACAAGCGCCAACGGTGAACACATAACCCGTGGCGACCTCCGCCGTCAACATTAGCAGCATAATCTGAATCCACATAACCCGATAAGTCTTTTTTTTTTTTACACAAACTTAGACAAGAATCTGTAGTTCCTCCGAAGTACTTAAAAATCTCTTGAACTGCCCTCAATGTTATTTACCGGGGTTAGTCATATATATCTGCTAACCAAACTCATAGCATAAGATAAATTTGAACAAGAACAGACCATAGCGTACATCTAAGAACCAACGACACTAGAATAAGAAACTCTTGACATGTATTCAATTTCTGATCTGTACTAGCGCACCGAGCGGTGATAATTTAAAGTGAGGTGCAATAGAGTACTTGACAGGCTTAGCATCATTCATCTTGAACACGGAAGTATTTTCTAAATATAATTTTGATGAATAAGAAATAGTACACCAGATTTTTTGTCTATAGTAATTTTTCATGCCTAATTTTCTTATCAGCACCAAGATCCTTCATTTCAAATTCACTACTCAACAATTTCTTTAATTTAACAATTTCTACATTACTCTTGACAGCAATCTAACATATCAACATAAATCAGCAAGTAAATAGGTAACCCATTAAAATGCTTCATGTAAACACAACTATCATATTTTGATCTCTTAAAACTGTGTGACAACACAAGTAAATCAAACCTCTTATTCCACAACCATCCAAGGATCTCTTCAACTTCCAAACAAAATTCTTCTTTTTTTCTCACTATGAACCCTTCAGTTGGTTCATGTAAATATCATCCTCAAGCTCTCCATGCAAAAATGCAGTCTTGACATCTAACTGCTCAAACTTCAGGTTGTGTGCAACAACAAAACTAAAATCTGCGAATGGAACTATGCTTTACCATAGGAGAAAAAACATCATTATAATCAACACCAGGAATTTGACACTATGAACATCTTTTTGTTTATGACGGGTACACCTAGTTGAGTACCTTCTTGTACTCAGGGTTTCATCCCATGTTGTTTTGCAGATGGTCAGGTGCTCTATGGTTATAGTATCAACTGCCTCTACCCCGCGGGGGAAGATGCCTAGACCTCGGGCATGGTCACTCAGTATCTTGCCTTCTGCTTTTGTTGGGAATGACTTTTATGTTGGTAGTTGACACTGTATTTGAACTAAGAGTGTGTGGATTTGGTTTGAAAGACTTCCGCTACTGCAGGCCCAATCAAGTCAACACTTTGTTGTAAAAAAAAGTCAATAGTCGTATTAGGATATTCCTTGCAAGATTTGTTATATTTTCCTTTCCATTGCAAAGCGCATAAATTATTATGATATAAATATATCATAATTTTAAATTTTTATACTATCCATGTGGTTTAGTATTTTCTGATTTTTTTTTGCAAGATCTAAAAACAAAAAAAAATAAAAAAAATGTTTGTATGGGCTTGGTCCAGCCCACAACGAAGCCACCCAACTCTAAGGATTCAGCACAAGACGCGTTAACAAGAGCCCATCTAGAAAGGCTCATTCGATTTTCAAAAAAAATGGAGAGGGCCATTCGAATATGCATATTTTGTATTGAGCTTCTTTATCATCGCTACCCTGGCAACAAATTATCAAAGAGCTCTGAAGAATACTGTTAAGCGAGCGGAGGGATGGAAGAAACCTCCAGAAGGAACTTTATTATTGAAATATTGATGCAAGCAATATGAAAGAGGAGAAGGGGGCACGGGGGGTGTTGTGAGAGATGCGAATGGTACGTTTGTACGCTCTTAGAGAGGGGCTGATTTTAGCACAACATATTGGTTGCAGCCATGTCATCATCCAATCGGATTGTTTGGAGGTCGTGGAAACAATGAAGCAAGGTGGGTTCTCTGCAACAGCCGGTGCACCAATATATGACGAATGTAATATGCTTTGGCAGGAGTTTTCTTCAATTTCAACTGAGCATTGTAATAGAGATATTAATAGAGTAGCACATTATTTATCAAGTATAGTTGTTCAGTCAAAGCATGCTTGTATTTGGGTCGATGAACCCCTAGCTTCATTCTTGAAGCCCCGGTGAATGACCCTATTTGAAAATCAATAAAGTGCGCCCGGGGTGGCTTCTCGTTTATGAACCAGAATTGGGCCAGCCCGAGAGTGGCTAGATGGGCCTGACACGGCCGCCCGGCGGCGGCCCACGAGGGGCAGGGGGCGCGGGCAGGGGGAACCGCCCCCTGCCGCCGCCGCCTCCTTCCTCCCCTCCGCATCCAACTACGCCCAGCGATCAAGTTAGGATTATCTTAGGTATTTTTGGTGTCTAAAAGGGATATTCCAATCTATAAGGAAGACCCTTATTAGAAAATAAATAAAAGATTGCTTGTAAAAGGTATTCGATCGTATAAAGGAAACCTTATAGAGATTGCTTAGGTTACAAGTCCCACCACCGGGCTATATAAGCAAAAGGCATGTAATCTCTAGGGATAAGCAAGCAATAAAAATGTATCTACCGCTTTCAGCTCTTGACCTCCACCGCCCCCGCCCGCCCGCCCGCGCCCACGCCGCCCCTCCTCTACATCTTGTTGCTCGTCTTTTGCCCCTCGTCGCCGCCCGACGAAAAGGCTGCAGCCCGTGCACGTCATCTCGGGGGCTCCAATCGGTCGGCGAACACGTGTCAATTCCGGCCCAATCTAGCGAGAATCGGCCGGTGGTATCCGGAGACCAGGGGCGATTCCCATGACCCATGGCTTCGAGATGAAGGAGTTCACCCCTGGGCGCTGAAGACGCTCCTCGACGACAACTAATCGCTTGGATCAGCCGGCGGCGACATGGAGACTTCGCCTACATCGCATGGAATACGTCCCGCATCACCTCGAGGACCCCTGCACGTGCGATGACTACGTTGGAGGACAGCCCAGCGGTTCTTGCCCGCCGCCGCCCGGCACGAGGCCGGCCAGGCGCCACCACCCCACCGCCCCCCGCCCGCCCGGGCCACGCCGACGGCTCGACCACCGCCATCCTCTAGCTCGAGGAGGAAGATGACGCTATACGTGGCCTTGCCGCCGTCATCGGCGTCATCCTCGATGACACTGCAGCACCGGGCTGCCCTCTCCTCTCCACCGACACTTTCGATCGCACGGGACTCTCGGCGGAGATGGCGTCACCGCGCGCCCCCGCCCCCTACACCAGGTGCCACCAGCGGACGCACGACCGCGCCACCCCGCGGCTCGGGCCCGTGGTGCCACCGGCGGCATCACCCCCCCTCGCTACGTCACGCCGTGCGCAAGTCTAGAGTGCGATGGCTCCAACGACCGGACCTGCGGATTCGCAAGCCGGAGCCCACATGCGAGCTCAACTTGGACATCGACCCGGACTACTACGTGAGTTACTTTGCCTTCCACCTCGTTGGTTTCTGTTCGTAGTCCGGTTCATGGACCTGTCAAGAGAAGAAGTCCCCGATCGAGTGGGGCGAGTTCACCCGCCGCCCACGACATCGCCGGACCCCCCGCCTACATTGACACTACGGGGGCATACGCGCCGCCTTCGGGGAAGGCAAGTCGGGCGACTACATTGATGCCTTCGAAGTCTATGCTACACGCATGGATTTTTTGAGGGTCGGCGCCACCGTGTCGACCTCTCGCCGTCGCCATAGGCTTGTGCGACATGCTTCGGACGGCACTTTCGAGTGGTTCGAGCCCGTTCGATGGAGGAGTCCATCGACCTTGCCGCCGCTACCACGGCACGAAAGCGGGGGCGACGCCAAAGTAGGGCGGCGACGGGCGAAAAGGCCGACAAGGCGGCCACCACGCCGACCCCCAGCGACATCGATGACGACATCGCGGCTGCCCTCGGTTGAACGCATGCCGGGCCAGCAGCACCTTGGTGTGGCAATTGACGACATCGACGGGCTGATGTCGAGCGACATGATCGCTGAGCTGCACTTGGCCACGACGACCGACAAGGAGCTGGGATCATCTCCAACGCCATCGAAGTTGCGAGCTACAACGCCCGGTGGAGTCTCCACTATGGCATTGTGAGGTACTTCCACCGCTACTACATCCCACGCTGCTTGAGCTTCTCGGACTTCACCTTGCGGAGAACGTCCCATACGTATGGCGTAGGAGTGGGCTTCCACCTCCCCAACCGCCCTCGGGAGGATCGGGCATTCCCGGTGGCGTCCCTCTTCTCGAGCGCGCCCGGCGGCCCGGATCGAGGCGCCACCGTCCTCCTCTTCAACAACAACGGCGATGTCTTCTTCCGCATCGACAACGTCACTGTTGGTGCAGCATGGACAAGGGAGATCCGGTTTGGGGCCGCCCGTCAACACGCCCGCGACCTCCTCTCTGCCGCCTCCTCGACTTCACCTCCTCGCCGCCTATGTCACTCCGTCACATCTCTGCGGGCAGCTACATGCTAAGGTGACGGTGCCAGCGACCTACACCTACGTCTCCTCCCCGACCCGCCCGGATGATCGAGCTGTCCGGGACCCTCAACGCCCCCGCGTGCGGTCCCCCAGCGAGCTTCAAGTTCAGCATCTGCCGGCGACCTCCACCTCGACTTCTCCTACGCCGACAAGGCCGCTAGTGTGCCGCAACGGCGACAACGACAAGTGCGGTCCTCTCGTCTTCTACCGGGCACGAGTGGTCACTTCCCCAATCGGTGCGCCTTTCGACACTACGTGGTGGGTTGGGTGGCACGTGGGCCCCGCCGCCTCGTCGAGCGGTGGGGGAAATGTCATGAACGAGTGGGGGTGAAAGGTCCCTTGTAGTTTTTGGTAATTAAGTGACAACATTAGGTGGACTAATAATGTGTGATTGAGATAACACCGCGGGAGATTAGTTCACATGTGCTTGACGCAATGAAGGAGCTTTATTGCATATGAAACATGACATGGAGTCATGTGACTGAGGTGGTGAAGATCAAGACAAGGCTTGGCTTGATGGACCGGTTGCAAGTGTGAAGGGCAAGTCAAAGCGATGAAGTGATGGACCGCGGGCGGTGAAGCTTAGGCAAGACTTGGCGCCGGCGGACGGTGTGCTTGCTAGCTTGGCAAATTCATGTACCGTATGAGTGTAGCGGGACATCAGCTCGGTTGGCGGGCCGCCCATCGACATCAAGTGCTGGCCCAGGGAGCTACGAAGTGGAGCCGGTCCGTTCGATAAGCTGCTCGTAACACACAGGCACAAAGACTCAGCGATCGGTTCGTCATCGAAGAAAATTAGCGGAAGCCCTGCTTTGCGGGAGAGACAGAGGAAGTCGCTGTCCGACCGTTACCCGAAGGGAGCGCGTGGGGAGTTTGGCTTCCGACCGTTGGTGGAGCTGCACCGCCTGTTGGGGAGCCAAGGGGATAAAGGCGGTTCTTTGCTCTATCTTTCTTAACCCCGAAAAGCATAGTGAGGTCTTCTCTTTCTCAATAACTAGGGTTCCTCCTCTCCTCTTTCTCTCTTATGATTTGAGGCAAAATTGATATGAGAGATTGAGAGCCCTTTGGTGGGTGTGTATGAGAGGTTGAAGATCCACTCATTCCCCATTTGATTTCACTCAAGATTAGAGCTAATTTGAGAGGGATTGGGAAACCTAGTGTGCATGCATTTGTGATTCAATTTGGTGTCAATAGGTGGTGATTGCAATTGTGGATTTCTTATTGCTCTTGGTGATTGCCATCACCTAGACGGTTTTGGAGATTGTGACTCCGTTGAAGCACACAATTGGAGATTGTGCGGTGCTCTCGAGGAGGATTTGTGAGAGGTTCGTGCTCACCTCGCGGGGGGATCGCGAAGAGAAACATTACTAGAGCGTGTCATTGAGTTACCGTACTTGTGTGTGTGGGTTCAATCGTGGTGCCTTGATAGGCTCACTTGAGAGTGGTGTCTTGTGGTGCCTTGCAGAGCGTGCCTTGAGGGGCAAGTGATTTGAGGATCACACCGAAGAAACATCTAGGTGAAGCACCGACGGAACCACCCAAGGTGTTGGTTGACACAACGAGGAGTAGGGGAAGTTGGCAAGCTTCCCGATACCTTGGTAAAAAATCACCGGTGTCAACTTGTCTACTCTTCTCGGTGGTTTGCATTCTCCAAACCACAAGCTTTGAATTTACATTCATATATACCTTGTGCTTGTGCTTGTGGAGTAGCTCTTGCAATTACTAGCTTGTGTAGCTTGTTAATTGCTTTGCTTAGTTTGTGTAGCTAAGTAATTTGAGCCTTTGAGTTACGCGTGTGTCGCCTTGTCCTTAGTGCATCTAGTGAGCTTAGGTTTGGCTTTGTGCTTTTGCTCATTAGAATTGTGTAGGAGCTCACCCTTGTTCGAAGTACTAGTGCATAGGTTTGTGTGACCTTGCAATAGAAACGGTTAGGAGCTCAAGCTAGGCTTATCACCTCATTTGCTTTGTGTAGGATCTTTTGTGAGGTGATTTAGAGTCATAGCTAGAGGGGGTGAAGTCTTGGCTAAATGAATAGTTTAATTCGCATTATATTTGTTTAGCCGGCGCAATTAATTTTAGAAAGGACGATTCACCCCCTCTCTAGTCCCCATCTCGACCCTACATTGGGCCAGCCCGAGTGGGCTAGATGGGCCGACACTGACGCCGCCGCCCATTAGGAGGAGAGGCGCAAAGGGGGGGAACCGGCCCTTCCGCCGCCTCCTCCTTCCTCCCCTCCGCATCCAACTCTACTTAAGCTATCAAGTTAGGATTATCTTAGGTAATTTTTGGTGTGTAAAAGGGGATATTCCAATCTATAAGGAAGACCCTTATTAGGAAATAAATAAAAGATTGTTTGTAAAAGGTATTCCGATCGTATAAGGAAAACCTTATAGAGATTGCTTAGGTTACAAGTCCCACTAGCCGGGCTATATAAGCAAGAGGCATATAATCTCTAGGGCATAAGCAAGCAATAAAAATATATCTATCGCTTTCAGCTCTTGACCTCCACCGCCGTCGCCGCCACGCAGCGCCGCCCCGCCCCAGCGTTGCCGCCGCCGCCGCTGACGCCCGCCCGCCTGCCCCCCTCCCCCAAGCGGCCCCTCCTCTCCATCTTGTTGCTCGTGCTGCCGCTCGTCGCCGCTGGTGAGAAGCTGCAGCCCGTCGTCATCTCGGGAGCTCCAACGATCGATAAACACGTGTCAATTCGGCCCAATCTTGCCGGAATCGACAGCTTCCCCTAAATAAAAGAATATGATATATTTTAAAACTATTAAAAGCTTTTTCACCTTTTCTTTTTCCTTAACATCTTTACATACTCCGGCTGAGCGACAAAGAACAGTGTGCATTAGCTGCAGTGTCATTGCACAGCGCGGTCCAGTCAACACGTTATTACATGGATATTGATCAACCCGAATTACAACTCAACTACGCTCGGGCTATCGCCTCGGTGTTCCAACTGAAATATACCCGCCCATTCATGCACGTATATACTATTTTACTTCTATTTCATATGTTTTCTAAGTTCACATTCTAATATAATTACCGGGTTGTTAAAAATATTATTGAAAAAAAACAATTAGCCGAGGCCAACCGACTTAGATTATAAGTAGCGGTTACATTTGGCCTACTAGTATAAGGGTTAATTTCTGGAAGAGACCTCCCAGAAATTGCATTATTACCCTCTGGCTTCTTCCTCCCTCCCGCCTAAACCCAAACTCAACCTAACTCTTCAAAGACTTTTTGGGAAATTGCTCACTCGGCGCTAAAGGCGCCTCAGTTGGGTTGTAGAAAATTTGTTGTTCTATAATTTTCATTCAAGAATCGCTTCCATCAGAGTTACGGATCAAAAGTTATAGCTGGCAGACTGCACACCATTTGCATCCCGGTAATCAGTAGTCGGTAGAAGATCAAATCTGCCACCGCCGCGCATCGCATGCGCCCGATCATGACCTTGGTCTGATTCGATCAATCATATTGATCTCAAACTCGCCATGACTGGATTTACATGTGTCACTTAACTCCGATGGCGGAATTCCGACCGGTAGGAGTATATCCAACAAGACCAGTGCAGCAAGATCACGAACCGCGATAAAAAAACTCATCTACAACCGCGCATATCACCATATGCACACATCCGAATTTATAACAACGCAACTACGACTTTGATACCACTGAAGGAATATGGGATCGCTACGCTTGCCGAAAACAAAATTTTCTTTACCCATAAACCAGGATCTACTGCTGGTTATAGATCACGGGATTACCACTAGGCAGGCGCCAAGTGCAGCGGAAGTGTCGACCCTCGACGAAGATGTGCGCCGTAGCAGCGAGTGCCGTGCAGTTGCTCATGTCCGTCCTCCACGTGCGGTTCGTCCTTGTGCTCCGGATGCAGCACCTCCAAGGTATCCCACACATAAAGGGAGGAAGCGTCGCCTCTCCGGACTGCTAGGTCCGCGAGAAACAAGGGCGAGGGCGTGGCGGCGGCCGCAAAAGTGGCGTCAATTAAGCTAGCCCCGCCCACACCTCATATATAGGCGTCCCTAACAGGCTCCCGAGCTAGAGGCCCATTAGTAACCCTAAGCCTCGTCTAATTGGATCAGATCCGAATTAGGCCTTCTTCCCCTTAAGCGTGCGACCCTATGGGCTCACGCACACATAGGAGACATGGTCCGAGTACTCCTACTCGACCAATAGCCTGATAGCGACCTCTAGCAAGGCGTGTCAACTCCCATGTGTATGCAATGATCATATCGAGACGAACCACCACAAACTCACATACATGTTATTCTCTCGCCTCACGATATTTGGTCCACCTGGTGGGTTAACACTTAACCCAAGCACGACCATGCATTAATTTCTTAATCCAATCAATCAAGTGGTCCGGTGATATCTCTCTCTCATGGAGAGGGGCAATTCCATCTTGATTGACTATGCCTCACAACATCGTTCCTGACAAACCCGAAGACCACCTTTATAGCTATCCAGTTACGGAGTAACGTTTGATAGTCCCTAAGTTGGTCGTTTCATATCTTGAGTACATACGACAATCTTAGGTCTAAGGACATAACGTACATGATGTGTAAAGAGACAATAATAGTAACATCTCATGTCGGGTCAATCCAACCCTATGTCATACATGTGCCCACACTATTAGTTTGACATCTCCATATCTATGACTTGTGAAACATAGTCATCAACCAATATGTGTGCTGATCTAATATTCATGTGTGTCCTCACATGAACTCCGACCAGAGACAATTATAGAATAACCATAAAAGTAAAGAGTCTCACAAACAATTCACATAATTACCAATCGATACAAGTTGTCTTTAAAGGATATTCATGAACACATAATATATCATGGATACAAGGTGATACAATCATCTCTATGATTATCTCTAGGGCATATTCCCAACGGTCGCTGTCCACACGCCGAAGCGACCTCCTCAACGGCTGCCTCCTCGACTTCACCTCCTGCGCCACCGACGTCGCTTCGACATGTCTCTTTGCGAGGCAGCTCTGCTTTCGAAGGTCATAGTGCCGATGACCTACGCCTACATCGCCTCCTCCCGACACACGCCGGATGCTCGAGTTGTCGGGCACCCTCGGCGCCTCCGGCCATGCGCCGTGCATGGGCGGAGCGCCCCTTCGTGCAGCCCCCGCCGAGTTACAAGTTCAGCATCTACTTCGAGACCTGCACCTCGACCTCTCCTTCTCCGACAACGACGCCAACATCCGCATCGATGACCATGACAAGTGTGGTCCCTTGGTCTTCTACTGGGGCCGGCATCATCACTTCCCCGATCAGCATGCCCTTCGCCACCACCTGGTGGGTTGGGCGGCACGGGACGCGCCCCCCCTCGTTGAGCACCGTGGGGAAATGTCATGACCCGAATTGGGTTAGCCCGGGAAGGGGTAAAAGGGGGCCGGAAGCGGCCGCCGGCCCACCCACGAGGGGCCAGGGCACGCGCTGGGGGGGGGCGGCCTGCGCAAGCGCCCGCCGCCCTCCCTCCTCTCCGCGTCCAACTCTGCCGTCTTCAAGTTAGGATTATCTTAGGCTTTTTGGTGTGTAAAAGAGAATATTCCAATATATAAGGAAGGCCCTTATTAAGAAACAAATAAATATTGCTTGTAAAAGGTGTTCCAATCGTATAAGAAAAACCTTATAGAGAGATTGCTTAGATTACAAGTCCCACTAGCCGGGCTACATAGCGAGAGGCATGTAATCTCTTTGGGGATAAGCAAGCTATAAAAATAGTTCAGTATCTATCTTGCTCTCCAGCTCCTCGCCGCCACCCCCAGCCCGCCTTACCGCCCCCGCCGCGCCGCCCCCAACCACCGCCGCCGCCGCGCGCCCCTCCCCTCCGCCACGGCTCCTCTGCTCCTTGCTGCTGCCCGTGCCGCCGCCGGTCGCCGCCGTTGTCGGAAACTGCAGCTCCGTGCGCCTCCTTCTCTCGCTTCAACGGTCGACGATTGGGTGACTGTTTCGCCCAACCTAGCCGGTCTCGACAGCTGGAGGTGGCTAATAATTCGAATAGAGTTCTTATGAACTTTTACATGATGTGTTGCACCGGCAACTGAAAAGTACACCATCTTTCAACAGCTAATAAGTACTCGCCTCATTTGGACTCGCACGCCAATAATTTGAAATAGCCCAATAGTTCCATTCTGTATGGGTAACAACAGTTCAAGTTGAGCTGATAGCCTCATAGCCAATTTATATATAGTTCAGGAAGCTGACAGTTCTATCCTATATGGGCCAGTCCCGGTGAAGCATCTCATTCTCATGAATTGGATAGCGAAGATACCAGTGCTAGCCGTTCATCTCATTATATTCCTACGTACACCTGGATATATATACACAAGGCACACATCGTTAATCAAAACCACTATTATTATTTGGGAGTTTCTAATTCCAGGTGCGCACGAAAAAAAAAGACACATGTACCTTGTAATTCCATGATTGCGATTCTATCCGTATATGCGACCACAAGCCTACAAGTGCCGATGTTAGAAGAGAAAAAATTGAAAATAGGGTTAGAAATTAGACAACTAAGAGCAACTTCAACATATATCATATTCTTGTTGTCTATATCTAAATTTTTACATCAAAAGCTGAACTCCAACAGATGTGCTATTTTGTTTGCTAAAATAGCAAGTCATCTATCCTGAAGTTCTCGCATGCTAAATATGGCTTGTATGTGTTGCTAGCCATGTGTCTCGCCATACTGGAAAAGGTTCTTGGGGTCTTATGTTTTTTTTTGTAGAGTTTTGTATTTTAGAGGTTGGGTAAATCCATGATTTAGACATTCATTTTTAGCAACTCTATTGGAGTTGCTCTAAGAGCGTAAAAAAAAGCAAAAACATTACTGAAAGCATCTAGGCCTCTAGTGGGTTTCCATGATTAATGACGATACAAGACTCTAGTGGGTTTCCATGATTAATGATGATATAAGATTACTGTGACTAGCGATAGCGTGTATTTTGCAGGACGAACAACCCAGTCTCACGGAGCTACGGTGCCGCTGTATGGGTGGGGTAGAGGTTTGGGGGTTTTTTGGACCTGCGTGAGAATGTCTTCTCAAGCACAATGCCTGGGGCAGGTCCAGTTTTTTTGGTTCTAGTGTCGTTTGGCATTGAGAGACACCTAAAGTAGTTTAGGATTTTGCTTTATTAACAAATAAATATGCGTGTTACACCATTGGAACCCTGAACTCCTAAATCTAGAACATGGCCCAACGTATGTACATGAACACTGTAGGGCACCAGTGCATCGTTTCTATTTCAGTAATTCATTATAATGTTATACGATAAATGTTACCTTGTCTTAGTGAAAACCAGATCTTGAGGCAGACCTTCCGCAAAGCGAACCATTTTCTCAATCCTATATATACAATAAAGAGATCACCCGTTAGTAGATATATCCATTGGGTTTTCCTTTTTCTGGTGACTAACTAAATCAATCCGTTCTAGCTTTGCTGTCTTGGATAGATTCTTTGGGTTTGCGAAAGAGTTGGATTGGAACTCTCAATCAGATCCAAATCTTTCTCCTGTCTTTCCCTCGTTGGTCGTGAA
The DNA here is from genome assembly GCA_015847255.1 of Hyparrhenia diplandra. Lineage (NCBI taxonomy): Eukaryota > Viridiplantae > Streptophyta > Magnoliopsida > Poales > Poaceae > Hyparrhenia > Hyparrhenia diplandra. The sequence continues at coordinate 824,999 of JADLZK010009543.1, read as the reverse complement.
CTCATGTATTGCACAATGATGTTTGTATAGGTTTGGTGTAAATGCTGTCAAAATTTTACAGATTCAATATAAAATGCAGACAACAAATTGTGTTTAACTTTGTTGCCAATATCCTACAAAATTTGTCTTTTTATTTGAAAGGATAAACTCTTCTTTCAATTTAAAAATACAGAAATAAAAATCACAAATGTCTAACAATGATGATAAAATCACCATTTCTTTTCAAAACATGAGGGCAAGCCAACATATTTTTTTGCATGAAGGGAGTACATCATTAAGGTGGTGTTTGGTTTCATGGATTTTTTTTTTTATGTTGGACTAAAAAAGTCCTTAGGAAACCAAACAGGCGGGGACTTTTTGCTAGAAGTCTCTAGAAAGAAGTATCTCATGGAGAGTCTTTTTTCAAAAGTTCTACGACTAAAAAAAGTCCTGTAACTAATTAAACAAACAGGGCCTAAATACATTTGCAAAGGAGCATGATCATGTGGCATTATACATTATACAAAAAAGTTTTTAAAAAGAAAATTAAAATAAGCAGCTGTACGTATTAAATACCTTAGGGTTTTAGCGTCCCACAAACAAACCGTGCCGTCATCCAAACTGGTAGCCAATATGGGATGCGTCGGATGGCAAGCGACATCACGGATGGTGCGGCCGATGACGCCCAAACTGTGAACACGCTCCTTTGCCTGCCAGTCCCATATCTGATTCAGCAAATAGTTAAAGACAAAAAGGAAGAATGTTAGGCACATGAACAATTGTTTTTTACATGAAAGTTAGTGTTTTCTTCTATGAAGAAGGAGATGGATGCCATACGTCTGCACACTTGTTGGGGATGCCACAGGTAACCAGCTGGTGCTCATGATTGCTATTGGCGGAAAAACAAGCAAAGCTGGACGCCACATCCAGTGTGGTGATACGGCCCGAGAGATCATCAGTGAGGCTCCAGATCTTCACAATTCATGTTAGATAAATAAAATCTTGTAAGTCGAAACACACACAAACACAAACACACACGATTTATGACAGAAAATAGAGGTGAACAATGCTAATAGCATAGGGATATACCTCGGCCTTTTCGTCCTTGGAAATACTTGCGAAAATGTCGATGTTCAGTGGGTTCCAGGTGAGACCGAGCACGCCCTCGGTGCGGCAGCAGAATCTTCGAGTGCACACCCAGTGCCGGTCCCAGTTCCAAAGTTTGATGGAGCTGCCATGACGAGACGACGACAGCAAGAGCGGGCCGGTTGGGTGCACAGCCAACGAGTCGACAGGTTCATTGTGATGAGCCTCGAACCTCGCAACCTTGCTCCTTGCAGTGTAATCGTAGACATCGATCCATCCGTGACGGTCCCCAGTTGCGAACCATTTCATCCGAGCAATAAATTTGGCTGAATGAAGCCAAATATGGGGATCCGAGCTATAATTGTTATGCTTCCTTGCTCGCATCAGTGGTTGCTCCGTACCATACAACTGTACCATCTTTTCCTGCGGAGCAAGCACATAGCTAGGTTACCCTACGGTTTGACTGATAATTAAAAGCATCCGCCCTCCAAAAATCCCATCTCTGTGTGTGTGTGTGTGGGTGGGTGGGGGGGGCAAATAATTGACAATGGAGAGGAGTAGGACATCGATTGATGGAGACAGTAACAACCCACGTTGGCTTCGTATTCTCAAACTGACCCAATTTTTATTAGGGGTTCTACCACTAGTTTGCAATAGAGATATGGAGGGTTATTTCTACATTATCACATATCTGCTCACGATTAATCCAACTCCATGGCACAACCTTTGTCCTTCACTCTTTCCATACTCCCGAATCTCCAAGGGATCATAAATATTGTCTAGTCTAGAGTGATACATTGAGATATTTGATCAAGTGATCCACTATTCTTACTGCTCTTGGTGCTTCACATCGCCTTTACGCCTTGGAGGCAATGAGGTTTTATATGGTCATTCATCTCAATTTGTGGATTGGCTACAAGAATTCTACTATTATAAGAAGTTAATTCTCCTTAGTATGGGAAAATTTTAATTGAAAAGTGATACCAAACTAGATTCTAGGAAGTTAAATGGCTTTTATATATATAATAATACTCAACAAGAAAGATCCCTCGATAAACATTTGAGTGTAGATAACATGATATAGTAGTGGATGTTCTCTTAATGGTAATACAGAGTAGTCCGCTCTGGTAGTGAACGGTTGACAGTCAGTTATGCCCTCAGCTAGCGCCGCAAACTCCCGTCCCCTCCTCCACTCCACCTCGCCGCCGCCCAAGAGAACTCCCCCAGAAGCCTGTGTGGGCAAAAGGAAGAAGCCGACAGGGTTTCCTTCGCCTTGGTGGCGCTGATAATGTGCCGGCTTGGGACAGCGGATCTGGTGGCCTAGAGACCATATTCGGTGTCCCTAGGGCTGGATCCAGGTGGGCTCGATCACTACGGGAAAAACAGGCTTTGCCGAGGGTACAACGTTTTGCCGAGAGCCTAAAATTGGACACTGGCAAATCCATCCTTTGCTGAGAGCTGCGCCGGCAAAGGCTAACACACGACATCCACTTAGTTGCCGACAGCCGGGCCGTCGGCAAACAACAGTCGTCGGCAAAGGCCCGACTTTGCCGAGGGTTGGCGCGGCAAACGTAAAGCTCTCGGAGAAGAAGAGCCGCGCGCTGTACGCGCCCGCGCCGCCGTCGATTTTGCCGAGGGCGGCCGTTCGACCCTCGACAAACCTTTATCTCTTTGCCAAGAGGCGCACGGCAGCTCGGCAAATGATTTTTTTTTAAAAAACAAAATGAACCCAGCCGACGGGGCCGCCACGCGTGACATCGGCTTTGCCGAGGCCAAGGGGTAGCTCTCGGCAAAGAATTCTTTTTTTTTTAAAAACAAAGTGAACCCAGCTGGCCGGGGCCGCCATGTGGCATCAGCTTTGCCGAGGGCCACCGGCAGCTCTCGGCAAAAACCCTTTGCCTTTGCCGGAAGCGGCAAAGAGGTTTTAGAGCCGAGTCCACTCTCGGCAAACTTTGTATTTTTTGATTTTGACTTTGATTTTTTTTCTGTATCTTAGCTACATTACTTGCAGCTCCATGTTCAAATTTGGAATTTTTTTTTCTTGCATTTTACTATATTTCATGAACTTTCATCTTTTATTTGAATTTCTTTTCAAAACTCAAATTTGAACGCAAGTCATTCGAATAATGAATCTAAATGATTGGAAAAATGATATTCATTCTTGTGAGTCTAACTTGAGGCCTCATCCATGGCCGCGCCCCCAGAATTCGAACATCTTGCGCGCTGAGCATGTCGACTCACTTGCGGGGTGAATCGTTTTAAAATTCTATAAAATGCAAGCGAAGTTGGAAAATCATGAAATTTGACGAGTTGTCGTGATATAGTATGTGTAGGCTGCGGTAAAAATTGAGAAGGTTTTAGTGCAGGTTGCATCCCGGACTACGAGAAACCTAGGCGTATCAAACATGTGATAATAGAAACTCATGTTGAGATGTCCACGTTTTTGCAGTCCGGGTTGCAACCTTGCACGAAACCTTCTCAATTTTTTTACCACACCTACACATGCGATATCACGACAACTCGTCAAATTTCATGATTTTTTTACCTCGTTTGCATTTTATAGACTCACAAGCATGAATGTCATTTTTCCAATCATTTGGATCCATTATTCGAATGACTTGCGGTTCAAATTTGAGTTTTGAAAAGAAAATCAAATAAAAGATGAAAGTTCATGAAATATAGTAAAATGTAAGAAAAAAATCCCAAACTTGAACATAGAGTTGTAAGTACCGTAGCTAGCTACGTAAAAAAATTCAAAGTCATAATAAAAAAAAAAAAAAGTTTGCCGAGAGCCGGGCTCGGCTCGGGCAAAGACCTCTTTGCCGAGCGCCGCTCTCGGTAGAGGCAAGGGTTTTGCCGAGAGCTGCCGGTGGCCCTCGGCAAAGCCGATGCCACGTGGTGGCCCCAGGCGGTGTTTTTTAAAATGAAACTCTTTTGCCGAAGGCCGCTAGACTCAAGGCCAAAGAAAGAAAGAAAGTAAAATTTTAGGGTACAAATAAGGCGGCTTATCCCCACTCTCTCACAATCATACACTCAATCTCTTAGCTCGCACACCGCCGCCACCACCGACCGCCCCAAAGATCGCCACCGCCCCGCGCACGCCGGGGCCGGGTCGACCGCCCCCCAGACACCCCGCTCCAGCAAGGCCGCCCGTCCCACGCCGCCCTCCACCCTCCTCGCACCAGGCCGCTGCCGACCCGCACAGCGCCTGGTCGACCCGCCCCGCGCCACCACGCTGGTCTGCCCCGACCTGCCCCACGTCACCCGACCCCCACCCCCACCGCCCAAGGCCGCCGCCCCCACCAAGCCCGACCGCCGGAGAAGAGGGAAACAGGAGGAGAAGGAGGAGGAAGGGAGAGGGAGAAAGGGAGGAGAAGGGGGAGGAGGAGAAGAATGAGAGGGAGGAGAAGGAGGAGAAGGAGAGGGAGGAGAAGGCGGGAGGAGGAGGAGAGGGAGGAGAAGAGGGGAGGCAACGCCGGCCAGCCCCCCCGCCGCCGCCGCCCATCCGCCCCACCCGCCGTCGCTCGTGCTCGTGCTCGTGGTCCGTCGTCCGTGGTCGCCCCGCCCGCCATCGCTATTTTGTCCGTCCCGCGCCCGAGCAAGGTGAGCCGGCATGCCGTATAGTAGTGGTAGTATATGAATGTGAATTGGCAATGACTTGTTGAGCTGGATGCGTATGCATATATCTGGTTGTTGGCCTTCGTGCCGTACATTTTATTGTAGGTTTGGACACCTCACTGTGCAGGGGAGGTGCTGCCAAAATTTTAAACTAAGCCCTATGTTCATTTCTTTTTGCACAGAGGAGCCCGTCGAAGCCAAGCCGAGTACCTCGGCGACCCTGATCTTCTTTCTCGGCGTTGCAGGTCTGCCTGCACTACTTTGCCTCGCCACTGGCACCCTAGGTATGAATAAGCCCTCTTCCGGTTGCATGGTCATAGATCGCGTAACCTAGTTAGGCGTCTCCCGTCCGAAAGAGATACGGCTGGAGGTATGCAATTGTTTGCATATCTACGACCGTATCTGTTTCGGATTGTCCACGTTTTTTGGACAGCCCGTGGATGCGTAGATGGGTCAGTTTCCATGTTCCGCTCCGGTCGGCGGCAGAGTTTCGGTGTTACCTCCTAGTTGTTCTCTGGATACACACTCTCCCTTGCAGGACCTGTCCCAAACGATGAAGATTATAACTTGATCAACCCAAACACATATGAAGGAGAGTTCTATCAAGAAGAGGGGCTACCGGGGAGTTTTGTGATAGACCTAACTGCAGCTATAGGAATGGAAGTAGACAATGATGTGGTTGATGACGACGATGACAGCGATGAAGTGGTGAATTCAAAGGACTTAGAAATGCTTGATCGATTGGGCAAGGACAATGAAGACAACATTCCTCCTTTGGATTGTCTTCATTATTTGGACAATTTTGACAATGATGACGAGCATACAAACATACCAGCTAATCCCAACGATGACCCCGATTACTTCTAAAACATGTAATACTATGTTCTTTCATAATTAAGTTTTGTTTATTCTGCATCTAATTCTAATTATGTCATGTTTATATTTTGATTACCGGTGATTGAAGAAAGATGGCGAGCACCCACCGGGCAGGGGCGACTGCACCGGGTTGGACCGGAGGTGGAGGAGGACCGACGTTAGATGCCCTTGTCCAACTTTTTACAACCCGTCCACAGCGGGACGGTGTGGAGGGGTCGGACGGGGGGGAGGAGGAGGAGGCCCAGGGGAGGCACCCGCCTCCTCGCCTTTCAAAGGACCGAGGAGGGCGATGACAAGGAGCCGGTGGCCCGTAAGTCCGAGGAGCGTGAGCGGCCTGTGGCGAGACCAGCGACGACCACGTAGAGGACGAGTCCGGGAACATCTCAAAGCGGGGTTCCGAGGCAGCGGTGGAAAGGGAGGCGAAGGTCTACTTGGGAGGCCCCGTGCGACTCCCTCGGGCACCACTCCCTCACAACCGCCCAATGATTCGCCCCCAAGGGCAAAGGTAATTAAATTTAGATGCCTAACTTCATTTTGATTTTCAAGAGAAACTAATATTTTGTCTTACTTGTGCCGGAACTGGATCGTTGTGTCGGGGCGGTGGCTCACACAAACTCGCCGGCATTATCAAGCTTCACGTGCGAAGCTCTACCCCGACATTGTCACGTAACACGGGCGGATAGAGCTAGCCTACACGTGGGTCCACTACTACCGTGGCGAAGACCGGGACTACACCCACATAGCAGAGTGCGTGCTCACCGAGTTTTGGGTAACTCTACCTCGCAAAAAGTTTTTTACTAGGTTCCTTTCGACATCAGGTGGTATGACTCTGCCACCTGGGCTCCTAGCTCCGCTCCTAGCTCTGACTCAGCAAGTTCTGGGTACTCCCGTGAGTATGATAGCAAAGAGTTTCGCTTTGTCGTTTTCTCCCCAGATCAAGTAATCATGTCTATCACTTGCAACCTAGTCTCCTTTGCGCAGTACTGGATCGGCGGGTTTGAATCAGCCGCCTCTAAGTGGTGAACAAGTCTTCCAAATCACCGGCAACTCAGATTCGACCTTTCCCACCTCTCCCATGACCGTAGGGTTCTTTTTCACTTAGTTGATGATGTGGTGAGACTTGTGGACTTGTTTGGACGAATTTGATGCACTTGTGGACTTGTGCACTTGATGTGGTGATGCACTTTTGCTACATATGGGATATATATATATGTAATAATGGATGTGTTTTATGCGCCGAATGTGTCGATTATGTGATAAATGTGATATATATGTGTTTTGTGATTGATGGATGCGATATATGTCATATATGTGTCTCCTTGTCAATGTGGAAAGCAAAAAAAAAAAAAAAATTGACAATTTTTAGGACCTTTGCCGAGTCTGCCCTTGGCAAAGAAGCCTTTGTCGAGCGCATTTTTCATTGTGCTTGGCAAAGCTGAGAAATATGTGGCCGCCAAAAAATGCACTTCCCGCTTTGCCGAAAGTGTCACGGGGCTCTCAAAGAAAGTCTTATGCTCTGCTGAGAGTCTTTGCCGCGTTCTTGGCAAAGATTTTTTGTAAAGAAAAGGGAAAAAATTCTTTGCCGAGAGCTCCCAGAGAGGCGCCGGCAATGATTTTTCTGTAAAAAAAGAAAATTTTCATTGCCAAGAGCTCCCAAATGGCTCGGCAAAGATTTTTGTAAAAAAATAAAACAAAAATTTCATTGCCGAGAGCTCTCCGGCGTGCCTCTCGGTGAAGAAGCCGTCGAATTCCGTCATTCCAAACTGCCGTTAACAGCCACTTTTTGCCGAGAACTGGAGCCGACTCTCGGCAAATCTTTTGCCGAAAGCATCCGGGATCGCGGCACTTTCGGCGAGAGGCTCTATGCCTCATGATGATTTCCCGATGGCTCTTTGTCGAGCATCACGCTAAGCAAAGGCTTTGCCGAGAGGAATTGTGCCTTTCCGGAGCACACGGGACTCTCGGCAAAGCCTGTTTTTCTTGTAGTGGATGCAGCAGGCTGCTCTCCAATGGTGGATGCCAGGGAGGTCAAGGCATGCTACTCTCTGTCCAGTGCCATGGGCTCATCTTCGGTTCATTGGATCCGGCGCCGAGCTGGCATAGAGGTGATGAAGGCCTTCACCACTGATCGTCCATGCTGTAGCGGTACATCTTGCGTGGTAAAGCTCAGCGATCGGGATCACTCCGCGATTAGGCGTGGCAAGCATTGGACCAGTGGGTCGCACCGCATGACGATCGGAAGACGATGGTGTGCTGGGATCTGGCGAGGGCGTGCTTGCTAGACTTTTAGGCAGTGGCGGCGATCCCCCCCCAACGCGAATTTGGCCTCGGCGATTTGGGCCCACGGAGTGCTTGAGGCGCATGGTGGAGGCCAACAACGATGACGACAAACGCCGCAGCCAGCAGACCTCTACGTGTGGTGGTCTCTTGCATGGGGCCAGACCTGCGGTCCTCCTGGCCGGCAGTGCTGCAAAGGGCATGGTTGGCGGCAAGTGGGGCGGCATGAGGTTTCACTGTTGGGTGGCGGGCAGCGCAGTGAGTATGGGTATTGGCCAATGCCGTGCATGGGGTTGAGGCGCCATGGTGAAAGTTGTGTCCCTTGGACCGATGACGGTGACGCCTTTGGGCACCATATTCTTCATTGGAAGCGCTCTATCGATCGGCTCTCTTCCCTTTTGCGCGGTATGTTGTTCTTGGGTTGAATGCGTTGACCTTCTGGTCAGGCGACGGTTGCGTCAATGGTGTCACGTCCCTCCTTGGAGGCGTCTCTTTGGAAGCCTGAGCCTGTCAATATGTAATTGTCATCACTGCTGCGGCAAGGAAGGTGGAGGTCTAGCTGTTGTTGCAAGATTCTGGTGTCCATTACAGCGGATGATGGTTGAGAGGAGGGCGCTGGCCGCAGCGTTTGAGGGTTTCACATTTGTCCGGCAGTAACAGAAGTTGCGACCATGAAATTGCCGAGGAGGACAGCGTGGGAGGTGCCCACGGAGTTGGCAAGGAGGCCAACATGGGAGGTTGTGGCCAGTAGACTGTGTTGCTGAGATGACCTGCGCCATGTGGCGGCGGGGGCTTATCCCGCTCAGCGGTGGCTGTTCTGGTGCAAGAGCCTCCCTGACTACCAACAGAAGGCTGTGTGTGGTACTTCGCTTTGATGAGACAGCTGGGCTAGACACGTTGGTTTGTATTGTTGGTGTTTGCTATATGCATTGTTCGATTTTTAATATATTCCTTTTTTCTAAAAAAAATAGTCTGCTATCCTTCTGTATGGCTCTGTTGGCAATAAATTGATGTTGGCAATAAATTGAACTCTCCAGACGAACTTGTGAGGTTCCAATTTACTGATCAAACATGATAACTCCATTTGATCTCTGCACCAAAGGGCACAACCTTGTGGAAACTCAAACTCCAAGAAATTACAATTTCTTAAGCATGATCATTACTAAACTATACCAAAATTGGTATGGAACTAAAAAATGTTATTTCTGTAATAGTAATGAAACTATTTAACCCCTTGTCCTTATGATTATCATTTTCTTTATCCTTTAAGAGTGATGCACATATCAGTTATCTTACAACCCCAACGTTGTGTGAACCATAAGTTTAGATACGGCTAAACAGGTCAAAATCTTTTTTTAAGGCACTTGGGCATTGAAATGATGTGCCTAACATCTTCACCTCATATAGTCTGTCACCACGCCCCCACGTCACCCCCAACATGGGAAAATTGGCTGGCCACCCAACCCTAGCCATCGCCCTCCCTCTCCAGCCACACTACCGCCGGGTAGGCCGCTGACCGGGACGGCGCAGCAGGGCCTGCCCTCAGTCCTCACGTTTCGGCAACTTGGTGGAGTAAGCTACAGCAGATCGTCGGTAGAGCCTTGCACGAGATGTGTGGGGCTCGGCAGGGCTGCCAAGCCGTGGTTGCGGTGGCGCCGGCCAGAGCCCGGGCAGGCATAGGGTGGTGGCCACAGTGGGATTCTCCTCCATCCCCTTCTCCGTCCCATTCCTCTTGCATGGCAGTGCCGGCAGTGCTGACTTGGGGCTTCTCTAGGGCCTAGGTGGTTAGATCTAGTGACCTTGCATTAAGGATGGACGGTTAACATGAATCAACCCATAGAGAGCACTCAATCCTTGTGTGCATTGAGGGGACTACACCCTTGCACGGTTGCTCCAACAAGGACTAGTGAGGAGCGGCGAACTCTCCAATACCTCGGAAAAACATCGCCGCGTTCCTCTCCTTCTCTTTTCTTTGAGCATTTATTTTCAAGAATTCAATTCATGTCTTTACATTCCTAGTATTTTCATACTCGAGTAGGATTGGAGCCTGGGTGCAAAAATTTATGTGCTAGAACAATAGAGAACACATCTTTACGGGTGAAAATGGCTAAGTGTAGGATTTTTTGCAAGAAATTTTAGTAGAGCCCAATTCATGCCCCTCTTGAGCATCTTGATCCTTTCAGGGGGGATTGCTGCGTGAAACGAGCTATTACGTGGGGGATGCGTGTGTCGTCAATGATGACATGAGGCGACCGCCCTTCTTCGTTGACTAGATTGCTGGCAAAATCTAGGGATGGGGAAGACGATCAAGATAGGAAGTCTGAGCTGCTCTTCGGGGTTTGAGCTTGGCAACGATGACATATTGCGGCTTCTCTCTTTGGGCCATCTAACTGTCTTCATTTGGATCGTCTAGGGTCTTCCGTAGAATGTCGGAGCTGCTCATTGCTTTGCAACCATGCTTGGCAATGATGACTCAGCAGTTTTGTACTCTTCTGAATCACGTGGTTGGGTCAGCCCTTTGTGTGTATCATGTGTTGGTACCATGTTTGGCTGCCATTATTGTACATAAGTTTCTTTCGTCTTAATTGAGCGGTAGAGCTCCTTCCGTTGTTTTAAAAAAAATTGAAATGACGCTAGTTTCATTTTGCCAAAACAAAATTCTAATTGTTATATTTAGGCTACCTTTAGGTGCAGCACACACACTACATCCAATTATGAGCACTTCGACAAGAGAGGACGTAGGTGTTGCCAGCCACACATTATTGGAGGCAACGATCTAGATTTTCTCCAACTATGATGTCGGTTTATTAGGAATATGCTTTGTGATTGATGTTCCTAATAAACATTTGAATATTTGGAGAACATATGCATTTTGTTAGAACTATCATGTGTAGCCAAAGGCCAAAACGTCAACCATGAATACATCTTTAGATATAGAGGATATAGGATATACGTTTTCTTTTCATATTATTTTAGAATTATAACCATCTTAACTGATGAGCTGCGCTCACCATTGTATACTAGCTGCGAGATGCAGTAATGATACCTGCGTGCTGTAGTTCCAAACAGACACATACCCGCCACGATTTCTAGCAAGAATCCTGCAAATTAGGTCGACTGTAAGTAGACTCATCTATAACCAAATAAAAAGAATAACACATGAATGATCCAATATTTATACTCACCATGTATCGCTGGGGTGCACATGTATGGATAAGATGTCCCCAAACTCTGCTGTTGGTATAACCTGATACAACCAATAAGAAAAACGGCCCTAAGGACGGAACTGACCAACCTACCAGCCACCACAGTGGACCATTGGCTCAATTAAAATCCAAGAATTTAATCCATAGTAGCACTTTTGCATATGAATAACTAATTCTATGTATACGGGACAGAGATTCTGTTCCAAATGTGCCCTTATTCCTTAGTAATGTGTTAACTGTAGTTGTAACTATGCTAAACGTACCTTGTGGGTCACTGCTTTGTAGCTTGGTGTGTCAAACTCAAAGAAAGCCGTCAGCATTGCATAATGCAACTCACCCCTAACTCTTCGATTTGCTTTTAGGAAACTGTTGTCCAGTTTCAACTTGCTTCCTGTGGACAACAGATTTTGGAGGTGCTGCCGCGAGTTCATGACGATCATCAGCACCTCAAAGATACATTTGTCACGTGGAGCTGGTTGATGTACATGTTGTTCCTTGGTTGTGACACAAACGGCCCAAGTGGAATGTGGCTCCATTATCTGGAAAATCCCATTGATATCGAAGCGTGCAACTGGGCGTGTAGGTCTAATCAAAACGCCAACGTAACTTTCTGTCCTGTTGGTCAGGTTCACTGGGTATGTGATGCATTTGTTTGGCTCCCATGGGAAGCAGAGCTCCAAAGGGTTGATGTCCAGAAGCTCGCTGGTCTCACCACGGCGAATCTGCAAGCGACAAATACAGCTTGACTCCCAAAAGGTTGAAGTGCCATATAATGGTTTGTGTGGTAGATCTTTTTCAGCTCCAGATTTCTTGTGGAAGCTGATTCTTTGACTGAAAATATTTCTCTATGATTCTATAGAATAAACTCTATGCATACAATGGCTTTGTGCATAGTGTGAATTAGGAGAAGCTACTTTTTTTCTAGCTCCTAGTCCCGTGGATCATTGTAGAGAATCACTTCTCAGTAACAATCTCCTGGATTTCAGCCTTGAATCTACTCCGGGAGCTCTACCAAATAGACTCTACAGCGGTTATTAGACCCCACCCCCTTGACTATATGTCTCTTGGATTCCTATCGACTTGTTACAATTTAGCAGTACTTCCTAATAACTAGCAGTATAATTAAATTTATATCTTACATTGGATTCCGATCCATGACTTAGATTACCCAATTTTTACTTCATACATACTAGATGGAACGGGTAACACACCTCAGTGCCTGCATCTCGGCCAGTCCCCTGAGAGACAATGATCAATCGCTGCAGCAGGGATGCTGATGAAGCACTTTCCTACATAAAGCAATAGCATGCAGCAGTAATGTCATCATCATCATACACAATAAACAAAATAATTTTTTTGTAATAAGAAAGGTGATGTACAGAAATACACACAATTTGTAGTCCAACGCTAAATAACAAGAGGTTGTGCCAACCCTTGTTATCATGTATTAGTGAGGTAGCAAATCTAGTCCTTGTACCCACAAAAAATAATAAATAGAGAATGTGCGTGGATTATACGAGCCTTAACAAAGCATGTGCCAAGGGTCTATTTCCTTTATGTCATATAGACCAAGTTATCGATTCTACGTACTGCAGGTTGCGAAGTTGCTCGATTTCCTCAACGCCTACTTTGGTTATCACCAGATTAGGATGAAGGAATCCCACCAGTTAGCTACGTCTTTTCATTAGCCCAATCAGCTCTTGTTACATAACAATGCCTTTCGGGCTAAAGAACGCAGGGGCTAAATACCAGCGGTGCATGCACAAAAATATTCAAGTTCCCAGTAGTGACCACACATGTGCAAATCGTTAGAAACATAGAATCTAGCCTGCGTCGACGAGTATGCATGCATATCCAAAAAAGTACAAGAATTTTTCTCAACTTACAACAAATTTACAAGAGTTGTAAATTTTGTACCAAGAGCTATATGCATGAAAACTATCAAAGTAACTTTTGCACTATGGACATGAAACATTGATGTTATGTGTATATATGAAGTAGGGTACAAGAGCATGAGTGCTTTTTGAGTGTTGTACGCATGTATCATGTGGAGTCACTAGTGGTCTTCAATATCATTAGAATTTAACTTCTAGGGTACATTTTAATTAATTTATTTAATTTGAATCCAATTTAATTTTGGAATAAACTTTTCAATTGGTTGATGTCAGACTGGATATGAAGATCTAGGAAACGTTCGAAGTTTTTATTAACAACTGATTGTGAAGCACGATCCTCAGTTAGGGCAAAAAATGTCATGCACACACAGGAACAACATATATGCGCCTTAAGGGTGCATGGCAAATATTTCAAATTATGTAGTGAATCTCACCTGGCTGTTTACTGCCGGACATATGATAGGCCTCAACGTCAACCGCTCACTCTTCGACTGCTTCAAATAATCGTTGTTCCTATTCAGCGCTCTGCCAATCGGTGATTTCAAAAGTAGGAGATCATAATCAGACCTCATGGCTATCATCAACACCTCAAACTTATCTGTTTCTAGCAGTGGCGGTGGAAGTTGCAGCTGCTTCTTCATTGTCACTGTCATGACCCAGGTGCCATGTGGCTCCACAATACCAAAAAGGGACGAGCAATGAAAAATACCACCCAATTGTGTGTACGAACCCGTTGACTCAATCCAGAAGCCTACATGATGATCTGTTCTGTTGGTCAAGGTCACTGGGCATGTGATGAGCATGTCTGGCTCGTATGGGAAGTGGAGCTCTAATGGGTGGACGTCCAACAACTTGGTAGTCTGAGAGAAACCTCGGGGCCACATCTGCAAACCAACAACACAACGTACATAAATTGTACATGCTGAAGCACCAGTACAGAATAACAACATTTGCACGCTCTAGTCTTTTTCCTTATGTTCACCGAACTTGATGCTAAACTACTATTGTTCGTGTCATAGTGTTACTGATGCAATATCTACGCTTGAGCATGTAAATTCTAGGGAAAGATATTGCAATAATATCTACGCTTGAGCATAGTCTTTCCTTATATGTTCGGCCCAAGAATTTATAGGTAACTCACATCATCTGTGTTATTATATCTTTGGGTCCGTACTCAGGAAAAGTATTCAGAATTTTGCTCCGCAAAAACACAACAGAAACCCTTCACAGTTACTATATGAATATGTATTTTATATATGATATATCACATCATAATCATAAAATATAAGTATATAATATGAATCTGATAACGTAAATTTAATTACCAAAATCATGTAGTGATATTAAAAGTTTTAATCAAATGTTTGTCTTAATGAAATGAATATGCCTGCTAATTTCATATGGAGGGAGTAGTTCATAAAATCAACAATTATGATGCCATAGGCATTCTTAACATTCAACCAAATCACTTAACTTGGAACTCTTTGGACTGCAAGATCAAACCAATACTAGAATAAGGTCTCATAAATAACTTCTTTAATAGGTGCAATTACTCGTGTGATACTCGATCAAGAAAAACTCTATCCATTCCAAATGGTAGGTCAATGTGGTACATAACTTTTGCTATGTAACCTAGATATATGTACTCTATGCATGCCTAGATTACATAGTAATAACTATATACCAAGAAAAGTCAAAATGACCTATATTTTGGAACCGAGGGATTACATGCATGTACTTAGAATAAGTTAAAATTCATAGAATTCCCAAAATAAAATTAAGTACTAACTAATCATAGTGTTGATTTGTAAAACCCACTCACTACCAAGCTAACGCAACAATTAAATACCTTCTTTTCTCTTTTGTTGCTTAGTAGTTTATTCCAAGGGAAATGTGGTCCTCCATTAATTGCTTGTTGTATAGAAGGTCAGTCAAAGTTACCATTATTTTTTAAAACAACAACCACAATTCAACTCTCTTCAACTACAAACATTAAGGTGCTACATGGATACAACAATTTATTGGAACACACCTGATTGTTTCGTATCACTAGGATTTTCATCCAGTTGAGATGTAGCACATAACATTCTCATCTTAGAAATTCTAGCGTTTCAGTTTCTATGCAATATGCTACCTGTTTAGTGACACAACTCATGTTTGTGATTTTCCTCGAAATGCTGGACCTACCTCAATGTTGCTTGGCTCCACAGATTCATTGGGCATGCTAGTTATTCGTTCCGATCCGACGGTGTTGTAGAATCAATCATTGACTGCACCTCGCCATTCGACTTGGAGACATGACTTGTCTACATAGCAAATGAGGATAATAATAATAATAATAATAATAATAATAATAACAACAACAACAACAACAATAATAATAACAATAATAATAATAACAATAATAATAATAACAATAATAATAATAACAATAATAATAATAACAATAATAATAATAATAATAATCCTACTACTAAAAAGAACGAAACACGACTCTACCATAACGAGAACGCGTCGCGTCGCGCTTCGCTTCGCTCGCGCTCAAGACTCCCCGCATGCTTGGCTAGGACAACCCCGACAGTTTGCATGCTAAAAAAGAAACTATTATTTTCATCCCACTAGATTTGCATGACTGCATGCAATGGAAAAAAAGATACATGTGCATGATGAAGAACTCCGACCCTATTTTAGAAGGAAAAAAAAATGAATATGATCGAATCTAAAAGAAAGGATGGGAAAAACTCTATCGGAGTCTAAAAAAAACTTAAAACTCCCTTCGTTCTACAAAACATGCAATTTGACTAAAATTATTTGAAAAAGTACAAACATTTATGAGACAAAATAAGTACATTTAGATTAGTTGTGAAATATATTTTCATAATAAATTTGTTCGAAATCATAAATGCTAATACTTTTTGCTATAAGCTTAGTTAAAGATGACATCGTTTGACTAGCACGCTTCCTATAATTACATGTTTTTTGGAACAGAGCGTTTAGACTCTATCTAGAAAAAAATCTCGATACAAAACACAATAGATAGGAAAACAATATAAGGAAGAAGATCTAATCAAATATTTGGTACACGATAGATTAGAATGGATAGACACAAGTAAACGCAACGAATATGATTAGACCATCGAAGAAAATAGAAGGAAAAAACTAAACAAATCTCCATGGATTCGAGTTGGTTCTATTAAAAGTTCAATGCCACTAACAAGAAAATTGAAAAGCTTTGGGGCATACGTTCCACCTCAAGCGGGGCCGGAGCTTGATGCCGAGCAAGAATGAGAGAGCGTTGTATTGGCAATCGTGAGCTTTGATGAATGTAACTAACTGTATACCCGATGTTTCGTGATGCCCCGATTCACTACCTCCCTAGACTTTGTATCCATACTATGCACACATTCAATAAAAAAAGTATTATTTATGTATCACTAATATGTAAATATTTTGTTATTCCTGCAAATAAAATTTTATTCAGGTTTCTTGCTTCAAGAAAGAATTATAGTTGACATGCAAGTAGTTTGACATGTCTATAATTTTTATGGTATATGCACCGTCCATTTTAAAAAGATGATAACTATAGGGATCGAAAGCAAACTCGTGTTCAGAAAGAAAGTATTTCTCTCATATAAAGTATAATGATCTAAACGGTTGAGAAACAATTAAAAATTGTTAGCATAGGAAATATAAAATCTAAGGCTCACAACTGTGGTATATTGTTCTTGTCTTTTCTCACACAACTATTATGAATACAAGTCTGTAATCTTATTAGAAGCATGTAATCTTATTGAACGCAAGTGTCAAGTGAGCAATATAACACCCGTAGCAACGCACGGGCATGATCCTAGTAATAATAATAAAGAAATAAGAATTTAGCTAGAAACTCGTACATACTCTTAATAACGACCAACGTTGTGATTATGGATTTGGATTTAGACAAGCATAGCCACTATTTAGTTACACAACTTATGTTCTGCTTCCCTACAGGAATGCATGTTAGGAAGTATGGATTTACCATATTGCGGCTGCTTGGCTCTCCTAATTCGTTTGGCAAGCTAGTTATTTGTTGTGGCTCCGATGGTGTTGTTGAATAAACCGTTGACTGTACCTCACCATTGGACTTGGAGACAATACTTATCTGTGCAACAATTGAGGATCATAAAGCAAAATATACATTATGTAGTAAAATGTGATCGTGGATCCTTTGCAAATGAAGCAAAAACAAGAACAACAAATTCACTAGAAACTCATATATCATCTTAATTGCCACCATTGTTGTGAACGCGAATTTGGATTTAGACAAGCACAACCAATATTTAGTTACACAACTCATTACCTACCTCTCTGACATGCATCTAGAAAGTATGTTACCTACTTCTCTGACATGCATCTAGAAAGTATGTACTTACCGCAGTGCTACTTGGCTCTCTTGATTCGTTGTTTGGCATGCTAGTTATTTGTTCTAGCTCCGATGTTGTTGTAGAATCAACTGTTGATTGCACCTCATCATCCGACTTGGAGATGGAACTTATCTACACAACAAATGAGGATGAAAAAGCACAATATAATATATAGTAAAGTGGGACAATTGATCCTTTTGTTGAACAAAATTAATCAATAAATAAGAAATTGGCTAGAAGCTCACACTACGTCTTAATTGTCACATATATATTCATCATGCACAACATATATTTAGTTACAGAAATCATGTTGTGCACCCATGGAATGCATCTTTCGAAGTATGGACTTACCCCAGTGCTATTGTTTGGCTCTCCCGATTTGTTGGGCATGCTAGTTATTCGTTCTGGCTCTGATGGTGTCATAGAGGAAATCGTTGGACTTATCTATGCAACAAATGAGGATCATTAAGAAAAAATGTATTATGTAGTAACATGAATAAATAAGAAGTTGATTCTAAACTCATAAATCTTATCTTACTATTTCTAATTAGAGACTCCAACCGAGGCTCCATGTTAATTCACACCAGCAGTCAGCTAAAAATAAAAATAAATGCTAGAAACTCTCACAATAATCGAAACATCCGCCATTAATCCAAAGACTCTAACTAACCTCCATCGTTACAAATAAATTTTTTTTCTAAAATTGTTGTTGAAAAAACTCTTGCTGAACAAGAGAAAATATTGAACGGTCATTGGTTAATAAAGTATAAAAAAAATAGGTGGTTCCAATAACCTTAAAGGTTGGTTAATATATATAATAGAATATTAGTCCTCACCGTTAATGGTTATCCTAAAATGTCATTGCCAAAAAAGAATTAGTCAGACAAGGAGAAAATAGTTAATCAGTCATTGATTATAATAACAAAATATCTAATACATACTACCGATTGTTTCTAAAAAATACATACTATCAATCACGAAAGGTTTGTTAATATATCTTAATAAAATAAAAAGGCCTTCACGATCCCATGGCGTTCGCGTGTGGTTAGTTCAGCTTTTATTAAAATGTCAAATACAAATAAAGTTAGGCCCCATATATTTGGCTGCATCGAATCGAATTCATTTCAATAATTTAGATAAAGATAAGCTAATATAGTTTTATATGAAATATATTTGAACACTATTGTTAGCCATATAATGGAGAAAATTATAGCTGTAGAGTACAACATAGCATGGTGATTATATATAGAACCAAATTTCATCTCTAACCCTATGAATTTAAGATAAGATAGTCATATAACATTATAGTCGTGGATTGTCAAATTCCAAATCAAATAGCCTAATCCATTAAGAAGATTCCAATTCCTCCAAAATAAAAGGATTCAAATTGCCCCTTTGTCTATCTATCAATCTCATAAAAAAAGATACACTTTGGCGCTAGACTGCAAGTATTTATCTATCAATCTCATCAAAAAAAGATACACTTTGCGCTGGACTGCAAGTAAAACAGGCGTGACAACAAATAGTCTAAAAAATGATACATTTTTTGTCAAATGTACCAAAACAATAAACTATTTGTTGGGCATTTTCCCAAGTACCTTCAATGTTTATTGATTGAAGATAATTCAAAATAATCCTTAAATTTGCATCTAAATACACAACATCTACAATTATAAGTGATAATCTATAACACTCAAAATTTCTAAGATTATAAAATAAAAACTTAGATTCAAGCTGTCATATGATATGAGCTGCAACAACATCCACCAGAATTTATCTAATGTTTCAAATAAATAATAATTAAAAATAAATACAGGTCCATAAAAAGGAACAAACTATAGATATGGATGACTGAACATATAGTTGTCACAATTAGATAGAGAGTAGAAAGTATCTATTGTGTGTATTGTGTTAGAAAATAAACAAAGTGTAAACTATGTAATTTAATACAAGTAACTTTTATTACTTTGATATATTGAACAATAACTAATGCTTGCATCCCCTAAGATTATATCCATTGTGAGAGCAAGCGCTGCAAGTTAGAGGACTAATTTATATTTGTCGGTGAATTAACCTTCTAATTTGTTATGTATATCCACCCAATTCAACTCATAAAGAGGGACATCTAACACGCCCATATATTAGACAAAGTTAGTCATACTAGAAGAAACAAATGGATGAAAAAGAAAACACACAACTGTAGAATCAAAGTAATGTTATTTTATTATCAAGTAAATTTTACATTGTTACACGTGCCAGGGAACGATCTCTCTCAGTCGTGCTAATGACAATTTTTGCACATACACGTAAATCTAGATTCACACAAAGTTGATTATATAGAGTATTTTTACTAGTTAATACATTATAGGTAATAAATAGGGCAATGTTAGACCCGTGCGGCCGTCTTGGATAGCACGGGTTGATGGACTAGATTTTAATGTGATGTTGCTACTGTTTCCAAATAATTAATCCAATTTGCTGCATTGGTAAGTGTATTTTATTCTGTAGGTGGTTTGTTTTTCCCTGTGGGTGAACATGTTTTTTTTCTCGACGGGACAACACCGACGGAAAAATAATTTTTCTATCGGGGTTTTGTAGTTTTTCTGAAGCGGATTTGTGCACACAAAAAATATTTTTAATCTGGGCAATTTATTTTTCTATGCGTGCATGACCGTCAGAAAATTGTTTTTTTGTGCGTGCACCATCAGAAAAATCCAATTCTTCTGTCGACGTATTTCTATGTATTTTTTTGACGGTACACGCCGCGTAAAAATGTTTTTCCGATGGTATCTGTATTTTTTTTCTATGCGTTTTTGCACGCCGTAAACTAATCGATTTTCCGGTAGTGTATTGCCTTAATGAAAATCAAAGTTGTGACCTCGAATTTGGATTCAGACAAGCACAACCACTATTTTGTTTAATAACTCATTATCTGCTTCCATGGAATGTGTCTTAGGAACAAAGTATGGACTTACCACAGTACTGCTTGTTTCCCTTAATTCATTGGGCATGTTAGTGTTTCGTTGTGGCTCCGACGGTGCTGGAGAATCAAATCTTGACTGCACCTCCCCATACGACTTAGAGACAAGACTTATCTACACACCAAATGAGGATTACAAAGCATAATATATATTATCTAGTGAAATAGGACGATGGATCCTTTGCATATAAAATTTTTTTTGACTATGTACTCGTACATGTCTTAGTTACCACTAATGTTATGACTGTGAATTTGGATTTAGACAAGCCAACCAATAGATTGATACTCCCACGATGTTAGGTTGGCATTTATTCACTCAATTATTAAATGAAAAATAGGTTATACCAGATATACCAACATCCTTAACATCATTGGAGGCGCCTAAAACACTACTGTTACGTGAGATTTTACCTTGTCTCCATACTGACAACTCCATTAGGCAAGATACATTTTCGAGGTTAGGCTCTCGTAAAGGCTTATACACAATCTAACCCGATTGACATATATACAGCTAGTTATAATTGTACTGAGTCAAACTTTTTTTTTTTTCAACCATGAGATGTTAAAAAACATATACTGGTAAAATAAGAAATAGATGTATCGAGTGAAAAATATTTTGCAAAATTATTTCCATAGATATTGCTACTCAAATTAATTACCTTGTTAGAGACTGTATAATTGTCATGATGTACTTATATTGGGGTTATTAGAAAGAGTACTAATTTTCAATAGCTCGTGTATGATCATTCTAATCCGTCTTCACGCTAGCATAGGGACACGATCAGGTCTGGCCCCCGTGGAAATAATTATGAATGCGTGCAGATGATCTTCATGAACTACTTACCTTACATCTGCCAACAACAATCATCCTAAGCAGCCACGTCCAAATTGTTAACAAACTCTGAAATATTATCTGAAATAGATGGAAACTACCTCAAAAAATGTATTTGAGCCAAGAATCGGCAGGAATCATACTGAATTTGTATAAATTTTCAATATGTATTTTCTTGTCAAAATGGGAGCTCATACTTCATGCCGTATAAAGTTTTGTAGTTTTAATTCATTACATTTTCACATAAGGAAGAATTTACGGGGCAAACCCCTCTCAATCATATATGATTTTTGAAATTAAGTGAAAACAAAGTGAGACAAAAAAATGTTAAAATCATCATAGAGCCAGCCCATTCCAATTGCCCAGTAATGTTGGGGACTGAATTTTAATAACAATTGATGAGTACCCAAAGACACGAGTATGTATGCATTAATTAGTGCAACTCATGGCATGTGTAAACATCCATTAAGGGCACAGATGTTGATGGTCTAATCAACAAACTTTTCCACTCAATTATTCCTTGCAAACGACATTGCAATGCATTCCAATGTTTAAGCCATTGTGCAAGTTGTAGGTGTCATGACATATGAGTGTGGCCTGGAAAGAAGGAATATTAAGTTTGGGTTGTTTTATGCTAATACTAAAATTTTTTTACATATACTTTCCAAATAAGTGACTGGATCCAATAAAAAACCTTCTCCATGAGTACAAGGTAATTCTCCCCATTGAAGTACCAAATAATTTTTATGACGCTTAGTGAGGGAGTCGGATTGGAAATTCAGAGAGACAGAGACTTACTTGTCATAATGGAGACTGACTACCAATCCATTTGCAAAGAAACTCTAATGAAGACAATCGATCGATCTAACTTGGCAGTGCAGTTGAAGGATGATAGGTTTTTGCTCATGAATAAGGTCAGGAGGCATGTAAACATCATACTACTTTGATGGTGTGGCTCAAGTGACCACCAAACTGTGTCGCTCAAGGAATCCTATTCATCTCTAATATAAAGCTCAACATTTCCGACAAAGAAGTACACATTAAGGTTCAAGGAACCAAAATGATGTATAAACAAGTTTCATTGTATTCCACAGTCAGGCAAGGAAATGTAACCATTTCATCCCCTTCAATTTCATCTTTTAATGGATGCCAGCTAAACCTAGTTATATTTTTCGTGGCTACCTGAATATCACAACATCATAAAATCTCTTAGCAGATCAACTAGCATTGCTTTGGGAAACTTAAGTGCTTTGAGGTTTCATTAACCAATTGAATGCACCACAATAGTGTATCATATTCCTAGGTAACATCTATATGAAAAAAGAAGACAAATCCCGACCTGGAATACAAATCCTTGGTGATTTCTTGGTTCATCAATATCAGGAGCCTCATTGTCAATAATTTTTTTCTGTCTCATTCAACATATCAATTATCTCAAAAATAGTAGGCCTTTCATGTTGGTTGCTATCCACACATCGTTGAGCAATTTGAGTGCACCTATTGATTTGTTGGTAGTATATGTCCATTGGTTGATGCCCCTGCATGTAGTTCAAAGATGTAGCATTGTCATGTATATATATTTGTGCGTATATATGTATGAACCAAGAATATTCTGGAAAGTTAAGGACCCAAAAGTATCTTAGTGTGGTCTTGGTACCGATATTGAGAGCACTTAGACTTAGTGTTAAGGTTTTTGTTATCTTTGGTCATACTATAAAGGGGGTGATATTGTTGGCTTGGTAAATTGGTGTAACGTGCATTTTGATATACACATGTGTGAGTTACTATGAGAAAAAATTAATCAGGAGTATCTTGAACCAATAAAGAAAGTTTATGATATCAAATAGTTTAATTGGAAAAGATCGGGCTTTGGCCAAGCTAAAATTTAATTTTAAAGTGTAGCAAATTAGTTGATCAAGGTCCTCTAGTGAAAATGTGCTATGTTGTGTACCAGGCAGTGCTCACTATATTGGATGATCTGTTACAATGCTATGAAGATTTGAAGTTGGACATGCTTGTTGGAGGGCACAGGGCCCAGTTGATCATCTGATAGTATTGTGCAAAGGCTTGTTGAACATTGACAAGCTTACTAATGTGCATGATATGACATACCCATCACTTACCTCATTGGTCACAATGTATCGTCCAATGAGGAATAATATTCAACATACCCATGCTCCTTTATGAGGCACAACAGATGACCTAGCATTGCATTTCTAAATAGCTTTTTTCTAACGACTAGGACCTCACCCTTGTGCTATATATTTGTATTCAGTAGCTCATTTACAGTTCTCTCTAACCCTGTGCATTTCCAAACATATATAAAAGCTTAGTGATAGGTTTGAGGGTATAGTTCAAGTCAAGAATAGTGCCTGAGAGTGTCTTAGTGTGAATCCTTTTTCTCATTGAAGGTTGACATAGTCAGGATTGAAGAGACATGTTACTCTTAGAGTTTGTAGGCTCCTTGATGATTCATGGAGAACTGGGTGACCATCTGGTGACCTTGGTGGGGAGACTCCTAGAGGTGTGCTTGGGTTTTTTTTTATGGAAGAGGTGTGCTTGGGTTGAGACTCGTTCTGGAGTAGGAAATAGGTATGTCTAGTGAATCTTTTGCTTTTGTGACACAAATGTTTGAAGAATTTCTACACACCTTCCAAGAGGATTGAATTATGTATTTATCATGACAAATATTGGTATATAGAACTGAAATCTATCAAAACTAGTTGGAATGGGTATTAAAATACATAAAGACAAAAAACAACCGGTTTAAAAATGTTTGTTGTTTTGGAATTAATGAAAACAAAAAGTGGTTGTGAAAGTAGTTGAATGACAAAATTTATGTTAGGCTGAATTCAGTAACGGTCAAGAATTGTGTCATAATATAGAAAATGAAAATGATCACTACTGGTTGTGTCCCATTTAATGACACTCATATAGGTATAAACTATAAACCACCATTGTTTTGCTAAACTACTCATTCCATTCCAAATTAGTAATCGCTGTGATTTTATTTTTTGCTTCATCCATTTTGCTATGTATCTAGACATATTATTATATCTAGATACGTGTAGCAAAATGAATATACCAAAAAAGTCAAAAGTGATTTATAATTTAGAACGAAGGGAGTAGCAGTCTACCAACACCTAAGCCCCATAGGGGTGCGTGGAAGCCACCCACCCTCAGATGTTAGGCCATGTGGGTGGGCTCCTAGATGAGTTCTGGTCCATTGATCCATTGTGGTTACTCCCTTCAAATCCATAAAGAGTGGAAGTCTCGTTTCTTGAGAAGTCAACATTGTTTAACTAGATTTATTAAAAATAAAATTAATATTTGGATCTTTCAATAGATTTATTATGAAAATATATTCTTTTCGTTAACCTAGTGATGATACTTATTATGTACGATAACTGTTAATACTTTTTATACATATTTGATCAATGTTATGAATATTTAACTAACCGACAATCGAGATTTATGTTCATTTTGGGATGAAGTTTTATGAATGTGCTTGCCTATGTTCAGGTGTTGGATCACTTGCACACGCACGATTGTATAATAAATATATACACTCCTCATCAAAAACTTGTGAAAGCCACACAATGACATAGAAGAAGGATGTCATAGGGGACACTATTTGGCGCCGCGTGCACTAGTAGCGTTAGCGGCGCACATGCGCCCGGCAACAATAACAAATAAGATGCATGCATGCATGCATGCATGCATGCAATAGCAATGCACTGATAACAATAGCGGCGCACACCCACACCAAAATTGGCATGTTTCTCGTGTGTAGCCTTTTCCTCACAATGGGTCAAGATTTTTTTACGACAAAACTTTACACTCCAAATTTTGAAACTTTGTACTCCAACAATAAAAACTTTGTACTCTTAGATGTAAAACTTTACGCTCCAAAATTCGAAACTTTGTACTCCAACAATAAAAACTTTGTACTCCAACAATAAAAACTTTATACTCTTAGATGTAAAACTTTGTACTTTTAGATGTAAATTTTTGTCATCACGAAAATTATCTCAAAACATATCCAACATGGATCTAGTTTTGTAGATCTCGTTATAATTAACGCGATGGTGGAAACGGAATTGAAAACGGATGTTTGACAAAGAAGTTATTACATTTTAAAGGGAAACGATAAAACAAAAAAGAAAAAGAAAAATATGCGGGACCTGCCCGACGTCCGCATGTATGTGCGCTTAGCACTAGTTCTCGCGCACGCTATATACGCATCTGAAGAATCTGTTAAGGAGGAATTTGTTAAGGAGGAATCTGTTAAGGAGGAATTTGTTAAGGAAGAATCTGTTAAGGAGGAATCTAGAGGAGGAAAAGACGCGTGCGCCAGCAACTGAAGTGGTGCACGTGCGCCAAATAAAGTTTGTGCACATGGAGATGCATCGTATGTCTATTTGGTTGGAGGCGCGGTAGGCAAATGCATGCCACGCAATAGATCCCGGCCCCACATAGGAGGCCTGCTTATCCAAGAGAACTTTTCATAGACACCAAGTAAACGGGCCGTGAAGATATCCTTGGAGGATCCCCTTCTATCTCACTTTGGGGTGGGCAGGACGACCAAATGGTCCTTGGCTGAAAGGGCTATAAATCTCTATGTCCCTACTAAGGCCTTGGTTGGTGTGTTCCTCTCCCCCTCGAAGGTTCCCCCAATAGGGGTAGGTGTTTCCCTCTTTGTCATTAGGCTAGGACCTTGATCTAACCTTTACACCACCTACAATAATATAGATAGCTTACTCTGTAGAGAAATAGGTATAGATGTACATTTGGCCGGTCCGTGGCCCGGCCTTTTGGCCCGGTCCATGGCACGCCCGGTCCGGTGTGTACGGGCCATGGGCGGCACGGCCCGTTGGCGGACGGGCCATGGGCCGTCGCCTCGGCTCGAGCCACGGGACTGGCGGCCCGATGATAATTTCGTAGCAGCAGCCCAACAATAAAGGAATCAGCCCAATCTGTCTCCACAAAAAAAAAAAAACCCATCCCACCACCTAACCCTATCCTCCCGTTCTCTCCTCTCTCCTTTCGTTCTCTCTCACCCCGCCCGCACGCAGCAGCACTCACCTGCCGGGCGGCCAGCACGCAGCAGCTCTCCAGCACCCACCGGCGGCCAGCGGCGCAATAGCGGGCGGCGGCTGCGGCGGCGGCCTGCGCGCGGCGGCGGCCAGCGTGGCGCGGGCGGCACAGCAAGGCGACACAGCCCGGGCGTCGGCCATCGGGCCGTGCTTGGCGTGCCGCCCGGTGGCACGCCGGACTGCCGGGCTGGCCCGGCGACCTGTGGGCCGTGCCGTGGGCTGAAGGCTCGGCCCGTAGCACGGTGTGGCACGGCCCGGCTAGCCCATAGCACGACCCCATGCCGCCCGCTGTACATCTATAGAAATAGGACATGTTTCGTGACACCTCAGTGAGCACTTCCTCATCACTATAATAGAAATGTTTTTCCGGTCATCAGATTGCTATTTTTTTGTGAAATTGTTACTAGTGATTTTTACTACTAGTCCGTTATATAGATAAGATACAATGCTTAAAATTGCAGGTTAAAGAATTTAGCGGGAGTTTGGCCAAAACGCTATAGCGTGTGACAGCTGCTTCTGACATCTATAGCGGCGCTATAACGCGCTATTTTTTTTTTTTACGATGATGAGATCTATGATGTACTATGGAAAACAACAAATATAAAATGCCAACAACACCACTAATTATGTAACCCTTACTGTCTCTTATTCTCCCTCACGCACTCCCCGACAACTTCCACCTCCTCTCATCCTTTGGCAGCATGGTCGGTATGGAGGCGAGCCCATCCAGCTGCTTTTGGACCCCTCTCTAGCAATGTAGGTGTGTGAGTCACCAAGATCCATGAATGCTGGGCTCCAATGATGGGGTGCGGTACAACAACTCTGACTCATGATTTGTGGCCTCAAATTCGCAGGCTTCCTTCGATACAGGGCTCCAACAATGGGGTGCTACACTACAACTCTGATTCATGATCTGTGTCCTCTGGTTCACAGACACTCAGTTGATGCATGGACATTGACGATGAGGAGGTCCTACGAGTAACTCGATTCTCCTCTTCCTTCTAGCGGCTCCCTGTGTAGATCCCCTTCTTATTTATTTCTAAGATTTGACCTTGTTTATAGATTCATTTGGTTTAGATTAGTGGAGGATATGGAAGCGGCGACAAGACAAGACGGTGGTGGCCGCTGTGATGGCAGGCTCTACGATGTTGACGGTTGCTTTTTTTTTTTTCTTTTTGTCGATATCACCACCAGTTGGTAACACTAGGCGGCGGTGTATTTCATTGGTTTGAAACCAGTGGTGATAAGTCTGATTATCACAGTCAACCCTCACCCTCGAAGCCTAAAACAAGTGGTGATTGGGTTTCAAATCGGTGGTAAAAATTCTTAGTGGCAACCAAATGGCCCCTGCTGCGCTCCACTGATGAAGCTCTGGAATTCTACTGAGAATTGAGCACAGGCCTTGTTTAGATGGCTAAAATTTGGAACCAGACGTCGCGTCGTCTGTTCATGCAGCGTTTCGTTTGTTAGTGGTAAATATTATCCTACCATGGAGTAACTAGGCTCAAAAAAGAATCGTCTACATGAATGTACATCTAAACTAAACTGTGTAATTAGTTATTTTTTTATCTATATTTAATTTCGAAACATATGTCTTTTGATGTATTTAATGTGATGTGATGAGAGAAAGTGGGAAAAAAAGGTTAGAAATTTTAGCCATCTAAACAAGGCGGAACAGGAATAGTAGCTCTGCCTGGCTCCCTATCAATCCCAAGGTTCTAGCACGTGGCATGGTATGTCGCTTGGAGGAATGGATGGAAGGGGTGGAGCCGTGGAGGTAGGGCGAAGGCAGCATGGGCAGGTAAGGTGGGTTGAAGGTGGCGCAGCGTGGGAGGACGGGGTGGATGGTGTCTTGGACTCTCAATTAAGGGATGGGTAATGCCAGGCGAATGATGAGCACAAGGAGCCCCGTGCATTGTAGAGCCAAGATGGAGATAAAAGAGAAGCAGAAAAGGTGAAAGAAGAAAAGGATAAAAATAGAAAAAAAAATAGATGGGTGTTATAGATATTTCAACATTTTCTACAACCAGAGGAAGATCTTTTTACCAAATTGTTCTTCTCTCAGATTCTTGAAATACGTGATAGATAGGTTATTTGTTCGTCCCTAGTGACTACTCTGTCTCCCACTTTTTACCTGTTCATGTCATAATTGATATACTCCCTCCGTTCCACAAT
This sequence comes from Hyparrhenia diplandra, assembly GCA_015847255.1. Classification (NCBI taxonomy): domain Eukaryota; kingdom Viridiplantae; phylum Streptophyta; class Magnoliopsida; order Poales; family Poaceae; genus Hyparrhenia; species Hyparrhenia diplandra. Next base: position 796,576 of record JADLZK010009543.1, on the reverse strand, counting down.
ACTTGCAATTCTTTTTGACTCATATAAACTGTGTTTGATTTGCTTCGCCTTATTTAAATTTTTATATAAATTATAAAACAAACAAAACGTCATTATAATATCTTTAGTGATGTAATAAGTCATAACATAAGTGGTAACATTTATTAAAAAAAGTTAAATAAGGCGAGAGGTCAATCACAGTTTATATGAGTTAAAGAATTGTAAGTATTGTGGAATGGAAGAAGTAGGTAGCAGACGCCCTAAAGAGCGCCCATGTGCTCCATCCGCTTCACCCTATCACCACCTCGTAGGTGTCATGTTTCTGGCGAAGTGGCTGCCCACCAACCAAGAGGATATTGGGCGTTTGATAGCGGCCATCCTCAGCGCGTTGCCAAATTTTGGCTTTTGACCCAACGCAACATGTTTTTTTTTTTTTTTTTTTGAACTCCAAAGCAACATGGTATGACTTAACGGAGGTCATGATTTGGCTTCCCGGACTTTATTTTTTTGCCCATGACCTAGTTGATTTCAGTGCCTCCCTAGCTTTGGCCGGCTGACCCTTTGGCTTGGCAAGTGCGCATGTACTCCCTCCGTTCCACAATACTTTGCAATTTTTTGACTCATATAAACTATGTTTGACCTCTCGTCTTATTCAACTTTTTTAATAAAAAATATTACCACTTTTGTTATGACTGATTACATCATTAAAGATATTGTAATGATGTTTTGTTTGTTTATAATTTATATAAAAATTTTGAATAAGGCGAGCGATCAAAACACGGTTTATATGAGTCAAAAAATGCAAACGTATTGGAACGGAGGGAGTACTACACATCAAAAGATGCTTATTGTCGGTGACTTCTCAAGGGGGACATGCCAACCTTCCGCTATATGTGAGTTTTATGTTAAGATGGAGGAGAGAGAAAAAAAACAATTTATACACGACACAAGAACCAAAAAAAAAAACTTGCGAGAGAACAAAGTAGGTAATATAGGAGTGGGTTAACATACCAGCTGTAAATGTTTACATGGACAGCGATGCCTACATTATTATTCTTGCTCTAAGATGCAAGAGAGGGGTGTGAGGAAGACCATCAGTGTGCCCCTCTATTCTATGTGTGTTTGTGGCATTCTTGATCTTTGTCACTTTGTCCCATACATGTATGCAAATATATGAAAAGGGTGTAGTTATGATACTACCACCGTGGGTGTGTATTAGAGCCGCTGCCTAAGAGCAAGCTTAATAATAGAGTTAACTGCCATAGTACGGTTGATATAAGCCAACCAATCTACGACTTGTTTTTCATTAATAATCATTTATAATCTCAAATTTCTATCGAAAGAATTTCCAAACGGCCTTGGATGGAAAATCAACCAAAACCTTTACTGTAGATCTCGATGAGAACAACAATTTCGTAGTTGGCAACATTTTCATTAGAAATCATTTGAGGTACCAAGAGTCTAGCTGAAGTTTTAATGTTTCAAAATCCAAATTTATCAAATGACCTCAGGCGGTGAAACAACAAAAATCAAAGTTGTAGATCTCGATTAAAACAACAAATTTGTAGTTAATTTATATATTTTTATTATGAAGCCGTTTAGGGTCCTAAATATTCATTTTAAATCCTGAAAATAAATACTAGGGGAATAGATATGCTATATAGAAACAAGTGACTTAGCGAGTGGTTACAATATAGTGGTTAAGGGAGCTATGTGTGAGGATAGAGGTCTCAGGTTTGAATCCCAGCTATCGCGTAGCACGTGAATTTTAAATGGCTGGTGATACGAGCCGACTGGGGGAGGGGGTGGCATTCAGACATTGAAAAGGAATTTTTAAATCACCGCTGGTTAGAAATACGATTGTGATAAGTGTATTATCACCGCCGCAACCGTGAATCTAGGAGCTAGCTAGAGGGGGGCTAGGGGTGGGGAGGGGCATTCCAGGATTGAAAAGGGATTTTGAATCACCACTAGTTAGTAATACACGAACTGACTGTGATAACATCGTCATTTGCAAAACCGATTGTGATTATCACTGTCGAGTGCAAGTGAGTGTTAGCTACCTTTCATAAACGACATTTAGTAGATGATCCAAATGTATGATCGACATTATAAATAATATTCAATAGAGAGCTATATATGATTTTTTTTTTTTTTGCAATGGAACCCCTACCTTTTATCATATTGTGAGATAATACACGTACACATATACTATAAAAAAGTACATGTTCACTATAATGACCCATTATCATTATACTGACTATTTTGTATATCTATACTTGCGTAGTACAGAATTGAAAAGAATGATGTGGAAAATGTATAAAATAAGGTTAGGTAAGTTCATCTTACAGTTTCAATGGAGACATTGCACCCTGTAATTAGCTTGTTCATTATAATGCCCAAACTGAATATATCTGATTTAAATGATATTTCTCCTCTGTCTATCAATTCAGGGCAATATATCCCCTGCAGACAAAAGATACTTTAAGCATTATCATGGAATAAAACCTATTGGCTGGTTCGTTTTGAAGGAAAAAAATGAGGTCCCGAGAGGTTGAGCTTACAGTGTTCCACGTAGTCTGTTTTGAGTAAATGCTCTGGACTGTTCTCCATCAAAGCACCTAGACAAACCAAAAATCTGTAATTTTTGGCTCCATATTCTCGTCTAGCAGCACATTTTCTGGTTTCAGATCTAAATGGTTAATTCTTTTTTCCATGAAGATAACACAAACCCTGACAGATTCCCTTTATTTTTTTTTGTAACGCACATTCCATTCATCTCCGCAAGATTTCTCTGTAAAGAATGTAATGAACAAAACAATACTTAAATGATTCAAGTGTTCATCCTTGATATATGGGCGTGTAAAACAAAATGGTTTCAACCAAGCCCCTTAAATCGTGCTCTCACAGAGGGTTCACGGTGAGATGGAGCCAAAAATAGTAGCTTACCAATCAATTTACCAAAAACGGCTATTTTGCCAAACGATTTACCAAAACAGCTTTACCTCGATAGAGCTTTTCATGGAGCTGAAACCTTAAAAAAGAACGGCTTCACTAGTGAAGTGAAGCCTTAACAAGCGGGGCCTAATTTTTCTATAGAAATAAGTGTGTATGATACGTCATCAAATTGCTGATATGGTAGGAAATGAAGTCGGTGCTTGCTCCATCGTGCTAAGAAACGACAGATTTCGCAATGGGGAGAAATGGGCAGTTTCTTCCCCATCTCTTGTGGGCACCTCCACCTGCGTGTAATACGAACCACGCGCGCTTGCCCATGCCCCTGAGGGAGCACACCACAGACCGCACGAAGCCGCGCATGCAGCTTTGAGCGCCGACCGCGTTCGTCGGCACGCCCGAGCACCATATGTGCGCACGCAGCTCTGAGCACCGTTCGCGCTCGCCCGCATGCCCAGCGCCTGCTCTACCTACTCGCTACCATGCCCGCAACCACACACTAGTGCCTAACCGCGCATGGCGCTCGCGCCATCCGCTGCCAGGCCGTGCAGCTCCGAGCGCCAGCATCTCTGGTCCGCTACCTGCTCGCCCCACTAGCGCCCTCACCGCATGCGTTTGGATAAGGGCGAGAGTAGATAGAGAAGACAAACATTGATTGGTGATCGGTATGAGATGGCTCCCTATTGCGGTTTCGGGGTTGGGGTTCGGTTTCCACGGGTGCCCTAAAGAAGGGTGGTGGCAACCACGTAAACTAGTACTTCCTCTGTTCCACCAAATTATAAGTCGTTTTTGACTTTTTTTGTTCATTTATTTTTGTTACGTATCTATACATATTATATTCAGATCGTGTAGCAAAATGAATGAACAAAAAAAGATAAAAGCGATTATAATTTGGAACGGAAAGGAGTAAGTAGTTTCTGAGTTGGGACTGCTTTTCGAGTACAAAAGGGAAACTAAGTATTAACTCAAACGTCATACCTTTAAGATGATGAAGACTCCCATTAGGTACAAACTCGAAGCAGAGCAACCTTAGTGGCGCCTCGACAATCTTCAACCTTCCATTAATTTCCATCAGATCCCCGGTGTATCTACACAATAGCCTATAAATCTTGCAATATTTTTGTGCTTCACCATATATAAGCAGTTAACTTCATCCTCAAATAGATGATCAGAAAAGTCTTGTAATATTTTAAGCTTCTTCACAGCAATCAACTTCCCGCTTGAAAGAACTCCCTGTTTGACTGGCCTATTAGCACTTACATGAATATTTTTTTCTCAACTTGGGCAACCATATGAAATTAAAAGTGTTGCCCTTTGAGAGGAGATGAAGTTATTAAGCTCACCTTGTACACTACTCCAAACGCACCACGACCAACCACTCGAGAATCAGAAAAATTGTCTGTAACATATTTCACAACTGCATATGATATTTTTTGGTTGGTTCTGCTCTTGGATCAGTCAATATGTGTCCCAAAGCTTCAAGTTCATCAATTATTGCTGGAGGATCCATTCCTCCACTCCTTTATGTCACTTCAATTAATGGTCGAAGACAGGCCTCAATTCTATATTCCGCACGGATGGTTAGAATTGTTGTGTAGATCGCTACATTATCTACAACTACAAATGATTAAAAGCAATATACACCTATTAATTTCATTTTATATTTCATACACAAGTGCTACAAATTAAACAATGGTAAGCAAGTTCCTAACAAATTAATAATAGATACATACTCACGTAATTTGTTGTACCAAAGGTACCAATTTCAATATATAATGCGGTAAGAAACCTCCAATACAAATTGAAAGACAATTAATCACAAAATCGCGTAACTAGATTAGCATCTGATGAAGAATCACCGTAGCATTTGTTCATAACTAGGAGAACACCCAGCGTGCTGCAGCAGAAATCGCGGTGAAATTATACTATTTATATTTACTAATATACTAAAATATAAATTAATAAATATATTCTGATGTAGACAATTAAATATATGTAAATCATAGTACATGCTATTGGACCATTTTTAGTATTCTGATGTAGACAATTAAATATCTGTAAATGATGTGGTTTGCTAATGTGAATATATAGCTTCAATGAAGACATAATGGTATATGCTAGTGGATGCTGATGTGGGCACTTTGCAAGGAGGATAGTTGTGTCGCAAATATAAAAATTGGGGTTCCCTAAGAAGGTTCAAGCCAAAGGATGTTGGTCGAGGGAAATAGGTTAAGTCCTGCAAAAGGATATAACTATCCTGGGCCGGACCCCTAGGCGGAGCATCGCCCCGCCCGAGCCCCGGGCTGTGAGCCTCGGGCCGCTTGTCTTGCCCGGGGCCGACCCAAGAGGGCACCCTCGGGTAGGGAAAACCCAGCTATGAAAATATTGTGTGCCTTGGCCTGCCGGCACGCAAAGGGGAGAAGGTACATCACTGTGCTCTCCGTATCCATGCCCATCAACCCGTACGAAGGCATGCGCAAGGGTGGTGACCAGTGTCGAGTCTAACAACTCCCGATTAGACGGGTCGTGAGCACCCCCGGCCATAATCCACGGAGCCGCATAGGCTGACCTCACGACTGGTAACTCGGGTACGACCATAACGGGTCGCACCGCCAAGCCATCTCGTACGGGGAACGAGGTCGTGCCTCGATAGGGGCTCCAGTGCGACACACGAGCACGCGATATAACGACCACACCATCACCAGGATGACAAGACTCGACGCACGGACGAGGTGGAGGAGAAGACCATGACGAAGGCCTCACCACCATAGTACTTAGTTTTCTTCACTGCCACGATACCTCGCATGTAACAATAGGGGCTCAGGTACGACGCACGAGCACAGTATAACTGACCACACCATCACCAGGATGACAAGACTCGACGGAAGGACGAGGTGGAGGAGAAGACCATGACGAAGGGCACACCACCATAGTACTTAGTTTTCTTCAACGCCCGCGATACCTCGCATGTAACCCCGACCTCCCCTTGAGCTATAAAAAGGAGAGGCGGGCCCTCCACACATGAATAGGTTGAAAAGGTTGAATATGTTCAAAGGTTTTCAAGTAGGAGAACATAGCATACCCATTTAGACAAGTCTAGGGGAAGATCGAGCACTTCGGCTCCCACAGGCTTGAACGACCACCACCACGCACTTCATATCCACAAGCTCTATAGCTCGAGCCGCGCTCAAGCCCCCACAGGCTTGAGTTCAGAACTCTTGGGGGCCAGCTCCCTCTCTCGCGACTATTGTACACCCCTGTCGATAGTCAAAACCTGTGGAGTCCCCAGACTCATAGCTGGAGTAGGGACGATTTGTGCCCGAACCAGGATAAATCTTGTGTTTCGTTGCCCCCTTTACTTTAATGTAATTTACCGCATTTCCTTACCATTCTGAGCTAGGCACACCAGGCAATCGTTTACTCGTTGGTCTGAATTTCTAAAACACCGACAAGTTGCGTGTGCTGGATAGTGAAATATTGCGATGGTCGTTGATGTGGACACTCTGTATGGCCGCGATAAATTACTAGTGAGATTTTTGCTTTATAAGGGTTATAGATAGTTAGTACAAAGATATTCATCTTTGGATTCGTAATAGTTAGATACTCCCTTTGTCCCTGAAATAATCAATTTCTATTAAGTTTCAGACAGATTAGTATAGCTATCAAATGACCATAGTACCCTTAGTTAATTTGAGTTCCACCATCAAGTTGCACAATATTCGGTGTTTGGGTGACACGCTAAATGGGAGAATGGGAGATTATTGGAGATGAGAGCAAGTGACAATTAATATATAGGAATATGAGGAGTATTAAATGGTCCGGTGGACCACTTCGTCCTCTAGAAATCAACTTATTTGTGGACAAATTTTTGCTCTAGAAATTGATTCTTTCGGGGATGGAGGAAGTACTGTTAATTAGTTTTTCAAATTTTTACTGTACAAAACATTTCCACGTGCGTTGGTTCCGATGGATGGCCATGCTAATGTATCCTTTTTATCATGAATGGGATGCATACGACCTGTTTCACGTGATGACTAGTACTTGGGAGATCCAATTATAACAAACACGCGCGTCGCGTGAGTTCTGGGTGCTAAATAGAGGAGCTACAGCGGATTTACGCGTACGGACGCGAAGCCACGTTTTGGTGCTCCGGACTCCGGATGACTCCGGTTCTAGGGAATGAGCAGTACACACGGAGCCGTTCTAAATAATGAGAGCTTCGACTTCAATATACTGTGATGAGGACTAATAATAACCTGGAGAAGACCTTCTGGCGGGGAGACTTGGTGGAGCAAGAATGGAGACTGGAGAGGAGGACGAAAGATTCGCATAGGTTTTGTTACAACAAATTAGTGAGGGAAATAACAAAAGGATGAGAGGAAAAAGAATTGAAGTTCACTAGCAAAAGATAAAAACAAAAATCCTTTGATTTCACTTCAATACCTGAGACTGTTTTTCTTGCAAAGATACCACTAACCTTGTAAGAAGCCCGCGTACAGCCAAGTTGCGCCATCGATCTAGTCTTGTAGATGAAGAAGGATGGCTTGCCGAAGTGGTTTCAATCAGATCACACCGCGCAGGCGCGCAAGGAGAAGAACCAACACGAAGGCAAATTCGGTGTGTTGGCTAGCTGGAGATACCTAGGCACCTAGACCCAAACTGCTAGCTAAGCGACAGCCTAGAGTATATCGACCTGTCCTCGCCTACTGGTCCAAATACAATAATGTAACAAGTTTTTCTAAAATACAACTATCAACGGCGACGTCTCCAACGCGATCGTCCAGTCCAAGGCCGGCCGGGTGGAGCTGGCAACGAGCACAAAATGCTAAAGGCAGAGCGTCGATAACCTAAGGAGTTGAGTAAGATGCGGCAGCGGCCTCTAAACTTGTTAGAGGGTGTCATCTATGTCCACAAATAAATTTCTAAAATGCACATCCGGATTTTTAAACTTGGCACAGGTCCAACTAGTCCCGTTTGCTGATGTGGTGGTATTCGCGACATCGTCGCGCCGCATGCGCCACTGCGCGTTGTAGGCCCTGAAGGGCTCCGGCTCCACGACGAGGGGCAGCCTCTCGACATCGTGGTTGCCCTCGCCGTCACCCCATCCACCAGCAGCACCACGAGGCGGCTGTACGAGTCCCACGTACGATGCAATAACTGCAACCGGATCACTGTACGATGCAGCTTTTGTAATGATAGCATAAAGCATTGGTATTCAGAATTCAGAACCTGGTCAGGTACTCAGGTTTGGCTCGGCGGAACCCACCGCCACAACACGAGATCTTTGAGAACAACAAGATGGAGGCATGGCAACCTCTCGTACTCGTACGGAGGAATAACGCGTACCTGCTGCGGCGCCTGTCCGCCGGCGTCGTCATGGTCGGCGTCCTGGAGCAGGGACAGCGTCTCCCTCGGCGCCGGCCGCACGTACGGCGAGGCACACCGGGGTGACGGACAGGGCGGCGAGGATGGCGAGGAGCGCCAGCGTGGGAGCCATGCTTCTTCCTCCCATTGCCATGTGTCACCGGAATCAGCGAAATGGTGGTAGTGTTAGGGTTCAAGTATCTAGATTCGGTCACCGGCAACGAGCGCGGCGCCGCCGTCGCCTCAGCCTCCGGCTGGGTTCGATTATACGGAGTTCCGATCCAAAACTTAGCTCGCTTCCTCGCCGTCTCTTCCTTTAGAAGGCGATTCTGCCTTCCGTTTCATGGGCCTACTGGGCCGAACTCACATCCACTCCCGTCCGACGTATTTCTTGTTGGGCCGTGCAGGGGTATGGATGGATCTGATAGAGTGGGGCCGGTCACGCGTGCTGCGTTGGCCGACTAGCGTGTGCGTGTTTTTGTTGCAGTGGACACGAACCAGATTTGTGGTGTGGGTGTGGCTCAACATAACAAAAAAACAAGGGCATTTTTGTCTAGCCAATAATGTATTATATTAGCTAGAATTCAAACACGCATGACAAGTTTTAGTTTGCCTAAAGTATATGTGACTAAGGCTCCTCTAGACTAGAGAAATAAAAAATATATACAAATAGGAAAAATATAGGAATATAATGCGAATGTAAGTGTGTAAAATATAGAAATTAAAAATCACATGTCTAGGCATTTGGATGGCTAGAAGGAGAAGCTCAGATATTTAAAATATTCCTTTCTTAATTAATCAGTCTAGTTATTCAATTCGACTCCCTCACCTGCTTACCAGCATCCTAGGATGGTAGAGGCTAGAACTTGTTTTCAAAATCAAAAAAGATTTCATTCTACTCCCTTGATAAGATGTTTAGCAGCTTCCATTAATCCTTGTGTGCCTCGTTTCTCGTGGACAAGATTTTTTTTCCCCATGAAGTCAAAATGAATTTTTTTTTTTTTCCTATGAATTCTTTTTCCTATGGAATTGAAGAGAAAGAAAAAGTTTCCTTTAGATTTCCTAGGATCACTTCCTACAACCCAAAGACCGCTACAGGGAACCCAATTCATAGAAATTTTACCTAGGACTAACGATTAGTTCTAATCCACCAAGGTGAGTTAAATATTCATTGTATGCATTAATACTAATTAATTAATAGTAGTAATGACTATTCTAGACATGGATGAATGCATGGTACCACTTATCTTACTAATGTAGCCAATATGGACACTTGTCAATACATAGAAAAAGCTAATGGACACTTGTCAATGCATGAAACATGCAAATGGACACGTGTCAATCCAGGGAAACATTATTTTTGGTGGGTGGAGAAAAAGCCAACTAATAGCCGTCTAGAGCACTGTGCTTGTGTGTACTTAGTATGACTCGTATTGGAGTCACTTTGAGTAATTTTTTAGTCCACGTGGACGACAAGTCTAGCGAGCACTCATGTGTTATGGGGCCTTAAAACACTCAATTTTTTGACCATTGAACTGGTGATCCAATGGCTCAGTTCTCTCGTCCCAAAACCCCACGTGTTCTTCTTCCTCGCTTCGCTACTTCCCATTCCCAGCCGCTATCATCACCAGTTGCTCGATCCCCCGGCTCTCCAAAACCACTCTCCTCCCCTCCACCTTTGGCGTCGTTGAGCGACTCCAGCGAGCCGAAGAGCACTTCCCCACTACCGCACTACGGGCCCTATTTTTTGTGCTCATTTACAGGTGTCCATACTCTTTCCCTATCCTCCTCCTTCGTCTCCAGCAGCCTCCCCGCCACGGATCTTCCACTGCTTGCCAGCGCCACACTAACCTAACTTTTCCCTGCCCTTGTTCCATCCCGCCGACCGGGTGGCTCCGCCCCACACACACATGCATGTCGCCCGTGTCCACAAGCAACCGCCGGGTCTTCTCGCACCCGCATTTCCCTTTCCTTCTAGGCCCATCGGGGATAGATGAAACCCTAACTCGTCGAAGAAGGTCTCACCGAGAAACGAAGCTATGACACTAGGAAGAGACTAAACCGGGTATGTGGCTTTCGTTGATCGGTGAAAAAAATATCGAGTGTTGATGGAGATTGAATCACTCGAAGTGTAGTATAGCATTTCTCCAAAAGATGTCTAAAAGCGAGCGATCGAGATAGTAGTTTTCCATGCAAGTCTGCAATTGTGAATATTGCAGTTGTAGCTTGCTCATGCTCCCCTCGAGAATAAAGATTTGTCATATATGGAGTACGAGTCATGAGTCATGACTGCAGCATGCAGTAGCTCTGGAGATTATTATTAACTGCACCCTCGCTCATTAACACCAGTGTCCAAGTCTCACATAGGACAAACTGCATGCATGCCGAACGTGACACGCCTCCGTCCAATGGCCGAAACGTCACCAGTAGAGCTTCACCGGCGGCAACACGAAACCAGGCGCCTCGCCGAGGAACGGCACCTTCTCCGGCCGCTCCTGGAGGTCGCCATAGAACTGGTACTCGGCCTCGTAGTCATGCACCTCCGTCTCCTTGCTCCGGTTGCTGTGGTAATGGTGCTTCACCCCGGCCACCTTGCCGAACCCGAACATGGACACCTGGTCGCACACCCCGAGCGCGGCCACCACCGCCTGCAGCCCCGTCGAGTAGTGGAAGTAAGGGTCTCCTGTCACGCCTCCGCGTCCATCCGCTCGCCGCCGGCTCCACCGTGCCAGCCACCACGAACCGCCGCAGCGAGTAGTACTTGGCGATGCGCGCGCACAGCGCGTCGAGGCGCGCGTCGGTGAGCACCAGCCGGACTGGACAAAAGAATGCCCTTGTTTTTGTGATCTTCCGCCACACCACAAATCAGGTTTGTGTCCACTGCAACAAAATCAAGCACACGCAAGCCGGCCGACGCAGCACGTTGAGCTGACCGCCCCCACTATGTCAGATCAACAAGACTTTTGCAAAAGTCAACTCACTCAGGTAAGTCACAAATCCGGTTCACAAAACCGGATTTGTATACAAGACTTTTGCAAACAAGTCACATGCAACAACCCAAAGTCAACGATTAAAAGTCAGAAAGCCAGATTATTATTCCTATCTGAAATATCCACGTCGGATACGTTCATTCATCGCAGCTTATTAATTCATGGAGCTGTGCCTGCGCTACGCAGGCTTGTTCTCGTTTTGTTTATTTATACTCGTGACGCTGGCTACCAGTCGCCAGTCCACTCCCTACTCCACTACTCCCCATTTTTTTTGAGCTAGAACAATCTGCTCAGATTCAGACGAGACCTTGCATTCTGAGGTTCTCACCATGGCAATGGGAGGAAGAAGCATGGCGCTGGCTCTCCTCGCCATCCTTGGCATCATCTCCGCAGCCCTGTTCGTCACCCCGGTGTGCCTCGCCGTGACGTCGCCGTACGTGCGGCCGCCGCCGAGGGAGACGCTGTCCCTGCTCCACGACGCCGACCGCGACGACACCGACGGCCAGACGCCGCAGCAGGTACGAGTTATTATCTGTATGTATAAGGTTGCTATGCCTCCATCTTGTTCTCAAAGTACATGGCTGCGGCCTTTGGTTCCGCCGAGCCAAACCTGACATGGTTATGAATTCTAAATAATCACGATCACGAACGTCCTTAGCACCACAAATCCTGGAGCGTACAGTGATTTCTCGTTTCGTTTTTGAGCATTTCGTTCCGTAGTTTGCTGTAAAAGAGAGAAAACAAATCATTTTGTTTGCCGTTGTTTGATTTCATTTCACAAGAGGAGCTCCTTTGGTGGGGTTTCTTGCTTTCCCATTCATCCACATCCTTTTTCAGGCATTCTGATCGATACGATGTCGGCATATATGAAATATGCGGTTTTATTGGCCAATGCGACTTTGTTGCTTCGTGTGCGGTTAATCATGTGAGCCATATGCAAAGCAACTTTAGGCTAGTGCATCAGTCACGGCAATAATCTGTGCATTATTATAATTGATCCAACTTTTCATCTTTTCCTGACTGCCGTGTGACTCTTGTTGGCAAAAGTCTGATATGGTCTGACATCGTCATTACAAATATATTTCAGGTGCATATATCAGTTGTCGGGCCAGACAAGATGAGGGTGACGTGGATCACCAAGGACGACGCGCCGGCGATCGTCCAGTACGGCACGTCGTCCGGCCAGTACCCGTTCTCCGCCACCGGAAGCACGACGACATACTCCTTCGTCCTCTACCACTCCGGCAAGATCCACGACGCCGTCATCGGCCCACTGCAACCCAGCACGACCTACTACTACCGCTGCAGCTCCAGCTCCTCTCGCGAGTTCTCCCTCCGGACGCCGCCGGCCACCCTCCCCATCAACTTCGTCATAGTCGGCGACCTCGGGCAGACGGGATGGACAGCTTCCACGCTAAAGCACATCGCGGCCACGGACTACGACATGCTGCTCCTCCCCGGCGACCTCTCATACGCCGACTTCATCCAGCAACGATGGGACTCATTCGGCCGCCTCGTGGAGCCACTAGCAAGCGCGCGTCCATGGATGGTAACAGAGGGCAACCACGACGTGGAGAGACTGCCGCTGATGGAGCCCGAACCCTTCCGCGCCTACAACGCGCGGTGGCGCATGCCGCACGACGTCGTCGCGGTCGCCGGTGCGCCGGGGCCACTGTCGGGGACAACCTCTACTACTCCTTCGACGTGGCGCGCTGCGCGGTGCACGTCCTCATGCTGGGCTCCTACGCCGACCACTCCGCCGGCAGCGCGCAGCACCGGTGGCTCCAGCGCGACCTGGCCGCCGTCGACCGGCGCCGGACGGCGTTCGTGGTCGCGCTGGTGCACGCGCCGTGGTACAGCAGCAACGACGCGCACCGTGGGGACGGCGACGCCATGCGCGGTGCCATGGAGCCCCTCCTGATGACGCGCGGCGTGGACGCCGTGTTCGCCGGGCACGTCCACGCGTACGAGCGGTTCCGGCGCGTGCGCGCAGGGAAGGAGGATCCGTGTGGGCCTCAGTGTATGTCACCGTCGGCGACGGTGGTAATAGGGAGGGCCTGGCTGGGAAGTACGTCGACCCGCAGCCGGCGATCTCGGCGTTCCGGGAGGCTAGCTTCGGGCACGGACGGCTTCAGGTGGTGAACGCCACGCATGCGCTTTGGACGTGGCACCGGAATGACAACGATGATGCGGTGGTCGCCGACCAGGTCTGGATCAGAAGCCTTGCGGCCAACCCAGCTTGCAACAGAAACATGATGAACAGGATCAGGATGTGACAAACTCAGAACTGATGAATTACTTGTACCAGCACTGGAATCTTCGTTAGTAAATTCTGGCTTGTTTGTTCTCCACACAAGAAAATTTCATTCATAAATCTGTCAAATGTCTCTTAAAAAAAGAAACAGTACAGAGCAGGCCGCCGATGCACTGCGCGAACGCGTCCTGGATGACCGCTTCGTTCTCGATGCACGAGAAGGTGCCGGCGGTGGACTCAGCGATGACGTGTGCACGGGCCGACCGCCGCGTCGTGGTTGTTGCCAAACCGAAACGTGTGAACAGGTGCTGACTAGTCTCTGGTGCCAGTCGCCATGAAGAACGGTGGCACGAGCGCATCGTAGTTGGGAGCGGTGCCGGCTCCCCGATACCGCGGCGTTGGTGTAGGTGCCCTGGCCGTCGGAGAGGAGTATGACGCTGGAGTCTGGACACGGTGTTCCTGTGCCGGCGCTCCTCGAGCACCTTGGCCGTCGGGGTGCAGATCCCCTTGCCGTTGGGCAGAAATGGTCAAACCCATTTGTTCCCCATGTCCACACCCAGAATAAATTTATCCACCCCACACCCGCATCACATCTTATTACCCATATCCATTGGGTAATTGGGTAAGTAATGTGGGTTTAGATAAAGCAGCGGAGGTTATCACCGCTCAATAGCAGTTTGCCCGCTGCTATTTGGAAGTCAAATGGAGGGAATTAAGCACTTCTGAACTATACAGTACTAGTACGTCTTATACAAAATAAAGAAAACAATGTCTTAGATAATCAAGAAAAAAAAATATACGAGTTCCATCAACTTCAAAATGGCCTACTTTGGCGTCCAGTTCAGAAGAAAATTCAAGAAAAAAATCTCAAAAATTCAGGAAAATCAAGAAAATTCAGAACAACTAAATAAATAATATAACAAAGTCAATACAGATCAATGCTAGCGTAGAAGCCTCTCCATACATAGAAGTCAATACTAAATAAATAATATACATATCAGACTTGTCACAAATAAGTCTCTCCATACATATATAGAAGTTTCATGTCTAAAATCAAATCTTTGCACTGCTACATAGAAGCCTGTATTGTCCAAACACTCACTAGCAAAAATGACCACGCTTCTCTGCAAAGGTAAAGGAAGCATGTTAGTGTTATAGAGAATAAGTTGACATATAAGCTTCTCTGCAAATCTGTAACCACTAGCCACTTATGAGCCAAAAGATTAAGCAGAGATTAAGACTCCACAGTCAGCTTGCATGTCTGACCAATGCATGGCTTTTGATACATCATTAGTAGTCAGCCATATCGACACAAATCTATACCTACTAATAAAGAGAAAAATTTCTTGACCCCAAAATTTCCGTCTGCCCTGTGCCCGGTTACTTTTCCATATACTACACGCATTACTACTACCGGTTATTTTACTACACGTATATATATGTCCGCTTTTTCTTCTGTATCCCGAACAGTCCGCCTGGTTTTAGTACTTCTTTTTTTTTGTGGTTCCAATCTGAGTCCATTTGAGCCCAACAGTCGGCCCACTCTTGGTTTTAAGTTTGCCTCAGCCCAAGTCGCCGCTGCTTCGGTGCCGCCCTGGTCGGTGCTGTGTCTGATCCATGAATTCCTCCCGTCTCAGTCTATATACATGATATACTCCGCAAAGGACAACCGGATCAAACCAATCCAAATCGAACACAAATTTCTTTGTTCCAATCCTAACAGGAAAAACACAACCGAATCCAATTTGCCCATCGCCCGTGGTCGATCCAAACACGACTAATATATATGACGGTATATCAAAACAATTAAACGAACACCCAATCTGAAAGGATCATGTTCAGAACATAAGCTTAGGTGGAGAAAACATACCTACCAGGTACAACACGGTGGACGTATCCATGTTTTAATTAATTAATTAAATTAATAATTAATCAAATCATAATGAGTAGTTTATTGCCTAATTTATTCTAAATAAAAATATATCTCTATAGTCTAACTAATCAAATCATAAAATAAAACATAAATAGCTTTGATAGTACGAAATTCGATTCCAAGAAGTATAATGTATTAGAATAGATAACACAGCCATTACACAAATTTTAAAATCACAAATCGTCCATATAACTGATGAGCAAGTTGTACATCCCGGTGCAACGCACGGGCATGTTTTGCTAGTTAACATAAAAGAAACTAACAATACAGTTAGACTAGAAGTTGACAATGAAGTTCTAAAAAATGTAGTGAACACAAGTTGGTGAAATAGACATCTCAGCTTATGACCTACCACAAAACCAGCTGATTGAGTTCATGACAAATATATTAGTAGCACTAGTAACCACATGCAAGACCTGGGCACACACAGAGGATGACAACATCATCTGCAGCCTCTATATTACCAGCCCTATTACCAGCTACAAAGACCCTCTTACAGTGTTTGCAAGTTGCCTTATTATTTCCATCATCTAGCACAGTCAATTCAAAATCCTTCCAGACACTTGACCTCAGTTTTTTTTTGTTAGGAATTGAAATTTCTAAATTACCATGTTGCTCTAAATCTGGTTGTACCTCACTATCAAGGTAAAAAAAAGACATAAAATCAGCAAGGAATAGGAAAAACAGGAGACAAACATGACTCCAAGAACCATGTGGAAAAAAGACAACCATGTGTAAAAGAGAAGCCTTACTTGTGATTGACCGCTTCATGATATAAATTATCTGAGTTGTTTTCTCCTTCGAATGTTCCATCAGAACTTGCAACAATTCCATGAGTTTCGCTAGAGCCTCCAATTGTGGTAGAAGTACCGACTGGATGCATACTTGTCTATGTAACACAGCAAAATAAAAAAAATAGATATCATCAATAAAAAAAAAGTATCCCAGAAAAGGTAGCAGACATGCTAATGTTCTGAACCTCTACTGATCAGAAAAGGTGCCCGATAAGGCTTGACTAGTTCAGAAAATATACAACATCATATTTTTCATCGTGCTATTGTTCTGAACCTTGAGTGATCACTTATTGACAATATGCCGTCAAAATGATGAATGGTAATCTGAAATCAATCTAAGAGTCCCAACATAAGTTAAGTCACTACAACTTCATATACTACCCATGATAAATCTGTGTATAGTAGGCAACAACATTGTTGATTCATAGCCTATGACACCAGGAAAAAAAAAAAAACAGTGTCCGGACTGGATTCAAACCAGTGCTACCAATTGAGCTAGTTGGGCCATAGTCTTTTAAGTGAAAACAAAGTAGAATTCTAAAGGAAATTAATCAACTTATGGAGCTTAAGGCCAGATCCCTTCTCTGCTTTCTAGTCCAAGAACGGACAGGAGCGGTGTGCCGGTGTCCACGTCCAATTCCCCATCCAAAACACGTCTCCCTCCAATCTCTGCCCACTGGAAGGGATCGGATCATCGTAGAAGACGACAAGCCATCGAACTTTCCCATCGACGCTGACAGCCAGATCCAACTCGTCCGCCCAGAAAAAAAAAAAAAAAAAAAACTCCGCCCATCCAAGCCAAGTTTCTTCACCCGGCTAATCCAGCGCTAATGGCGAGCGCGGATACTCGCTGGAAACGAATCCAAATCGAATCGAGATGGGGATAAGATTTGAATGCAGTTGCGGTCGACGTGTACCTGGATCTGGACGGGGACGTGCTCATCAGCATCCGCCGGCGACCGGTGTGCGGACTGGGATCGGACCTCAGTCCACAGCGGCGGTAGGACGGAGGGAGCGTGCGGCCGCATACTAGATCGGCGACGCGCAGTAGCTTGGGGCACAGGGAAGGCGGCGGAGAGCCCCTCTCGGCGGCGTCACGGCGTCGCCTCCCCCCGGCGGCGTTTCTCGATCTGGGCAAAACGGGCAGACAGATAACTGTGTTCACAACCCGCCCACACCCGATTCAATATTGGGTAATACCCGTCCCTGCCCAATGGAAATGGATACATCCATATATCCTACCCGTTTGTCATGGGTATGGATACGGGTAAGGGGGTGTTCAGTTCCTGCTTCGCAGAACCCAAAAAGTGCTTCTGATTCCTCGTCACATCAAATCTCTTATCGTATTTTTTAGAGTATTAAATGTAGGTAAATAAAAAAACTAATTGCACAGTTTGGTTGAAAAGTGCGAGACGAATCTTTTAAGCCTAGTTAGTTCATAGTTGGACACTAATTACCAAATACAAACGAAAAGTCTTCAAGAAGCTTCAACCCAAAATATTTCACCAACTAAACACCCCTAACAGATACCCATACCCAACGGCAAGAGGAGGTGCAGAGCCCCTCGGCAGGAACGTACCCCATTAATTTCCGCCTGGTGACGCGGCGCCCCCGCCAGAGAAGGACATGACGAACGTCACGAACCCCATAGTTGGAGGTCCTGGTGACATGGCCTGCTTCAGGAACGCCAGCTTGGCACCGGTCATGCTGCCGCTGACGTCCAGCACCGTCATCATGTTAGGGGTAAATACAGCTATTTTCCTTAATTCGTCCAGTTAGGAGGTTGTGATCGATCTATTTATATGAGGTTATTGCTTCTTATTCCTTTTTTTTTTTTTTTGCAAACCTCACCTATTTCCCTAATTTGATTACAGAGGTTGTGTTGGAAAGGTCCATTCTTTCTCACTCCTTAATAAAAACACATACACGGCTCCATTTCATCATGTTAAAATAATCGAGGCGTGCAATTTGTCTAAAGGGCACGTTTGAATCCTTCATTTGGCCTGAATTATTGGAATTTAATTCATAAGACAAGTTGTTTTGGCTTAGAATTTAACATTGTACCATGTTCCAAATCTTACTTATAGACCTACCTCAAATTCAAAGGTAAGGAGATTCGTAGCCATCCTTCGCCACAGCGTTGGCTCAGGGCCTAACATTTATTACTGTGCAAACAAACAGGACGTAATGAGATTCTGGAGTTTGGCTTAGCTCTTGCTATGCTAGTGTGTTGTTCTCCTGTTCCAGTAGTCCTGGATGCAATTACTGAACAGAACACTCCATTGGGTACTAGTGAATATGAGAATAGAGCAGCACAGCCATTGCTGGTTATTTTTGCTCAGTTACTGCTTTCAGAAAAACAAAGAACTATCTCTATTACTAGCAGTTGCTTTTCTTTTTCTGCATTGGTGAAAGACACACCTTTTCTTTCACCTACTCTGTCTCTCAGATATTGTCAGCATAATGAGAAACTCAAATAGTCTCTGTTCTGACAGCCACTAAAGCGACACTCTGCATTCGACTACTAAAGCACCAACTTGTCTTGCTCTTCCAAAATTCCAGCAAATGTGGTACACAATATAAAGATTCATTTGCCTAAACAAGAGATGACTAAATTGCAGAAAATAGTGGGTCTTAGCATCAAGTTAGCACATAGATAAACCCAAAATTTATTACTTCACATTTGTTAGTATTGATACAGGTCATCACCTTTTTTTCATTCCGAGTATGTACAAAACTATAATGCAAGCAAGCCCTATGTACTATGTCGTACTATAATTCACATATCCTACAATTTAAAGCCAACTCAGTTCCCTTCTAGTCTAATTTTATAGCTCAATTTCCTGGAGTCATTGTCTAGGCCATTTTGCTAATAGTGGTGCCTGAGCTGCTTCCTCATCGGTGCTGTCTGAAACAACAGCTTCTGTTCGTTTGCCCTTGCTTCCTGGGTTAAGCATCCAAGCAAGACACAAAAGGATATTGCCTGTAAAAACATTTAGAATTTGAGGAAAAACAATTCAGTACTGATTCTAGTTGCAATTATAGCCCCTGAATAACCATTTTCTATCACCCTGACCCTGAGAGGAAGAGAACTGACCAAAAAGAAACTAGCCACAATAAAGCTGAAACCTTTGCAATCAAAGGGTGCGTCCTCTGAAATGAAGTAAGCTGAAACAGAGGAGGAAATGATAAGAGATAAAAAAAAAAATATGTATAAATCATTGTGCATGTTGATCAAATATATGAAAATTTTCAGCTTCATACTAGAAAATCAATTTCTTACAGGTTAGTGGACTCATAAATAGAGGTGCCAACAGATTTGCTACGGACTGCACGGTTTCAATAAAACCTTGAGCTTTTCCCTGTAGAGATAATACAAAAAGAGACAACGGCGTCTACGGTTAGGAGCTTAGAACTTAGTAAATAATGAAGCCTGGGGAGTTTGTATATGTACCTGGTCAGTTGATTGTACTTCACCGGAAATGATCGCATATATCTGCAGAATTGCATATTTTCCATTAAAACAAAACTACGAGAATAACTTGAATGTACTAAAATATAAAAGTCATATTTTTTTCTGAAAATATTTCTGACACTAGCACTTTAGAGTATATTTTGAACCGTGAAAGCTTGAAGTCACAGTGCAAACAAGACAAATATGAATATTGACCTGAGTTATATTGTAAATTGGCTCTCAAAGCCTAATGTTGGAATACATTGTTTACAGAACCGCCTAACGTTTGAATACATTGTTTACAGAACCGATCTTGACTTACTGCTGGTTTGGCCAGAACATAGATGATACCCAGTGAAGAGCTGAAATACGGAACCTGCAGGATAAATAGTAGGTAAATGGACAAAACCTTTGTAACTATACCAAATGGTATCTCCATCAGTATGCGATATTTTTTCTTTAGAACAACCATTAGTTGAGATTCATTAATGAAAATTTAAATCAGTTTATGACTTCAGTAAATTTGATTGGATACATACCCACGAAGCCCATGCAACACCATAAAAGCACAGCCTGAAAAAGATTTACCCAGAAATCAATAGATCAGTATTATCAAAATAGTGTACTTGAAATTAGTAAAAGCGGAGTACAAATCTACTTATTACTTACATAAGCAATGGATGCGAGTATTGAAATGCATAAGACACCTTTTTCACCAATTATGTGGCTAAGAAAGGGGAGGACCAGAATCTACAGTATGAAAAATGTGTCATACATCCACAACTAATTAAATTGATAGTTGGTAGGCTATGCAACATGTATATGTACTTTAGTTGGTATAGAAAAAAAAAAAAAAATCATGAAAGAGCACCTGTGAAAAGATTGAACCAACGCCGACCACCATTAGAATTTCTGAGAACTGATCCTTATCAAAGCCGAATACGGACTTTAGGTAATACTGAAAAAGAAAAGATAATTAAAGTTCCCTATAGTTTTTTTTACATTATATCATAAAAAGATAAGTGAGACGAGCATTTACCATTAAAACGTCGGAAATGCCAATCATGCCCAATTTATAAAAGAAGGCAACATATGATATTCTCCTAAGTGTTTCACTACAACATAGGAAGACAAGAAATCAAAAGGAATGACATTTTGTAGAAGTTGAAATAAAGGCATTCTTTTATAAAAAAGGAAATATGCAAACTTTTGCTACAACTATCAAGATGTGGAAGCGGAAGAATGTTCCTCAACTCCCATCTTATGCAATCTACCAGTTTATCATGTTCTGTTTAGTCCCTGTTTTTTTTAAAAAAAAAACAAATTGTGATAGAAAAATGTTAATTTTTATAATTAAGAAATCATATAGTACTTCATACATTCTAAATTTATTTTGCATATTACTCCTTTTCTACAAGAAAAAAAATTTTTAAAATTGTTGAAAACCCCTAAACTAGCAAAATATGCATGAAGAACAATGTTATTTAGATTTATACAAGTAAACAAATATAATCCAAATTTTCCATCACAAACAACGAGGGGGAAAGCCCTGAATATATTTTTACATAAACTTCATTGTCCATCATGAATTCCTTGATCATTTAACTTTCATGATTTATGAATAATTTTTTACATGAATTTCAATGCACAAGGTTTACCTGTTTTTCACTATGCTAATGTTCTCCTTGATAGATTCCCAACGTTCTTGTGGTAACTTGACAAACAAAGATGGCACAGACAAATGCTGAGAAGATGTAGAAGAAGCTCTTTGAACTGTCTCAACCAAATATATTTTCATGTAGAGGATAGAACAGATCAACAAGACAATCGAGACCTAATAAACCACAGTGAAGCACTCATAAGATTTAATGTTAGCAAAGAAAAAATAAAAAGATTGACATTGTGATGCAACTATAAGTAGCGTTAACTATCTATACCTCAAAAATCCACCTCTCAGGCAGGAACCTTGAAAAGACGCTCCCCAGAGTGTGCGCGGCCGAGAAAATTCCAGTCAGTGTGCCAAAGGCAGCTGCCCTCCTTGGTGGTTCAACAGTATCTGCCTAATTTAGCACAATATTTTATATAACCCTTAATCGCTATCTGTTATTCACAAAGCACCAATTTGGATTCTTATACTGTATCTACGTCTTGAAATTACTTAAAAGAAATGCCACAATTTAAGCAGGCATATAGTCAAGCAGGGCCCCTAAGGCAGATCAATTCCAGTGAAGCCCCTGCCTTCCATTGGCCTCTGCTCTGGCTCCTCGGCAGAGTAAAAATTCATTGCAAAATGCCAAAATTCAAAAGTTTTTGGCACCCTTGTTAAGAAAAAAAAGTGCAATGCTAATACTTGGTTACTGATGGATAAAACCATAGTACTCCTCGGACATAATTTAACATCTAGAAAAATGCCAAATAATACGAGGTGGAGCAGTTCAATCAATGATACATTTGCATGACAGGGGAGACTAGGATGCAGTATTCTCACCGTGTAAGCAATAGCAAGGCAGAAAATGGTTCCTTGGCCAATCATGAATGACAGGGTACGCAGAACAAGGTAGACATACACAGCAGTCCTCGAATTGTTCAATGCAACCACAGCTGCAATCAGCATGAGCAACAAACAATTAGTACCCAGTGCAGATGGACTACCAAAATGCCCACATTTTTTTTACATATTTTTCAATTACCGAATGGGATGATGGAAGTGGACGCAGTGAGAAGGATGAGAGGCTTCCGCCCATACTCATCAGCCAACTGGCCCATCAGAGTGAACCCAATCGTCCTGAAAATCCCTCCAACCTGCAATCAGAAAAAAGGCGATTAACTGACGAAACAACATGCAACCACTGAATGAACAAGAAGGTCATGAAGAACACACTCTGACGATCAGACGGCCGGAATAATGCAGAGACAGTGATGGATGCACAAAGCTAGCTGATGAGTACTACTAGGAATTGAAGGCTTACTGAAGACTGCAGGCCGGTGAGATAGAGGGCCTCCGGGCAAGACCTGTCGTCGGCGGGGCAGAGCGCGGCGGTGACCTTGTCGACGAGCGCCGGCACGGTCATCTCCTCGGCGACGCCGTAGAGCACCAGGCCGACCATGAGGTGCAGCACCGGCCTCATCATCACGCTCATCGTCGCATCGCCTTGTTGGAAGACGCCCATTATATTTTTCTACTCCTACTACTACTGGGCTCAGCTCGATCGATATTATCGATCGGCCTCCTTGATGGTTCAACTGCATCTGCCTAATTCAGCATAATCATTTTTATAATCCCTGAATCACTGTCTGTTGTTGACAACATACCAAACAAAAATATAGCCTAATAACATTCATTTGATTGTTACATCTACAGTTTCAAATTACTTAAAAATACCAAATGAATAGTCCTAACATTCAAATCTGAGTTTGCTTTAGTTATTCTAAGAGCAAAAGCTTCCTATTTTCCACACATTCAACAATGGAGCGAAGCCTTTGTGTAATTCTTTTAATTTTCTTTGTAACTTTTTTTTTTTTTCTTGAGTCGGTTTGTATGGTCATCTTTTGTTTTTAATAAAAGCACAGTTGGAGCGCTTTGCTCCTCCTGTTTTTTTCAGAACATGGTAAATTGGGGAGCTTTTCTTTCTTTTTCTTGCATTACAATTTAAGGAGACATATAATTAGTTGTAATGTTTGTGATATAAAAGATATTGGTTTTAGCAAAGGCAGGGGATCACAAGGCAGACCATGTCTTTGAGGATGCAATTCCAGTAAAGCCCCTGCCTTTGATTGGTCACAGTCATTGAGATTGGTCAGAGCCCAAGGCCTCTGGTCTACTAGCTCCTAGACTAAGTAAACTTCATTGCAAAATGCAAAAGTTACTTGCACCCTTGTTAAAAAATATGCCATTCTAATACTTCGTTACTGATGGATAAAGCCATAGTACTCCTCCTAGCATAATTTAACATCAAGAAAAATGCCAAATAATACGAGGAGGAGCAGTTCAATCAATGATATGTATGCATATTTACCTACAAAGACCTACGAGGAGACTAGGATCAGTATTCTCACCGTGTAAGCAATAGAAAGGCAGAATATGGTTCCTTGGCCAATCAGGATTGAGAGGGTACGCAGAATAAGGTATACATACACAGCAGTCCTGGAATTGTTCCAAGCAAGCAGAGCTGCAAGCAACATATGACAGCAACATTGAATTAGTATCCAGATCGAGCGGATCAATGGACTACGTACAAAAATGCCCAAATTGACATGTTGTCCTATCATATTACCAAACGGGATGATCGAAGTGGAGGCTGTGAGAAGGATGAGAGGCTTGCGGCCATACTCATCAGCCAGCTGGCCCATCAGAGTGAACCCTATCGTCCTGAAAATCCCTCCAACCTGCAATCAGAAAGCAATTAATTTTTTTTTTTTTTTTTTTTTTTTTTTTTTTTTTTTTTTGAGGCAGAAAGCAATTAACTGACAAAACAACATGCAGGCACTGAATGAATGGACAAGAACCAGATGAAGAACACACTATGAAGATTGTCCTAGAACATCAAACAACCGGAATAATGCAGAGACACTTTTGGTCTGATGGATGCACACGGCTAGCTGATGGGTAGTAGAAAAGGAAGGCATACCGAGGACTGCAGGCCGGTGAGGTAGATAGCCTCCGGGCAAGACCTGTCGTCGGCGGGGGCAGAGCGCGGCGGTGACCTTGTCGACGAGCGCCGGCAAGGTCATCTCCTCGGCGACACCGTAGAGCACCAGCCCGACCATGAGGTGCAGCACCGGCCTCATCATCACGCTCATCGTCGCATCGCCTTGTTGGAAGACACCCATTATATTTTTCTACTCCCTCAGCTCGATCGATCGATCGGTTCTTGAGTGCTCGTTAGTAACAGGGCGTTGGCATTGGACCAATTGCAGGCGCTTTATATGAAGCAGCACTGCGCGCCTTTTTTTTAAATTTAAAAGGACAAAAGGAAACAGCACCAGGAGAAGGTGAGGTCAGCTAAAATGATTGCTACTTCTTTTTATTACCAGCGATGACATGGCACAAAAGGAAGGTGCTGCCACGCTGGCACATTATATGCCACGCTGTCACGATTAGTGGATACTGCATTGTGGATTTTTTTTTTTTTAGAAAAGATACTGCATTGTGGATGATATTTTGTTTCATTATTAATTGAGTTATATATTGGTATTGGATTAAGGAGGGGTTCGTTCCATCTAGACTTCTAGCCATGAAAAATATTGTCCAGGGAAGATTTGGTGAAACCTTAATAGACATGAAATTTTTTTCAATGTTTTAGTTCGGAGACATGCAAGACAAATACATAGATTTGTATTGCAAAATCTTGGCAAATATCATGAAACTGAAGGTCCTTAAAAACATATTCTGGCTCAACACTTGTCGAATCAACTCCGATCCTCCAAGAAAAAAAAAAATATATAGATGTGTTAGATTATCTACACCTGTCACATAAAAGGTATATCTATAAGAACGTGTACGTACGTCTATATATGTGTCATGAACCAAAGGAGCACCGCCGAGAAGGCCCCAACAAGGGGGAGCCCAAGCGCCGACCAGGGCCCAAGGCCCTGGCGCGCAAGACGCCTCCTGGCTGGCCGCCGCCATCGTCCGTAAACACGCTACGTCGGTTGCTTCGCAATTAAGTAAAGAATATTTAGGGAATAAAGATAGGAATAAAATAGGGAATAAATAGATTGCTTGTAAAAGAGGAATTCCAATCTATAAGGAAACCTCTAGATCTTTCTTAGCATGCAAGTCTCCCTCGGACTATAAATACAAGGGGTATGTAGTCGGTTGAATCTTAATCGAGAAAATTAAAGGGGTAACACCCAAAAAACTCTCCAGCTCTCCCCTCTCCCTCCCCACAAGACGCACGTGCGTCGCCAACCCCCCGCCGCCGCCGCTGATCACGCCGCCGTCGTCTCACGCGCCGCTGGCATCGCTGCCGCCCGCCCGCTTCCGCCGTTAGTCCTCGCCACCGCCTCCTGCCCCTACTTCACGCGCCACATCGCCCTTGCTTGCTGTTACGCCGCTGTCGCCCGCCCTGTTCCTCGTCGCCTCCCAGAGCTGCTGTGCGTCATCATCGCCATCTCCTACCTCGCTGTCGTCATCGACCCACAAAGTCATCACGCCGTCACCTTGCCGATCGCCACCCTCCAGCCTAGCTGCGCCCACGCCCCTAACGCCGCCGACCCGGTAATCATGCCGGAATCGATCCGGTCTGTGACAGCTGCTATCCGGAGACCCGGGGCGATTCCCACCACCGATGGCTTCCCGACGACTACCACCCCAGCGCATGGACAATCAAGTTCATGGAGGAGCTCCGCCGAATCGACGGCGACTACGACGGTACGTGACAAAGACCTGGCGGAAAAAAACGGCGGCTGCGCGGCAAGCTACCACGGACAACGACAACGTCGTCCCTCCACATCCACAACGAACTGGTGGTCACGCCAATAGTAACACCGCAGCGTCGCGGCCATGCCGTTCGACGTGCACGCGCCTCCGACGTCATCTCAGCCACCACCGACGACGCGTCCGCCATGGGCGCCGCCGACGGTGACGGCGTCCCGGTATTTGTCGGCGACACCCCTTCCAAGATCATCGGCCGCTTGCAAGCAACAAGCATGCCTACCCCAAGGATGCCCCAGTTGCCGCGCGACGCATCGGATCAGATCGGATCGAGAGGCCACCACCGACGCCCACTAGCCGCCGACGAAAAGCCTACCCAACTAGGCCAACGTCGCGAGACTCCAGCAACGGTTCCCGATAAGTTCCTATAACACCAGCAACGTCATCTCTAATATCAGGAACATCGGGGCGTCAACGCCACTATGGGCGACACAACGACGTCAACCGACATCAACATCGACATCGCTGACCCCGATATCCTGGACATCGGCACCATAAAGAACAACGGCGTCAACACCTTCGCCCGACCGGTCATCATAGGCTCCACAATCACCAGGCAAGTCCATCCCGACCAACATGGAGCTTCTACATCTACCACCCGTGCTACAACGACGACACTGGACATCGTCATCGCCAACCATGATGTCTTCGACACCGGCACCATCGACGACAACAATGCCACCCCTACAGGCGTGACCATAGGAGGGAACAGAACACCCTCATGGGTACCAACGACGTCACCAAGGACCACGGTGTCACCATCGACGTCGCTAAACACAACACCCTCGGCATCGACGACATTGCCAACAACAATGACGCTACCATGGACGCCAACGCCGATGACCCCCCTGACGTCGACTACGTCTTCGCCATGCCTAGCATCGACAACAAATACAAAAGCATGATCCACGATGATCCCCCACGGTCAATCTCGACACGCAACCACAACATCCCCTACATGGGCGCCACGGCCGATGAGAACACCGACGCCCCAGGCGCCACCAAAGAGACGGTCGTTCACTCACCGCCGACCTTGGGCGACGACGATCTACTACACCTGCCGGACATCCCGCCGACATCAACAATGGTGGGGAACACCATCAATCACGCCAGATCCAAAGAAAGGCGACACCATCGGCACCACGCAAGCGGAACATCGGGTACACCGCCGCCCCACCCGCGAGAATGGCACTCCTCTTTCTTTGGCTCCTCTGCATCACCAAGATGGCGCCAAGGAGAACGGAGACAACATACCATGGTGCCCCACTCGCGGTTTTGGGACGCCCTTCAACGGCGACACCAACAACTATCGCGGCGTCGACTACTCGGCTATGGCGTAGAGACGACTCGAGCTAAACCGGTGGGCTCCGATGTTCCTCAACGACATCACGCCCAGTGCGACTCACGCCAACATACCGTGTGGGCTGCAATGCACCGGAGGCGCCCTACATCGGGAGCACGAGGAACCAACTCGCCCAAGAGTTTGACGCTAACATCTTAAGCGGGCCTCGACGCAGTGAGCTTCACGGATGACGACAAGAGGTACATACCACCCACATCAACCCCCTACGCCGTCGACTTCGTCACTACCTCGGAGGCTCCCATCCTTCATCACCCGGCAACATGAATTGGGGACAACCTACTGCGATCGCCGGAATCATCAAGCTCCAACCCGAAGCAACAACTTGGGCGCCACCAATGGAGATTGTCTTCCTCGGCAACCATCGCTACTACGTCAAGGCCTTATCAACGGTGCTATGGGATGTTCTCCAACCACCAGAAAAGGTCAAGATCTCCACCTTCGCCCAGCTCATCAACAACGACAACAAGGTAACGACAACGCGAGGACGCTACCGCCGCGAAAGGGGGAGAAATGTCATGAACCAAAGGAGCACCGCCGGAGAAGGGCCCAACAAGGGGGAGCCTGCCGTGTAGACCAGGGCCCAAGGCCCATGGCGCGCGCGCCGCGGCCGGCCGCCGCCATCGTCCGCCAAACACGCACGTATGTCGGTTGCCGCAATTAAGTAAGGAATATTTAGAGAATAAAGATAGGAATAAAATAGGGAATAAATAGATTGCTTGTAAAGAGGAATTCCAATCTATAAGAAAACCTCTAGATCTTTCTTAACATGCAAGTCTCCCTCGGACTATAAATACAAGGGGTATGTAGTCATTGAATCTTAATCGAGAAAAGTTAAAGGGTAACACCCAAAAACTCTCCAGCTCTCTCCCTCTCTCCCTCCCCGCCAGTGTGCCGCCAACCCGACGCCGACGCCGCTGATCACGCCTTCCGTCGTCTCCCGCTAGCCAGCGACGCCTTCTTAGCCGCCCGGCCGTCGCCCTCGTCCCTCGCCACCGCCTCCGCCCCCTACTTCACGCACACGCTGCCCTTGGGCTGCCCACGCCGTCGCCGCCCTCGCCGTTCCTCGTCGCCTCCCGGAGCTGCCAGACGTCATCATTGTCATCTCCTACCTCCATGCCGTCATCGGCCCACGTCATCTACGCCGCCACGTCGCCGATCGCCACCCTCCAACTGCTTTGCCGCCACCCTCCACCTGCTGCCTCCGCCCCCAACACCGCCCGGCAGCCACGTGTCACGCCCGGAATCGATCCGGCTGCAGGATGACAGCTGGTATCCGGAGACCGGGCGATTCCCAGTTCGAAACTAACCACTCCCTCCTATCATAGTTATTGTAACAAAATAAATATATTTTCATGAAGCTATTCTCAATTACAATTTCTACTAGTATAAGATATCCATAAGCAAAGGCGCCCTTATTTCGGGGATACAATTAATCGTCGTTGTCAATAATATAACTAGGAGAATTCCTCGCGCGTTGCCACGGTGATATAAAGGAGGAATAAATAGAATTTCTATATGATTTTATTTGTATATGATAGCACTTACAATTTGTCCTTTTATTCCCCGGTGTATTGCATTATGGCTAGGATTATATTCGTAGTTTCCTTTCCTTCATGAAAGATAGGATATCTCGATAAAGGCCGTGCATGTCATAATAATAATGTAGCGTAGATCCACGATGGAGAGGGTAATACATGTCTATGAAAAACTTCAAACTGAAGGAGATTAGTTTTGCGTGGCTATGTTATGTGAGAGTGAGATGCTAAGATGTAGAGACTATATGCACTTATCGTACTCTAAATCCACCCTTTAAAAAGAATATTCTTTCTTGGTCATCAAAATTCTCCCATATATACTGTTTTCTTCCGCACTCATCAATCTTCTATATCTCTAATCTATCATCTACACTATATTTTATTCAACCATCCCAAATACCATCCCCTCTCTCCTCACTTTTCTTTTCTTTCCTTTTTTCTATCTCATATTCTTTTTTTTTTTTCTTCTTTTTCCTTTTCTTTTTTCATCCTTTTTTTATCTTTTTTTCCAAGCCACTTGAAACCGCGTCCCACTATGGTGGCATGCCCTCACTTTTCTTTTCTTTTCCTTTTTTTTCTATCTCATATTCTTTTTTTTTCTTTTCTTATTTTTTCCTTTTTCCTTTTCTTTTTTCATCCTTTTTTTTATCTTTTTTTCCAAGCCACTTGAAACCGGGTCCCATTATAGTGACATGGCGTGTGTTGATTGGTGGGGGTGACGTGGTTGGGGATGTCGACATCTTGGTGTGGCCTGTTGCTGTCCGTCTCCAGATATCAGCCTCAGGCTATCCGCACCGGTGAAACGTTAAAAGCGTACTCTATCTCTTCTACAGCGTGGGCCCCACACGTTTTTTTCAGTTTCGCTGCAGCCGTCGCTACTGAGAATCTCGTACTCTACCCGGCAGATCTTGCCCCTGCTCGCGCCGGACGCGCGGCTCTCGCGGCCATGGAGCTCCGTCGCGGGCACAGAAGGGCGGCGGGCGGGCGGCGGCTCGATGGGCACGGGGAGGGCGGCCGCGGGCGAGACGGATTCCAGCGAGCTCCCCAAGGCGGCGACGGCAAGCTCCCCTTCTCTCTCCCTCTCTGCTCTTTTCTCTCTCCCCGCGCGACGACGACGGCGACGGAGATTTCTGCACAGAAGGCCGGCCCGCGCTCGCGCGCCCGCGTGGGGAGGCGCGGCTCCAACCGTGGCGGCTCGGCCGCGGCTGCCAGTGGAGCTTCGTGGCTGCGGCCATGGCAGGCGAGCCCGGCGCGAAGCTGGGCGGCAGCGGCAGCGCGACGAGATCCCCTTCTCTCTCCCTCTCTGCTCTCTTTCTCGGTTCGCGCGCGCAGTGCGCGGCTCCATGCCACGCTGGCGGCCTGAAGGAGGAACGGGCAGGCGCTACGAATAGCGAACCGATGCTTGTCGTGGTCGTACTCAATACAGCGGTGCGGCGCTTCCGTTCGCTATGAGGTCCTTCAGGTCGGCTTTAGAGTACGCGGTGCAGATAGCCTCATGTTCGTCTCGGCAGGGGGGAGTAAATAAATAAATAGAAAAGAAAAAGAAAGGATAGGGACGGAGCAGAGCGGGACTTGCTCCGGCGGCGGCGATCCTCAGCGCGGGCTGCTGGTTGGCTCTGTGCGGCGCGGCGGCCTTGGTCGCGCGACTGCTGCTGCTTGCGCGCATGGCTGGGCAGCAAGCAAGGCGCGTCGGCGGAGCAGTGCGCGGGCAGCGTGTCTCCGGCGAGGTCGAATAGAGGTGCGGCAGGGCATTCTGGTGATAGGCACGGCGGATGCGGAGCAGCGGTGGGCGTGGGCCTCGGCTCCGGTGGGCGTCGGCGAACGCGTCCTCCATCCGCGGCCAGCAGAGCCTGCGCACCCAGCTTCCCCTTCTGGATCGGCGTGGCGGACCAGCGTCAGAGCTCCCGGCGGATTGCGCGGGCGTCAACGATGACGGGCCTCGATCTGGTACACGACCGGCCTCCCTGATCCGCCTCGCTCCTCCGGCGGACCGCGCGGGTGTCGCGACGACGGGCCTCGATCTGGTCCATGGCCGGCATCCCTGCTCCGCCTCGCTCCTCCCAGGCCCACCGTGCGTTGGATGGCGGAGGGGCAGCACGGACCTCGACGACGACGGGCCTCACATAGGGGCTCCACGACGACAGGGCGGCGGCTCCTCGGCAGGCGGCCTCGGTTCCTCGGCGGGCGGGCATCTCCGACGCGTGAGGCGAGACCGGATCCACGACGACCACACAGACGACGGGAACGGGTGCGCGACGGGAACCCGACGTCGCTCCTCATCTCCGGCGTCGATCGACCGGTTGCCGCATGCGAGCAGAGGGCGGCAGTAGGAGCGAGCGGCGTCCGTCATCCGCCCTGCTCCTTCGCTGCGCGCGCACCAGGGCCTGGGTGCGCCGCTCCTGGCCGCGGCGAAAGCAGTGGGGCCGGAGCAGGGGAGGAGGCCTCCGCGTTCGCCGGCGACGTTGACGACTCCATCGCCTCCTCGCGGCTCTGGAGGCGTACATGAGGCGGCGGCTCCTCGCGGTGGCCCAGCCTGTCTCTCCGCGTGCGCGTGGTGTCTCCTCCTTCCACGGCATGGGCCACCGACGGTGAAGCAACGGAAGCGCTCGTGCTCCCGTAAAGATATCGTGGTATGTTAAGTAGAGGGCTCAAGCAAACGATGAGTCAGTAATTAAAGAGATGCTGCGGTGCGGCGTGCTGCCCCTTCGTGTTCTTTTTCCATGCCTCTTTGTCTTCTCGTAGGAATGCACTTGGACGCGGTGGGGCTGGCGTGGGCGGATTGATTCCATCAGTTTTGGCTATAGATTTCCAACGGGCGGCCTGGCGTCGTGCCGTGCCGTGCTGGCCCGCGCCGTGCCGCCACGGGCCGTGCCTCTGCGGGCTTCGTGCTTCGGGGTCGCCCCAGCCCGTCTCCCCGCACCAAATCGTGCACGCCGTCCGTGCCATACCGACATCGCCCACGGGCCGATTTTTAAAAAACACTCAAACATGATCATTTTTATACGTGATTTCGAAGATATTTGTACAATATTATACCAAATATATGTATAATATTAAACCAAATATGAAAATATCGGGACTAATATACCAAATATGTACAATATTATCACTAGTATATTTGCCACCAGGCCTCCCTTTCTTAACGTCTTGGGGCCGTTAAGCGCCCTCGCGCTCGGGTCGCCTGTCTTGCCCAGATTGCCGCGTCGCGTCGCGTCGGGCCGTCGACTACCGGTCGCGTGCGGCCAGCGGCGGTGCCTAAAATCGTCTCGTGTCGGCCGTCGGGCAGGCCGCATGGAAATCTATAGTTTTGGCCGAAAGCAGTTTCAGGATGACGTGGGCCCGGATTGGGTGGGGGGCGCGGAGGTGGCGGCCTCAAATGTCGAGAGAAATCTCCTCAGTGGGGTTCTGGCGCTGTTATAGATTTGGCTGTTCATGAATAAGTGATGTTTTTGTATTTTAGATTCAGACTAATGATAAAAAGATCACCTATCCATGACCAGCCGGCTGCCGAAGATCGGCCAGTTTCTACGGGCCTCCCAATCAGCATCCGTCGGGCGGCGTCTCCCCTTGCCAACAGCCGCTGCAACCCACGCCGCCGCGCCCGTGACAAAGCGTGTGCGGGGCGAGGGGCGCCAGGCTGGCGCGTGGCCGGCGCGCGCCACACCTGCCGCGGACGGAACGAGTGGACAAACGCCTGGGACGAACGCAGAGTGAGGTCTCCAGTCACTCAAAAGCTAACCTTTGCGATGACGATGATGATTCCCCTGTTGAATCATCTGATCTGGGTACGTTTTGGTCGTCGTCGTTGCGTCTCAAGCATCGTACTCATCAGATCTTGCGTCTAGTTCGACTTGGATCTGAGCAGCTTTACTGCACGCCCGCACGGCGCACCAAAAAATCATGACAGATGGTCTTTGGACAAAAAAAAAAAACATGGTAAATCCTCATATGGGCCGTCGCCGCTCTCTTTGTCACTGTAGCTGCAGTATCTCAGCTACTGTGCCTGGGCCGATAACAAGGTCCACTTAAGAAGTGGTGGCGCCAAGGCCCATGAGATCCCGGAAGCCCAGCACCTGTGTCTTGGGCCCGACATGGATTATTAGTTCAACACGGGATTTAGTTTTGCGTAATCTAAACCATTTTAGATACGGTGATATATTCTGCTAACGAAAAGATAAGGGGCTATATCATAAGTCTATTCCTCCATTTTTTGAGAAAGAAGATATTTATTTCTTATTTCGATCTTTAAAAAGACTTTCGCATTCAACCAATTTCGATTGTAGTTCCAGTCCCTTACTATTTTTTAGCTTTTAAAAATTGAACGCAAACAAAAAGGGATGATCAACTAAATGGTAAGCCTTTTCATCGACAGTCATTATGGTTGGAGAATATTTACAAGGAATTTCACTCTTCTCTTCTTGTGTAGGGTAGGGCGTTCACAAAACATGTTCAATAAGTTGCCTCGAAAAACAACATGTCAATAACACTCAAGTAGTTTTTTATCAAAAAAAAAAAAAAAAAACTTCTGAATACCCAAATACCTAAAAAAAAATCTCCACTTCGCTCCGACCCAAGCCTCCGACAGCGGGCCTCCGCTTAGCTCCCAGAAGTTGTCCGCCCACTTAATAATCCGTAATAGAATTTGAAACATATTCGACAAACTTCACCTTGAGACAAATTCTCTTGTAGCATATCCGCTTCATCCTGAACATCGTGAAGAAAAAATATAACGGCACCGAATAGCCTCTTGGGCTAATCAATTAAACCATCTAAGCTTGAGCACAGCTCAAACTTAGCAACATGAACTGGTTTAGTCATCATATCAACTGGATTATCATGAGTGCTTATCTTGCATACCTTCATCTTACCTTCATCGACCACATCACATACATAATGATACTTAATATCAATATGCTTTATCCACTTATGGAACATCTTTAGTCGTCAGGTAAATTGTACTTTGACTATCACAGTACAACCTAATGCAAGAATCAGCCCCACATAGCTCAACAGACAATCCTTTCAACCAAATTAATTCCTTACACGCCTTAGCAATAGCCATACATTCGACTTCGAGGTAGACAAGGCCACAACGATCAGTAAAGTAGCCTTCAAACTCACAAAGACAACTACCAACGGTGAACACATAACCTATGAGCGACCTTAAGCTGTCGGCGTAACAGCATAATCTGAATCCACATAACCAAGAAGTTTTTTTTTTTCGCCAAACTTTAGACAAGAATCTATATTTCCTCCGAGGTACCTAAAAATCTACTTGAATCGCCCTCCAATGTTATTTACCAGGATTAGTCATATATCGCTAACCAAACTCATAGCATAAGATAAATTCAAATGAGAACAGACCATGGCATACATCAAAGAACCAACGACACTAGAATAAGAAACTCTTGACATGTATTCAATTTCGATCCGTACTAGCGCACTTTGGCGGTGATAATTTAAAGTGAGGTGCAATAGGAGTACTAACAGGCTTAGCATCATTCATGTTGAACACTGAAGTATTTTCTAAATATAATTTTGATGAATAAGAAATAGTGCACCAGATTTTTTGTCTCTAGTAATTTTCATGCCTAATTTTCTTATCGGCACCAAGATCCTTCATGTCAAATTCACTACTCAACAATTTCTTTAATTTAGTAATTTCTACTTTACTCTTGACAACAATCATCATATCAACATAAATCAGCAAGTAAATAGGTAACCCATTAAAATGCTTCATGTAAACACAACTATCATATTTAGATCTCTTAAAACGTGTGACAACATAAATGAATCAAACCTCTTATTCCACTTCCAAAGGAGACTACTTGAAACCATACAAGGATCTCTTCAACTTCCAAACAAAATTCTCCTTTCCCCGACACTATGAACCCTTACGGCTAGTCCATGTAAATATCATCCTCAAGCTCTCCATGCAAAAATACACGGTCTTGACATCTAACTGCTCAAACTTGGGTTATGTGCAACAACAAAACTAAAATGTGCGAATGGAACTATGCTTTACTATAGGAGAGAAAACATCATTATAATCAACACGGGGAATTTGACTATAGCCTTTCGCTATTAACCATGCCTTCTACCTTAGAGGCTCGCTTGGAGACAAACCCTCCTTACTCTTGAAAATCCATTTACAACGGATTGTCTTCTTCTTGTTTTACTTAATGTATGCTTTAAGCTAGTCTCTACTGTAGATAATCAAGCTAATGAATTAAATGGCGATTGCTAACTCTACAACCAAGATTAGAGGAAATAACGTAATTTTGGCGAAGTGTCAGCTAGCCCACTATAAAGCCTTCCCAATCCTTGGAGTCTCTTTTATTTTTTTGTTTATGACGGGTACGCCTAGTTGAGTACCTTCTTGTACTCGGGGTTTCATCCCATGTTGTTTTGCAGATGGTCAGGTGCTCTATGGTTATAGTATCAACTGCCTCTACCCCGCTGGGGAAGATGCCTAGACCTCGGGCATGGTCACTCAGTATCTTGCCTTCTGCTTTTGTTGGGAATGCCTTTTATGTTGGCAGTTGGCACTGTATTTGAACTAAGAGTGTGGATTTGGTTTGAAAGACTTCCGCTACTGCAGGCCCAATCAAGTCAATACTTTGTTGTAAAAAAAAGTCAATAGTCGTATTAGGATATGCCTTGCAAGCTTTGTTATATTTTCCTTTCCATTGCAAAGCGCATAAATTATATAGATATAAATATATCATAATTTTAATTTTTTATACTATCCATGTGGTTTAGTATTTTTCTGATTTTTTTTTTTGCAAGATCTAAAAACAAAAAAAAAAAAAGTTTGTATGGACTTGGTCCAGCCCACAACGAAGCCACCCAACTCTAAGGTTCAGCACAAGACGCGTTAACAAGAGCCCATCTAGAAAGGCTCATTCGATTTTCTAAAAAAATGGAGTATGTTTTGTATTGAGCTTCTTTACTACCCTGGCAACAAATTATCAAAGAGCTCTGAAGAATACTGTTAAGCGAGCGGAGGGATGGAAGAAACCTGAACTTTATTGCTGAATATTGATGCGAGCTATAAATATGAAAGAGGAGAAGGGGGGCACAGGGGGTGTTGTGAGAGATGCGAATGGCGCGCGTTTGTAGTTGCATCATATAATTATTTTGAGCACGTGGTGGATGCTCCAACCGCTGAGGTGTACGCTCTTAGAGAGGGACTGATTTTAGCACAACATATTGGTTGCAGCCATATCATCATCCAATCGGATTGTTTGGAGGTCGTGAAAACAATGAAGCAAGGTGGGTTCTCTGCAACAGCCGGTGCGCCAATATATGATGAATGTAATGTGCTTTGGCAGGAGTTTTCTTCAATTTCAATTGGGCATTGTAATAGAGATATTATAGAGTAGCACATTATTTAGCAAATATAGCTGTTCAGTCAAAAGCATGCTTGTATTTGGGTCGATGAACCCCAAGCTTCATTCTTGAAGCCCCGGTGAATGATGTAACCCTATTTGAAAATCAATAAAAGTGCGCCGGTGGCTTCCTAAAAAAAAATCTGATATATTTTAAAACTATTAAAAGCTTTTTTTCACCTTTTCTTTTTCCTTAACATCTTTACATACTCCGGCTGAGCGACAAAGAACAGTGTTCATTAGCTGTAGTGTCATTGCACAGTGCGGTCCAATCGACACGTTATTACATGGATATTGATCAACCCGAATTACAACACAACTACGCTCGGGCTATCGCCTCGGTGTCCCAACTGAAATATACCCATTCGTGCACGTATATACTATAGTTTTATTTCATATGTTTTCTAAGTTCACATTCTAATATAATTACGGGGTTGTTAAAAATATTATTGAAAAAACAATTAGCCGAGGCCAACCGACTTAGATTATAAGAAGTGGTTACATTTGGCCTACTAGTGTAAGGGTTAATTTCTGGAAGAGACTTCCCAGAAATCGCATTATTACCCTCTGCCTTCTTCCTTCCTCCCTCCCGCCTAAACCCAAACTCAACCCGAACTCTCCACGGTTTTGAACCAGCGCCATGGACTACATCGAAGATCTTCTCGCCATCGATTTCGGCGCTCCCTGCGCAGCTAGGACGTTCGCTCCGTCTCGCCTCCACGCAGCGGTCTGTGAGGCGTGCTGTCCCGCCAAGACGTGGCTTCGCGCATGGCATCATCGCTGGCCCCGGCGTATGATCGATGTACGCGCGCCATTAATGTCTTCCTTTTCTTGAAAATCTGTTTCCCTTATCTGCATGCGAAGCTGTTCTTAAGAACCGTGTCGTTCGTCGTTCTTTACCGTAGGAACCAATCCTGATTGCTTTGTATGATATATATACCTTGTGCAAGTTCCCCTTGACATAAAGTAACTCTAAGCTTGTGCGATTGCTCTATATGATATATATAATTGTGTTTGTTTCCTCTTCCTGATCCTATTACCATACCAAAACTGATACATCTTTTCCAAACTTTGCCTATTGATTCGCGTTGGTTTCCTCTTCGACCCTATTACCATACCAAAATTGATACATATTTTGTTTCAAACTTTGTCTATTGATTCCGTGCGCAAGGCGCGCGCTTCCACTAGTTTGTGTTCAATCCACATCTTGTTGTGAATGTTGCAAACACCCCCACAAGATATATAGGTGCTAGGATAAAGAATCTTGAGAAAAGATCCTAAGGAAGATAGGGACACGTGTCACCCAAATAAAAATGTATAGCCTATAAAAAATATCTCTAGAAGATTCCACAAAGTAAATTTTTCTCAGGGAAAATTAGAAGGATATCCAAAAAATCTGAAGACTTGCTCACTAAGATTTGCCTTCCATGTAGACTAAGAAATCATTCATTTTTTTATGAAAGAAGAATTATATTATATTTTATGATAGCTGGTACAACAAGACGTTACAAGCACTCTAGATTACAAAAGGTACCCACACTGTGAATAGCACAATTCCTAGATTACAAAAAGGTACCCACACTATGAATAGCACAATTCAAAACATAACATGTTAGATGTTTTACAATGTACATGACCATACAGGCAAACACTTGGAAACTTTCATGAGAAGTGAGAACAAATGCTCAATGACTAACGGCCAACATTCATGTAGGTGAAATTGAGGAACATATTCTTTCTTCCTTCTTCTTTCTACCACCGTTTCCTCCGACCCATTTCCTCCGTTTCCTCATGCCTTCATTGTCGCCGGATCGATCACTCTTGATCGATGTGAGCCATCGAATTTTTCCCCAATTATTGTAATAAAAAATTCTAGCTAATTGTAAACTTCTTTTTTAAAAAGTTTCCACAACGAAACTATGCGATGTAACCGACATGAATGCAACATACATTCATGTTGAATGCACTCATGCTAGGTGCATGTCATGTTTTTTCATGAAAAGTGTATTGTATATAAATTAAATGTTTCAGGACACTTCTTGTTTTTTTTTTTTGGGATATTTTTAGAGCTAAATCTAGTTTCTTAAAGCTTCTGGAGACATTTTCATGAGCTCCTAAATTATTTTATTTTGGTTTGTCGTGTTCCATTCTGCCCCTAGAATTCTTTATGGAATTTTTAATAGCTTCGAGATATGTTTTGTGGTTTAAAACCTATACTGCCATTGAAGAATTTGTTTTGAACTAGAAAACCATATCTGACTAGGACATGAGACAATGTAAATGGTTCTTTGAGTTAAGGGAGGTAGCCTATCCAATTTCAAACTACCTCAAGAAAAATCCAAACTCCGATCGAGGAGATAAAACATATTGTACTTTTCTTTCTTTACGAGACAAAATGACAAATCGGTCGCAGAAAAAAGAACGACAATTTTTCCTATGGACAAGAAATAAGCCATGAATTTACTAACGAAGATTCCAACAGGTCGTTCGTCGGTTCTGATCATCTAGTCACATCCTGTCTGGGTTGGCTGCAGCAATGCTTGGTGATCCACACCACACCTCGTCGGCGACCACCGTGTCATCATTGTCGTTCCCGTGAAACGCATGCGTGGCGTTCACCATCATGCTCAAAGCTAGCTGGCCTACCTGGAGGCCGGCTGCGGGTCGACGTACTTCCCCGCCAGGCCCTCGTCGCCGACGGTGATGTACACAGGCCCGCATGGATCCTCCTTCCCGGCGCGCACGCGCCTGAACCACTCGTACGCGTGCACGCGCTGCGTGCCCCGCGAACACCGCGCAGGTGATCAGGCTCCATGGCGTCCGCCGTTCCTGCAGTCGTGGCGCGTGCACCAGAGTACCAGGCAGCGCCACCACGAACGTCATCCAGCGCCGGTCGACCGCCGCCAGGTCGCGCTTGAGCTGCCGTTGCTGCGCGGTGTGGTCGGCGTGCGAGCCCAGCATGAGGACGGACGTGCACCGCGCCGCTCACCGCGTCGAAGGAGTAGCTAACAGAGGTTGTTGCCAGACGGCGAGGCGGCGGCGTTCGCCCGCGACCTCGACGACGTCGTGCGGCATGCGCCACCGCATGTGTCGTAGTCGGTGGCTGCGGGTCCTTCAGCGTGGAAGCTGTACATCCCGTCTGCCCATGGTCACCTTGCAGAGATGCCATGTCCATCAAGACACACCCACAGCACAAATATCGCATGTCATCATTGTTGTTATCGTTATACTCGTCCTTGTCAACTAATTTCACGTGGTAGACTTCAAATGTATAGTTTTGGGTGGTAAATTGTTAGAGCATCTCCAAGAGACTCGCCAAATAAATTTCTAAAGTTAAATTTAGCTATTACTAAGAAAAAATTGCTCCCAATAGACTCTATATGACTATCTAAAAATGACTATCTAAAAAACTATCTAAAATGGCTAGCATACCTCACTAGCTATCCTTTACAAGTCTATTAGAGCACTCTAGTATTTTTTGTCAAATCTATTTTAGAGAGTAGTTAAATCATGAAATTTGACTAGTCTGTTTAGCTTAAACCCTTTATTTTTAAATTATAAGATGTTTTGGCTTTTCTAATTAGATATAAACTAGAATAGATACACACTCCCACAGCGTGGAGTAGTAAAAAAGAATAATGTGTATCCAAATCTAGAAAAAGTTAAAACATCTTATTATTTAGAATGAAGCGAAAGTAACATACATATTTTTTAACATATATATAATCAGGGCATCGGTTCAACTAGATGTATAGAAAATCTTTCAGATTTAGCATAAACAAAGTCTGACGAATAAGTAGCAAACATATTTTAATTTGGACATTAATGGAGAGATTGTGATCGCAAGGGCATGCTAGTGAGGAGCTACCGAGGCAAGAAGCGCGCGATCCATCTCATAACCATACATTCTTCTGCAGCACGTATGATTGGTAACGCCATCTGCCAGCTTCTCCAGTGATCTCGTCGCGACGTTGAACGCGAAGACACCACTTGTGCTGCTCGTCTCCTCCCCACGGTGAAGATGAGCGTGCCACTCTTCTCACCGAACCACCACGGCTTCATGGGGGTTGTCGCCGTCACCTTGATCTGCGGTGCGGATGCCGATGTCCAGGTCGTCACGCCGATCAGCGGGCGTCCACACGCAGTGAGGTCGAGAAGTTAATTACGGGCACCCCTAGAGCTCCCATAATCCCTATGTCCACAAAATTCAATCTCCCGTCCGCCGACACGCCCAGCACGAAGTTCGCCCAGATTACGGTTGCATAAGAAGTTTCTCATGGCACCGAGCACACGTCCATGGTCTCCGCCGCGGCCGCCGAGCCGCACGCCGAACGCTGCACGATGCATGGGCCGGGGCTAGGGCCACGCCAGGAGCACGACGTCGCCTAGCCGACGAGCACGTGGCGCTAATCTTGGCGCCGGCTTGCATTCGGGACCCCACCAAGTGGTCCGAGGAGAAGGACCGTAGCGCCGCCTCGCTTCGGGCGATCGTACACCGGGAGTAGCCGGAAGGAACCCTGGCGAGCGAGCGGCACGCCGAGGTCGCCATCGCCGGTGTGAGTATCGCGCATGCATAGTCGCCCCCCGGAATTCCTTTGCCGGAGAGGGTTGGGAGCTTGGCCACGCCCCCGTCATGGGGTTCCACACGCAGCGGGCAGTGAGCCGTCCGCGCGCGCCCAGCGACGAGCCGGAAGGACGACGCTGCGGCGGTGATCGCCACGGCGCGAGCGTTGCCGAACGAGGCGCCTCACTTGCCCGAGAGGCGGCGCCGGCTAACGCCCGGAGCCGCGAGGCGATGCCGCCGAGACGCCGCAGGCGTACGCTACTTCCCACGCCGCGCAGCCGGGCCGACGCCGCCGTCTTGCCGAGGAAGGCGCGATCGGCGGAGTGGGTATTTGAATCCACCGGGCGATGGCGTGGCGGGGCACTACAGATGGGGCGCGGCGGCGCGGCGCTACGCCACCCTACAAGACGTCAGCGCCGCCTGGCCGCTCGATGAAGCGTCGATGGCAAGAATCGTTTGGGATTTTGAGCGGATATTACGAACTTTCCGCGGCTTCCGCACTTTTTGCCCGTCACTTAAAATGCCCCGCCATCGCCCATTTTTTTTGCGTGGCGGGTTTTGTTCCCGTCCGCGGAAAATTGATTTTAAAAAACTGGCACCTTCTCATGCCCTCGCCACGAAAATAGTGTATTTTTCCGTGGCGGTTCAGTTAAGGTGCCCGCCACGCAAAAATCAGCTTACCGTGGCAGCATATTATGTGGCCCGTCACCTAAAATCAGGTCCAGCCCGTTACAGTTTTGAGGCCCAATATCTGGTGTCCAGTATATAATGAGTCCTAGGGTTCCCCAAATAAAAAAAACAGCCGTGAGCCACATGAGCCACAGCGTGGCGTTACTCTTTCTCTTCCTCCCGAGTCCCGACACTTCTCCGCGTCGGGCGTCCTCCCTTCTCCGCCCGTGAGCCAGCCTGCCCGTGGCGGCGGCCTCCACAGATCTCGTGTGCGGCGGCGGCCTCCACGGAGGCGGCTTCCTCGTCGACGGCAGCCGCGGCCTCCACGGCGGCGGCGGGCGGGCTTCCTCGGCGACTGCGACCGCGGCCTCCACGAGCGGGATCCGGCGGATCGAGTGCGGGATCCGGCGGATCGAGTCCTCCTCGAGCGGGATCCACGGCGGCGGGATCCGGCGGCGGCGGGATCCATGGTGGCCACCGACGGCGTCGCGAGCAGCCGCATCCTCCCCTCACCGGCACCCACCTCGCCTCCAGCTGCCATGTGCGAGCGGGCCCCCGGATCCGCGGCGGCGCGCCCCCTCAACTCCGGCGGCCATGTGCGAGAGGGGTGGCTCGGATCTGCGGCGGCGCGCCTCCTCCCACTCCGGCGGCGGCA
This sequence comes from Hyparrhenia diplandra, assembly GCA_015847255.1. NCBI lineage: Eukaryota > Viridiplantae > Streptophyta > Magnoliopsida > Poales > Poaceae > Hyparrhenia > Hyparrhenia diplandra. The sequence goes on along the minus strand of JADLZK010009543.1, from coordinate 754,240 downwards.
AATCCGGCGAGGGGCGGCCTGGATCCGGCTGCGGCGGCGCTCCAACCTGGATGGGCTCGGCGGGCCCGTGGACGGGCTCGGCGGGCCTGTTCAGGTTTTTTTATTTTTTTAATTTTTTTGACCGTGACGGGCATTGTAATACGCCCGCCACGGTTAACCCTATTAACCGTGGCGGGCAGTCTACCCGCCACGCGAAATCTAACGATTTACCGTTGCCTTTCATTGGTGACGGGCCCTTATGCCCGCCACGCAAAACGAAAATCGACCGCCACGCAAAAGCATTTATGTACCAGTGTGAGGCGGGAGTGTTAGGTTGATCTCCAAATGTAATTACAGGGAGGAGATCCCAAAGAGCACGTCGTCCGGCAGAGTGGTTGGAGATGGAGGTGCGCCGCCGTTGACGACGTCACCGGACTCTTCGCGTACGTTTCCTTCGAAGGGGCGGCGGCGGTGCGACAGCCAACCGTCGGGGTATGGACTTCCGGTGGGCTCTGCGTGGCGGGCTCGGCGCACGGGCGGCATCACGACGGGCACTTGACGAATCAACGAAAAGTGTGCCGGCCGGCTAGAAACGTATGCTCGACTCTTTGGATTTATACACCATCGCAGAATTTTCGGATTGGATCTGACTCCTTGCCATAAGGGATCGTGATGCATGTAAACTCGCTAGATTGTGTGTTGTAAAAAAAGTTTTGGCGTTTAAACTCCTATATCGAAGGAGAATGGTGATTTTACGCTCATTTTTCAATCTATGTGCTTTAACCCTTGTAATTTCGTATTGGAGACAAGTTTGTTCTCTAAACACCATCTAAAGGCGTTAAAAGGATCTTAAAAAAGACCAATTTACCCATAATGTTTTTTTTCCCTTACTTTTGTAAGTAAATGTAATATGATTTTAGCACAATTTTGACAGAATTTTTAGCAATAATTTGACACAATTTTGACAGAATTTCAGCGCTAACATATTCATAAGACCACTTGCATATGCATACTTACATATCCCATATCATGTCCAGATCACATCTGGATCCATATACAATCATTCAAGTCAACAAAAGCATCAACCATACAAGTACAATAAAAAGAGCACCAACCATTAGAGAGTTATTACATGTCCGGTGGCAAATATAGCATTCATGCAAAAAAAAAAAAAAATCAAGCTTGCAAAGCTCCCATATCTTTCTCTTCCTCCTCCACGTCCCGACCACCCTATGCCCGGGGCCGGCCGCCGCCCGAGCGTCGGGACCGATTGCGTCGCGGCCTTAGCGCCATACCGCTTGGTCCGCGCGGAGGCCGCCACGCCCTACCGTCATTAGATCCCGCATCGCCGCACTAGATCTCATGGCTAGCGCCGCCGGATGTTGTCTGTGCCGCCGCCCGCACATAGCTAGGGTTTGGGAGCCCGGGCGGCATGTTGGAGTTGAGGCGGCGAGGGGAGCCTAGGGCCAACAGATTTAGATTGGAGGGGGGGGGGTAGTATGGGACGTGTGGGTCTTTGTTATTTTTTTTGTTCACATATCCCAATCGGGCGCCATACAAAATAGGGGTAAACGAAGATCTCATATATGAAACCGAGGGGAAAAGTGACACAGGTTGCAAAAATAGGGATAAAATCGCAATTAGAATACATAAAAGGGGCATAATCACTAATTTCCCTAAAAACCGTCTAAGAGACGAGTCACACGACACCTGGTCTTATTGACTTAAGAGATGTCATTTATAGTCTATCTCTTTCTATATATGGAAAGTCAAGAAATTTTCATCAAAACTTTGAGAAATTGTGCATATAGAAAACTCTAAAGAAAGAAAAAAAAGGAGACCCATGATTTTCAAATCTTTTCTACTTAAGTAGTCTAAGTTTCTCGATGAGGATAATTAATTTGGTCGTTGTGGTCAGACTCTATTATGGATTTCTAACCACATTCTCCATAGGGCCAAGACGATTATCTTCGCGTTTTTACTTAAATAGAATTCCAAATTGAATAGGTTGATGCATTGTTATCTTGATCATTATAAGCTAATAATTAGTATTAGTGTAACAATAGTGTCATTATTAAAAGTACCACTAATAATCATGATGTTTACATGTTCTTGATAAAAGAGATAATTTTAACCAAAACCAACTTACTAGAAAGAAACTATAAAGATAGATGTTGTTCTTGTGACAATAAGAGCATTCGTTCTTTTGGTTGTCATGGGGTTAGGTTTGCTTGGAGAGTCTACCATGTGTTTTTTTATTCTTAAACCACCAAAAGATGTAGCCCGGCTTATTTAGAAGGGGTTGCCAAATAGACCAACACTTGCACACTTTGAGTTGTTTGTGTGGGGGGGGGGGACTGCAATATTTTGGTGCATTTGGCTATTTAGAAACGGATGAGATTGTTGATAACTTTAGTCTTATTGGCATGTTGTTTTCTAGGCACCTCATCGCAAAAGTTTTGGAAACACAAAGAGAAGAGCCAAATTCCTTGGAAATTTCCCAAACCATAAATGTCCGTCGTTAAAAGGTTTATCATGTCCCTTTGTATGTGTTCAATTTTTTGAGGGCTAAAAAATAGTAAGACTCTGGAACTATAATCAAAATTGGTTGAATGCAAAACTCTTTTACTTTTAAAAATGGAGAAAGAGACTTATGATATAGCGCCCTTCTCTCTCTTTTTTTTTAGCATAATATATCATCACCATTATTTAAAAAAATGTTTTAAAAAAATGGTTTAGATTAAGCAAGGCCCAAGGCACAGGTGCTGGGCTTGGGATCTCATGGGCCTTGGCGCCGCCACTTCTTCAGTAGACCTTGTTATCGGCCCAGGCACAGTAGCCGAGATACAGAGCGGAGATGGCCCAGATGAGGATTTACCATGTTTTTTTTTTCCAAAGACCATCGGTCATAATTTGTTTCCCCAAAAAAAAAAAAAAAGCTGTCATGATTTTTTTGTGCGCCATGCAGGCGTGCAGCTGCTCAGATCGAAGTCGAACATGCATTCCGGCCGCTGTCAGGCTCAGCTCAGGCAAAACTAGACGCAAGATCTGATGAATTCGATGCATGAGACGCAACGACGACGACCAAAACGTACCCAAATCAGATTATTCAACAGGGCAATCATCAACGTCATCGCGAAGGTTTATACGATGAGTGCAGCTGCTTGTTGGATTGGATGATGGTCCTTCAGCTTTTGAGTGACTGGAAATCTCACCCACCTGCTGCGTTCGTCCCAGGCGTTTGTCGCGTAGAGCCACTTGGGGAAGCCCGCCCGGCAGGTGTGGCGCGCGCCGGGCACGCGCCAGCTGCGGCCGCACCCGAGCTCCCCCGCTCTCGGCACACGCCTTGTCCTCGGGGGCACGTTGTTTCTACTGAAGACGGGCCGGAGATCGCCGGCGGCCGGATGCTGACTTAATTGGAGCCACATAGAGGGATCCGAATACTCGTCGATCCTTTTCGCCGCCGGCCGGTCATGGATAGCAGGTGATGTTTTATCGTTAGTCTAAATCTAAAATACAAAAACATCACTTATTCATGACCAGAAAAATTATATTGCTATTGCAATACAGTCTTGACGACGACGATTTTATCCCCCGAAATAATAAGGGTACACACGGCTTATGTACGTAGAAATTTTAATTGAGAATTGGTTTATGAAAATATATTTAATTTTGTTACAATAACTGTGGTAGAAGTGGTTAGTATCGAAGCATATACCTATCTTTTATGTGACAGGTGTAGATAATCTAACAAATCTACATTTTTTTTTTCTTGGAGGAGTTAACAAGTGTTGAGCCGGAATATGTTTTTAAGGACCTTTCCAGTTTTATGATATTTGCCAAGACTTTCCAATACAAATCTACATATTTGTCTTGCATGTCTCCAAACTAAAACATTTAAAAGGTTTCACTAAATCTTGCCCTGAACAATATTTTCCATGACTAGAACGAATGTCTCCTTCATGCAATCAAATATATAACTCAATTAATAACGAAACAAAATATCATCCACAATGCAGTATCTTTTTCTAAAAAAATCCATAATGCAGTATCCACTAAACGTGACAGCGTGGCATATAAAGTGCCAGCATGGCACCACCCTTCCTTTTTGTGCCATGTCATTGCTCGTGAAAAGAAGTAGCAATCATTTTAGCTGACCTCACCTTCTCCTGGTGCTGTTTCCTTTCTGTGCCAAACGCTCTAACTAATCAGCACTTAAGAACCGATTGATCGATCGAGCTGAACCCAGTAGCAGTAGAAAATTACAATGGGCGTCTTCCAACAAGGCGATGCGACGATGAGCGTGATGATGAGGCCGGTGCTGCACCTCATGGTCGGCCTGGTGCTCTACGGCGTCGCCGAGGAGATGACCGTGCCGGCGCTCGTCGACAAGGTCACCGCCGCGCTCTGCCCCGCCGACGACAGGTCTTGCCCGGAGGCCCTCTATCTCACCGGCCTCCAGTCTTCAGTAAGCCTTCAATTCCTAGTAGTACTCATCAGCTAGCTTTGTGCATCCATCACTGCCTCTGCATTATTCAGGGCGTTTGATGCAGTTCTTCTAGGATCGATGACAATCATAGTGTTTTCTTCAGCAGGTCCTTGTTCATTCAGTGGTTGCATGTTGTTTCGTCAGTTAATCGTCTTTTCTGATTGCAGGTTGGAGGGATTTTCAGGACGATTGGGTTCACTCTGATGGGCCAGCTGGCTGATGAGTATGGCCGGAAGCCTCTCATCCTTCTCGCTGCCTCCACTTCGATTATCCCGTTTGGTAATAAATATAATCCTTTCCATCCATCCCCAAATTATAAGTCGTTTGACTTTTTTTTGGCTGCAAGTTTGACCATTCGTCTTATTCAAAAATTTGCGTAAATATTGTCAAATTCAAGTCATTCTTTAAGAACTTATACTAATAAAGAAAGCCACGGCAAAAAAGTGATATTTTGCATAAATTTTTTGAATAAGACGAGTGGTGGCTTGTTGTCAAAAAAGTCAAACGACTTATAATTTGAGATGGAGGGAGTATTAGGGAAACATGTCAATGTGGGCATTTTTGTACGTAGTCCAATTGATCTGCTCTGGATACTAATTCCATATGTTGCTGTCATATGTTGCTTGCAGCTCTGGTTGCTTGGAACAATTCCAGGACTGCTGTATATGTATACCTTATTCTGCGTACCCTCTCAATCATGATTGGCCAAGGAACCATATTCTGCCTTTCTATTGCTTACACGGTGAGAATACTGATCCTAGTCTTCTCGTAGGTCTTTCTAGGTAAACATGCATATACATCATTGATTGAACTGCTCCTCGTATTATTTGGCATTTTTCTAAATGTTAAATAGTGTCCGGAGGAGCACTATGGTTTTATCCATCAGTAACGAAGTATTAGAATGACATATATCTGCTGGGAAATATTATGTTAGGACTATTCATTTGGTGTTTTAAGTAATTTGAAACTGTAGATGTAACAGTCAAAAGGATGTTATTAGGCTATATATTTGTTTGGTATGTTGTCAACAACAGGCAGTGATTCAAGGGTTATAAAAATGGTTATGCTGAATTAGGCAGATACAGTTGAACCTTCAAGGAGAGCAGCTGCATTTGGCTTCATGACAGGAATTTTCTCTGCTTCACACACTCTCGGAAGCGTTTTCTCAAGGTTCCTGCCTGAAGGCTGGATTTTTGAGGTATTATTAGTTAATGCTACATAGAGTTGCATCACAATTTCAATTCATTTACTTTTTCTTTGCTAACATTAAATCTTATGAGTGCTTTACTTTGGTTTATTAGGTCTCGATTGTCCTGTTGATCTGTTCTATCCTTTACATGCAAATATACTTGGTTGAGACGGTTCAAAGAGCTGCTTCTACATCTTCTCAGCATTTGTCCATGCCATCTTTGCTTGTGAAATTAGCACAGGAGCGTTGGGAATCTATCAAGGAGAACATTAGCATAGTCAAAAAACAGGTAACCCTTGCACATTAAGCATGGATTTTGAAAGTTAAATAGTCATGGAATTTATGTAAAAAATGTATTTATGGATTTTCCCCTCCTTGTTCATGAGGGAAAATGTGAATTATAACTTATACGTTTTTCCTTGTATTAATGATTAATCTAAATAACATTGTGCTTCATGCCTAGTCTGCATGTTTAGTGGTATTCAAAAATTAAAAAATGGTTGTTTTCTTGAAGAAATGAGTAATATGGACAATAAATTTAGAATGTATCAAGCTCTATCACAATGTCTTTTGAAAAAAATATGAAGGGACTAAGCAGAACATTAGAAGGCGCCAGTGCACAATGTTGGTAATCAGTTTTCTATCACAACTGGTAGATTGCATGAGAAGGGGAGTTAAGAAACACTCTTCTGCTTTCTTCCACATGTTGAAAGTTGTACACAATGAACATTAACCTGTTTTGAAATTAGCAAGAGTTTCCAATTTCCTTTTTTTTTACAGAAGAAAGTCTTTATTGCAGCTTCTGCATATTGTCTCATTCCTTTTGTTTTCTTGTCTTCCTATGTTGTAGTGAAACACTTAGGAGAATCTCATATGTTGCCTTCTTTTATAAATTGGGCATGATTGGCATTAGCGATGTTCTAATGGTAAATGGTTGCCTCACTTATGTTTTTTATGATATATTGTTTTAAAAACTATAAGGAACTTCAATTGTATTTTCTTTTTTCAGTATTACCTGAAGTCCGTATTCGGCTTTGACAAGGATCAGTTCTCAGAAATTCTAATGGTGGTCGGTGTTGGTTCAATCTTTTCACAGGTGCTCTTTCAAGATTTTTATTCTATAACGACTAAAGTACCATATATGTTTTGTATGGCCTGCCATTGTCAAGTTAATTAATTGTAGATTTATGATATGTTTTTCATATTGTAGATTCTTGTCCTCCCCTTTCTCAGCCACATAATTGGTGAAAAGGGTGTCTTATGCATTTCAATATTCGCATCCATGGCTTATGTAAGTCAGATATTTTGTAGTCTCCTTTTACTACACTCAGGTTCACTAATTTGATATATTGACATATTGATTTTGGGGAACTTTTTCCAGGCTTTGCTTTATGGTGTTGCATGGGCTTCGTGGGTATGTATCCAATCAAATTTACTGAAGTCCTCAATTGATTTATCATTTCATGAATGAACCTCAACTAATTAATGAAGAATAAATATTGATGGAGCTACCACTTGGTACAATAACAAAAGCTTTGTCCATTTCCTTCTATCTATTATGCAGGTTCCATATTTTAGCTCTTCATTGGGTGTCATCTATGTTCTGGCCAAACCAGCAGTAAGTCAATATTCATATTTGTCCTGTTTGCACACTCCAGGTTTTCACTGTTCTAAAATTACTCTAAAGTGCCAGTGTCTAAAAATATTTTTAGCAAAAACATACGCCTTTTTTATATTTTAGTACATTCCAATTGTTTTTGTAGTTTTATTTTCATGAAAAATATGCAATTCTGCAGATATATGCGATCATTTCTGGTGAAGTACATTCAACTGACCAGGTACATATACAAACTCCCAGGCTTTATTATTTACTAACTTCTAAGTTCCTAAGGGTAGGCGCCATTGTCTCTTTGTATTATCTTTACAGGGAAAAGCTCAAGGTTTTATTGAAACCGTGCAATCTGTAGCAAATCTGTTGGCACCTCTATTTATGAGTCCACTGACCTGTAAGCAACTGACTTTCTAGTATGAAACTGAATTTTTTTTCAGACATTTATGCAACATGCACAATGATTTATATATATGTTTTTATCTCTTACCATTTCCTCCTCTGTTTCAGCTTACTTCATTTCAGAGGAAGCACCCTTCGATTGCAAAGGTTTCAGCTTTATTGTGGCTAGTTTCTTTTTTGGTCAGTTCTCTTCCTCTCAGGGTCAGGGTGATAGAAAATGGCAGTGTACATGGGCTATAATTGCAAATGGAATCAGAACTGATTCGTTTTCCTCAAATTTTAAATGTTTTTTACAGGGCAATATCCTTTTGTCTTGCTTGGATGCTTAACCCAGGAAGCAAGGGCAAACGGACAGAAGCTGTTGTTTCAGACAGCACTGATGAGGAAGCAGCTCAAGTACCACTATTGGTAAAATGGCCTAGTGTAACACCCGAAATTTTGCATGATTTTAAAATAGCTAAATTGATTTAATTATGCTTTTTATGTGATGCATGGAATTTAGTAAATAAATAAATTTTTATGAAATTAAAATTTGTCATGAGGTAGAAACTTGTTTGTGCACTCATGCTGAAGCATATTTTATTTTGTGATGGTTAGTTTTCGTTTGAATTGAATCCGATTTCGAAATCTTTTTGAAAAGCTCATTCAAATAAAAGGAAAAGATTCTATTTTATTTTTCTTCCCTGCCTGGCATTTCGGCCCAAGTGACACCCCAGCCCGAGCCGGCCCTCTCTCCCCCTTGGCCCGTTTCGCCCTTGTCTGTGGGCCGGCCCAATTCGCTGCCAAGCAGCAGCAGCTGCTGTTTCCTTCCCTGGCCGGCTGACGAGTGGGGCCGCAGCTCCCCCTTCCTCGAGTTGAACTCGATCGAGCTCGTGTTCGAGCCGGAACACAACACCGACCCGGTCTCCACGCGCGTCGCGTCCCCGCCTTTCCCCCGCGCCAAGGCCTATAAAACCGCAGCCGCAACGCGTCCGCGACCCTCCTATTCCCATCTACGAAGCAGCAGCGCCGCCCTAGCTCGAGCACCAGCCGAGAGTCGCCGCCGCCGCTTTTCTGTCGTCGGGCTCAAAATTCCCGAGCGCCGTTGAGTTTTCTCTGCTATAGGTAAGCCCTAGAGCTTCGTGTTGTCCTTGCGCTCGCATTGGCACCTTCTAACCCGATCGGTTTTGTTTATCCCGCGTCGCCGACGGAAGCAGATCGGAGCCGTCCGCCGCGTCGAGTCGTGTGCCGTCCTTAAGCCCTAATCGATCTCGATTTCCATCTAGGTGAGTTCCCCATCTCCTAAGCTTTCGATTGGATCAAGAATTGTCGAGTTTGGTGCCCTGTAGCGCCGGTTCTGTCATCTCCGGCGAAGCGCCGCCACGATCCGGCCATGGCGCCGCCAGCGTCTTCGAGTCCGGCGAAAAGCGCCGCCGGCCGAAACCCCATTTAATCTGGGCCGTTGATTTTATATCGCACGGCCGATATAACCAGATACCCCTTCGGCCTGGGAATTTTGCAATCTAGCCCCTGAAGTATACGGTTAATTCCGTATAAGCCCTTAGCGCCTTTCAGCCGATACGCTACGCCTTCGGGAAAGCGTACTTCCAGCCATAACAGCACAGTTTACGTTTTCTTCACTGGAAAGCGTATTTTCCGAATAAACCGTCAGCTTACGCTTTCTATTATTTACAGTTTTGCCATCCAATTTCAAAAGCTCATATCTTTCTCGTTTTAAATCCGATTTGAGTCGTTCAAGATTCGTTAGATTCGTAATTTCGTAATCTACATGTTTATACCACTTTTAGTCAGGTTTGTGAACTTTTAATTTTCGGTTAATTAATAGTTAATTATTTGATTACTAGAAAGCTTGTAAAATTCATAACTTCTTCCGTTCTAGCTCAATTTTGTGATCTTTATATCGGTGTGATCGTAGCGACGAGTAGAATAGTTTTATGAGCTTTTCTTACTGTTTTCTTGCTGTTTGATGTACTGTTATCTTATTTGGCCTATGTTTGCTTCGTGTTTGATTGCATGTTCGATTGTGTGTTCTTTGCGTGATCGATTGAGTAGACGGTGATCGGTTCGGGAGCGGTCCGTTATTCTTGGGAAGAAGATCAGCAGGCTCCAAGCTTCAACCAAGGCAAGTATAGCTTGGGATCATCCTTGATGTCCTATTCACTTTAATCACTAAATCATGATGCATGTGTCCTCCTTTGACCGCCACTAAGGATTTACCTAGACTTGATTCCTTGTTCATTGACACCTATGGGTTTGTGCATTGGGTAGTAATTGCTAGTGCTCAACCAATTAAACTTTACTTTGTTGTATGACTTTAATCTGGAGTAGTTGATGATGCCATGGTACCTAGGGCGAAAGAGCTTGGAAGTTGTTGGAGGTGAAGCTCTTAGCTCTCCATAAGGACTCAATCCATTCGTGGGGGATCCGGGATATACAAGATACAGCTATGGGGGTCACGTGGCTCGACTTTGGTTGTTCAAGGGGTCTACCTAGCTTTGTTGGTGGTTTGCCGAATTGGGAGAAACGGGGTGTGAAGCTCATTGGCCACTTTAATATTGTTAGGAGGGTTTTTGAATGGCCTTATATGGTCTTCATTTGGTTAGGGACTCGCGATCCTACTCGATGGAAACCATGACCCGTAGGTAAAGTGTACACCTCTGCTTGCGAGTTAACTAAACCGACATGTCGGTAGTGTTCGCGGTTATGAACGGCCTTGGAACACTAATGGATAGATTGTGTGCATGCCATGTTGATATTAAATCGATGCTTATATCCGTATACACATGCGAATAATGGGTTTGGGATTCCTTTACCGCTTAAGCTTAAAATTTGACCAACTCTAAAAAGCAACCGCCAGCTTAAGACGATGTCGCCTTTTGAGCCTTCATAACCCCCGGCTATGCTTGCGGGAGTTCGACATGGACTCACCCTTGCTATATCACATTAAAATGTATCAAGGTGGGTGTGATGACTACGATGATAACTACCGTGATGAGTACTACTAGGCTTGTGGTTCACCGGTTGGCTTTTCCCGTGGAGTTGGAGCTTCCATGAAGTGTTTATCGGTCTTTCGTTTGTGCTAGAACTTTGATATTATTATTGAATTCGATACTATTTGGTTTGTAATAAAGTCTCGTGATTTGATACTTCGGTGATATGTCATGCATATGTGAGTATGATCTCTGGGCACATATGTATTCTATACTCATTTTTGGTCCTTTAAAAATGGGTATGACAAGTTGGTATCGAGGCAGAGGTCTTTGTAGGACGCAAAGCCTTAGTTAGAATGGTCGTTTTAGCTCTCTTGCTCTATTCATGTCTCTGGATTATTTGCCAAACTTTTGGGGTTTAGTTACTAACTTATTGTGAAATTTCCTACTAATTTCTATAGATGCCGATGACAAGGTCCCAAAAGATTTGTCTCTTTTTCAAGTCGGCCAAGAAGTCAAAAGGAGTTTCCCTCGGGGAGGTCCCCGTGCGTCTACCTCTGCCGACACCCGAAGAAGAACCTATGGAGGAGGCCGTGCCGGAAGACAACCCCATGGACGTCGTGGATGTGTCCAGTGATGAAGAAGAAGAGGCACCACAAGTGGGTGGTTCACCACCACAGCCGCCATCACCACCATCACCACCACCGGTGCAAGATCCTCCAGCACAGCCCATGGGATGGACTATGAGGATTTATTTCCCACCGGCAGGCCAGACTGCTTCACATCAGCGCCTGGTGCAAATGCTGATCAACTACTATGGGGATTGGTTTGCTCGTGTGCAATACATCTGCCAGGAGTACACCCATCCTCTGGAGGAGACCTTCTGGAGATCTGAAGTGCTCATTTGCTATTATGATCAGTCAAGGGGCGCAGATTTGGCGGAGTCCCGCTTCACTCATCTTGGTCCTCGTCCATCTATGCTTTCTAGCATGGAAGATGCGGCGGCTGAAGCCTACATGGAATTCCATGCCCGCCGTTTTGATCAAATGCAAGACACCAACCGCTATCTTCCTAGGAGTCATCCCACTGCTCCTTGGACTATGTTGGCTCCGGCTGGCTTAGATCCAATCGCTCACACCATGGTCAACTACACACGGGAGTTGCTGAGCAAGATCACCGAGCTTGAAGAGTTGGTGGCAAGGCAGAAAGCTCGCATCGATAGGTTCGAGGAAGAAGTGGACCAACGCCGTGTGGCTAATGGAGAGCCACCTATCTATGATGATATTGAAGCCCCGACACGCCCATAGGACTTAGGGTCCCTATATCTTAAATTCGTTAGCGTTTGAGTCTAGCTAGTGATTTGAGTCTTGTGTGTTGGTGAACTTTTGAGTGTCAATTGATTTGTTATTGTGTTCTTGGTTGGTTTGAATCTTTGTAATGAGTGCTGGAGCTTTGTGGGCTTGTCCACAAGTTCTTTTAGTTAAGAATATTAAGTTTTGGTTAGTTCATATGCATACCGGTTTGGTTATCTCGTTGCTGTCCCTGCTGTTATTCTGGAGCAGTCTGCAATGTTTCTGTCATAATTTTAATTCGGTTCGTGAGAATTGGCTGAAAATTTAATGGATGACACTAGACTTCAGTAGCTTTCCAAAGCCGTATCATGCACCTTAATATCTATTTTGAGCTAGGAGATATGATTGTTCGAAGTTGGGGTATCTGTTCTGCCAGACAGTTCTGCAACCTTACTGTTTTTCTCAGATTCGACCGGGTTAATAAAATAATCTGGAAAAGTTAACAACATGAAAGTTGTAGAGAATTTCATAAGCTTTCCAACGGTATAAAGAACGTCCTGTTTGGATTTCTGGAACTCCGGCAATCGTCGAAATACTGATCTGCTGTCAGGGAACTTCGTCCAGAAAAATTGTTAACTTATATGTCTCATGTTGTCTGACTTTGAGAGAAGTCCTAAAGCTCATTTATGTGTTGTTGGTTAACAGATGGCGGCTCGTGGTAGAGGACGTGGCCGTGGTAGAGGTCGTGGTCCAGTGACCTCTGAGGAATTGATGAATCAGCTGATGCAGACGATGAACCAGTTTATGCAGGGTGGGCAAGCTGGAGGAGTGCCTCACGCCCCACCACCAAGGGACAAGCGGAGGGATTTCTTGCAAGGTCGTCCTCCTGTATTCACTCACTCCGCTGATCCATTAGCGGCGGATGATTTTCTACGTGAAGTGGAGAAGCAGCTGAATCTTGCTTTCGATTAATCGATCAAGAGAAGGTGTTGTGCGGTCTTTGGGCAACTCCGGGGGTTCAGCTTCGGGTTTGGTGGGAGTCTTATCAAGCTTGCTCGTCCCGATAATGCTCCTGCAATCACTTGGCAACAGTTTAAGGATGCTTTTAAAGATCATCATGTCCCCCGAAGGTGCAATGGACATAAAAGCGATGAGTTCAGAGTCTCGCATGGGGCGCATGACCATGAGCGAGTATGTTGATGCCTTCACTCAGCTGTCGCGCTATGCTCCTGACGAAGTGAGGGATGACAAGAACAAGCAGCGTCTCTTCCTCAAGGGTATCTACTATGATCTTAAGTTGCAGTTGTCAGGAGGGAAGTATGAAAATTTCCAAGAACTGGTGAATGATGCCATCAAGCTGGATAACCTGCGTAGTGAACGGGACAGGAAGAGGAAAATGAAGGGAGAATCTTCATCAAGCAATTCACGTCCTCGTTTCAATTCCCATCAGGGTAACCAGCAGAGGTTCCCCAATAACCAGTGGAACCGCAACAACAATCACCAGAGACCATTCTATTCTCGGGGAAATCAGCATCCACGGCGTTTCGGAATCGGCAAAGGGGAAATCGGCCAGCACCACTCTCTGGCTCTAATGCCACTCCTGTGAAGACTGGTGGTCCAAATGCTCCTTTCAGATGCTTTCGTTGTGGTGCAGAAGGACACTTTGCTAATGAGTGCCCTCAGAGGATGAACCCGCAGACATCTCAGAAGCCCAACAATGGTAATCGAAGCCCCGCTACGGACGTGCCAACAATGTGTCTGGCGAGGCTGCGGGGAAGCTCCCTAATCATGATGGGTACGTTCACCATCAACTCTATCCACGCTACAATACTTTTTTAGATTAGCGGTAGCATCGAATACTTTCATATCTCGGCAAGCTGTTTGCCCCTGTTAGAAATCATAGCATTCCCGTTGAGCCTATTGTCTTGAGAACCTCTCGGTATTGATATGATCCTTGGAATGGACTGGATGGATAAGCACAAGGTGCTAATTGATTGTAAGGAGAGGAAGATTAAGCTTATGTCACCTAATGGGGAGAAGTCGAGTGCTGATGTAATAGTGCAACCACCGGCTACAGCCATAGTGAATCGGCCACCCGGTGAAGGTGTTTATCATCGGGATCATGTTGTGGATGAGTTTCCTGGATGTCTTCCCCGATGATTTGCCGGGTATGCCACCTGATGGCGACATTGAGTTTATTATTGAATTATTACACGTACTTGCACCTATTGCTAAGCGTCCATATAGGATGGGGGTCCCGAATTAGAGGAACTTAAGAAACAATTGAAGGAATTACGGGGAGAAAGGTTTCATACGTCCTAGTGCTTCACCTTGGGGTGCTCCTGTGATATTTGTTGATAAGAAGGATGGTACTTTCGGCGAATGTGTGTGTGGATTATCGCTCATTGAATGAAGTCACTATCAAGAATAAGTATCCTCTACCCAGAATTGATGACTTGTTCGATCAGCTGAGGGGTGCTTGTGTGTTTTCTAAGATTGATCTTCGTTCTGGATATCATCAGCTGAAAATTAGAAGTTCAGATGTGCCTAAGACAGCCTTCACTACAAGGTATGGACTGTATGAGTACACCGTTATGTCCTTTGGGTTGACCAATGCTCCTGCCTACTTTATGTACATGATGAACAAGGTGTTCATGGAGTATCTTGATAAATTTGTGGTGGTGTTCATTGATGATATTCTGGTATTCTCCAAGACTGAGGAAGAACATGCTGAGCATCTCAGATTAGTCTTACAAAAGCTTAGAGAGCATAAGCTGTATGCTAAGCGTAGTAAGTGTGAGTTCTGGTTGAAGGAAGTATCTTTTCTTGGTCATGTGGTCTCTAATGGAGGGATATCAGTGGATCCAGGCAAGGTGAAGGATGTGTTAGATTGGAAGCCACCTACAGATGTGTCTGAGATTCGTAGTTTCCTTGGCATGGCTGGTTACTACAGGAGATTCATTGAGGGTTTCTCTAAACTTGCTAAGCCTATGACTTTGCTTTCTGTTAGAGAAGAATGCAAAGTTTGAGTGGTCTGATAAGTGTCAAGCTAGTTTTGAAGAACTGAAGGCAAGGTTGACTACTGCGCCTGTTCTAGTGTTGCCAGATCTGAGTAAGAAGTTTGCCATATACTGTGATGCCTCTCGTCTCGGTCTGGGGTGTGTTCTTATGCAAGAAGGAAAGGTTGTTGCGTATGCATCTAGGCGATTGAAGAAACATGAATTGAATTACCCTACACATGATCTAGAGTTAGCGGCGAAGTGGTTCATGCTTTAAAGATTTGGAGGCACTATTTGATAGGCCATAAGAGTGACATATACACCGATCACAAGAGTCTAAGTACATCTTTACTCGGTCGACTTGAATTTAAGGCAACGTCGGTGGTTGGAGTTGATCAAGGATTATGATGCGGAAGTGCACTATCATCCCGGAAAGGCCAATCTTGTTGCGTATGCACTCAGCGAGAAAGAGGTACGTTAATGGGTTGCAAATGACAAATGAGTCTGAAGAATTGTGTCCGGAGTTTGAACAATTGAATCTAGGTGTTGTTTTTAACACTATGGAGATTGAGGTAACCCCTACTTTAGAACAAGAGATAAGAAAAGGTCAGTTAGAGGATGAGAAGCTGAAAGAAATAGCTGAAAACGTAGTCGTTGGTAAGGCACCCGCTTTTCGCCTTGATGACAATGGTACATTATGGTTTGGAAAAAGGATCTGTGGTGCTGAAGTGAAGTCCATCGAGATGCAATTTTGAAAGAAGCTCATGAGTCCGCCTATTCCATTCACCCCGGTAGTACTAAGATGTATCTTGATCTTAAAGAGAGGTACTGGTGGTGTGGTATGAAGAAAGAGGTAGCAGAGTATGTTGCCGTGTGTGATACATGCCAACGTGTGAAGGCGAACATCGAAACCCGGGCGGATTGTTGCAACCGTCACGGATTCCCGTGTGGAAGTGGGATGAGATTGGTATGGATTTTATAGTGGGTTTGCCGCGCTACGTGTGGTTATGATTCTATCCGGGTAATAGTGGATCGTTTGACCAAGGTTGCTCACTTCTTACCGTCAAGACCGGGTACAAAGGTTGGCGGTTAGCTGAGTTGTACATGGAACAATTGTTTGCCTGCATGGAGTTCCTAGTAGGATTGTGTCTCGATAGAGGTGCGCAATTCACGTCTCACTTTTGGCGCTTCGGTACAAGAATCTTTGGGAACTCGGTTGAATTTTAGTACGGCTTTCCATCCACGCATGATGGTCGGACGAGAGGGGTTAATCGATACTTGAGGATATGTTGAGAGCTTGTGCTTTGCAAGATGGAACTAGCCGGGATAAGAGTTTGCCTTATGCTGAATTCTCTTATAATAATGATTATCAACAAAGTCTCAAAATGGCACCGTTTGAAGCTTTGTATGGGCGTAAGTGCGGAGAACACCATTGTTTTGGGATCAAGCGGGGAGAGAGTCGGTATTTGGAACCCGATGTGCCGAGAAACGCTTGGAAGAGCAAGTGAGGAAGATTAGAGAGAATCTCGAGAGTGGCCCGGACACGTCGGAAAAAAGCTATCTTTGATAACGAAGAAAGGATTTGAGTTTCAAGTAGGAGATTATGTCTATTTGAAAGTGTCTCCTATGAGGAATGTTAAGAGGTTTAATATGAAAGGAAAGTTAGCTCCAAGGTATGTTGGTCCTTTCCGATATTAGCCGACGTGGGGAAGTGGCTTATGAGTTAGAGTTGCACGCTAGATTGTCGGGTGTGCATAATGTATTCCATGTGTCTCAACTCAAGAGGTGTTTGCGTGTGCCCGAGGAACAAATACCATTGGATGAGCTTGCAGTTGAGAAAGATCTTACTTATGAGGAGTATCCCATCAGAATTTTGGAGACAGCAGAGAGAGTCACTAGAAGTCGAGTGATCCTGGATGTGTAAAGTTCGGTGGAATCGATACTGGAGGCGAGGCAACTTGGGAAAGAGAAGATGAGTTGATGGAGAATTATCCACGATTTGTTTGTAAGCTCAACCAAATCTCGGGACGAGATTTTCTTTAAGGGGGTAGATTTGTAACACCCGAAATTTTTGCATGATTTTAAAATAGCTAAATTGATTTAATTATGCTTTTTATGTGATGCATGGAATTTAGTAAATAAATAAATTTTTATGAAATTAAAATTTGTCATGAGGTAGAAACTTGTTTGTGCACTCATGCTGAAGCATATTTTATTTTGTGATGGTTAGTTTTCGTTTGAATTGAATCCGATTTCGAAATCTTTTGAAAAGCTCATTCAAATAAAAGGAAAAGATTCTATTTTATTTTTCTTCCCTGCCTGGCATTTCGGCCCAAGTGACACCCCAGCCCGAGCCGGCCCTCTCTCCCCCTTGGCCCGTTTCGCCTTGTCTGTGGGCCGGCCCAATTCGCTGCCAAGCAGCAGCAGCTGCTGTTTCCTTCCCTGGCCGGCTGACGAGTGGGGCCGCAGCTCCCCTTCCTCGAGTTGAACTCGATCGAGCTCGTGTTCGAGCCGGAACACAACACCGACCCGGTCTCCACGCGCGTCGCGTCCCCGCCTTTCCCCCGCGCCAAGGCCTATAAAACCGCAGCCGCAACGCGTCCGCGACCCTCCTATTCCCATCTACGAAGCAGCAGCGCCGCCCTAGCTCGAGCACCAGCCGAGAGTCGCCGCCGCCGCTTTTCTGTCGTCGGGCTCAAAATTCCCGAGCGCCGTTGAGTTTTCTCTGCTATAGGTAAGCCCTAGAGCTTCGTGTTGTCCTTGCGCTCGCATTGGCACCTTCTAACCCGATCGGTTTTGTTTATCCCGCGTCGCCGACGGAAGCAGATCGGAGCCGTCCGCCGCGTCGAGTCGTGTGCCGTCCTTAAGCCCTAATCGATCTCGATTTCCATCTAGGTGAGTTCCCCATCTCCTAAGCTTTCGATTGGATCAAGAATTGTCGAGTTTGGTGCCCTGTAGCGCCGGTTCTGTCATCTCCGGCGAAGCGCCGCCACGATCCGGCCATGGCGCCGCCAGCATCTTCGAGTCCGGCGAAAAGCCCGCCGGCCGAAACCCCATTTAATCTGGGCCGTTGATTTTATATCGCACGGCCGATATAACCAGATACCCCTTCGGCCTGGGAATTTTGCAATCTAGCCCCTGAAGTATACGGTTAATTCCGTATAAGCCCTTAGCGCCTTTCAGCCGATACGCTACGCCTTCGGGAAAGCGTACTTCCAGCCATAACAGCACAGTTTACGTTTTCTTCACTGGAAAGCGTATTTTCCGAATAAACCGTCAGCTTACGCTTTCTATTATTTACAGTTTTGCCATCCAATTTCAAAAGCTCATATCTTTCTCGTTTTAAATCCGATTTGAGTCGTTCAAGATTCGTTAGATTCGTAATTTCGTAATCTACATGTTTATACCACTTTTAGTCAGGTTTGTGAACTTTTAAATTTCGGTTAATTAATAGTTAATTATTTGATTACTAGAAAGCTTGTAAAATTCATAACTTCGCTCGTTCTAGCTCGAATTTTTGTGATCTTTATATCGATGTGATCGTAGCGACGAGTAGAATAGTTTTATGAGCTTTTCTTACTGTTTTCTTGCTGTTTGATGTACTGTTATCTTATTTGGCCTATGTTTGCTTCGTGTTTGATTGCATGTTCGATTGTGTGTTGCTGCGTGATCGATTGAGTAGACGGTGATCAGTTCGGGAGCGGTCCAGATTATTCTTGGGAAGAAGATCAGCAGGCTCCAAGCTTCAACCAAGGCAAGTATAGCTTGGGATCATCCTTGATGTCCTATTCACTTTAATCACTAAATCATGATGCATGTGTCCTCCTTGACTGCCACTAAGGATTTACCTAGACTTGATTCCTTGTTCATTGACACCTATGGGTTTGTGCATTGGGTAGTAATTGCTAGTGCTCAACCAATTAAACTTTACTTTGTTGTATGACTTTAATCTGGAGTAGTTGATGATGCCATGGTACCTAGGGCGAAAGAGCTTGGAAGTTGTTGGAGGTGAAGCTCTTAGCTCTCCATAAGGACTCAATCCATTCGTGGGGATCCGGGATATACAGTACAGCTATGGGGGTCACGTGGCTCTGACTTTGGTTGTTCAAGGGGTCTACCTAGCTTTGTTGGTGGTTTGCGAATTGGGAGAAACGGGGTGTGAAGCTCACATTGGCCACTTTAATATTGTTAGGAGGGTTTTTGAATGGCCTTATATGGTCTTCATTTGGTTAGGGACTCGCGATCCTACTGATGGAAACCATGACCCGTAGGTAAAGTGTACACCTCTGCCTTGAGAGTTAACTAAACTGACATGTCAGCCGTGTTCGCGGTTATGAACGGCCTTGGAACACTAATGGATAGATTGTGTGCATGCCATGTTGATATTAAATCGATGCTTATATCCGTATACACATGCGAATAATGGGTTTGGAATTCCTTTACCGCTTAAGCTTAAAATTTGACCAACTCTAAAAGCAACCGCAGTTAAGGCGATTGTCGACTTTTGAGCCTTCATAACCCCTGGCTATGCTTGCGGAGTTCGACATGGACTCACCCTTGCTATATCACATTAAACAGATCAAGGTGGGTGTGATGACTACGATGATAACTACCGTGATGAGTACTACTAGGCTTGTGGTTCACCGGTTGGCTTTTCCCGTGGAGTTGGAGCTTCCATGAAGTGTTTATCGGTCTTTTCGTTTGTGCTAGAACTTTGATATTATTGAATTCGAGATACTATTTGGTTTGTAATAAAAGTCTCAGATTTGATACTTCAGTGATTTGTCATGCATATGTGAGTATGATCTCTGGGGCACATATGTATTCTATACTCATTTTTGGTCCTTTAAAAATGGGTATGACACCTAGACAATAACTCCAGGAAATTGAGCTGTAAAATTAGACTAGAAGGGACCGAGTGTGCATAAAATTGTAGGATATGTGAATTATAGTACCAACAACATAGTACATAGGGCTTGCTTGTATTATAGTTTCTGTACATACTCTAGAATGAAAAAGCTGATGACCTGTATCAATACTGACAAATGTGAAGTGATGAATTTTGGGTTTATTTATGTGCTAACTTGGTGCTAAGATCCACTGTTTTCTGCAATTCAGTCTTTTCTTGTTTAGGAAAATGAATCTTTATATTGTGTACCTCATTTTTTGATGATGAAATATTGTGTACCTCATTTGCTGGAATCTTGGAAGAGCAAGACAAATCGGTGATTTGGTAGTCGAATGCAGAGTGGCGCTGTCAAAACAAAGACTACTTGAGTCTCTCATTGTGCTGACAATATCTGAGAGACAGAGTAGGTGAAAGAAAATGCGGGAAGAAGAAAAGCAAGTGCTAGTAATACATATAGTTCTTTGTGTTTTTGAAACCAATAATAGAGACAGTTCACTGAGCAAAAAATAACCAGCACTGGCTATGCTGCTATTCAGTACCCACTGGAGTGTTCTCGTTACCTTTGAATTTGAGGTAGGTCGATAAGTAAGATTTGGAAAGTGCTAGAATGTCAAATTCTAAGCCAAACAACCTGTCTTATGAAGTAAAAAATTCCAACTCAGGCCAAAGGAAGGGTCCAAGCAGGCCCTTAGACAAACCAACAAATAACCCAATTGCACATCTCAACTATTTTAATCATGAAAGGGAGCTGTGTATATCTTTTTATTAATTTGAGCAAGTCTAACACATCGAAACACACATGTTAGTTTTAGTGGTTTGTGTAATCATCTAAAATGCTAAAATCATAAAGAGTAAAATATAAGAATAAGCCATCAACTTGTGGGGCTGTGTCATTTTGTGCCATCAACTTCAAAAGTGCATTTTAGGTCCAACATCTTCACTTGTGGTGCATTAATAGGTCATGCACCTTCGACTCATGTTTTTTTTTTTTGCTTATGTGAACAACCACCGTGGGCGTCCCAAACTGGTCCGGTCACGCTCGTGCTAGTGAACGAGCTGTCCATGGATGTCGCTAGGTTCCGCCGCATGTCCGCTACGTGTTGCTGCTGGCCGAGCCCACGTCCGGGCTCAACTCCGGCTCCACGCTCCACATTATCAAGATGATTAGGGACATGGCCGCCAAGCACGACAAGACCGTCATGCCACCATCCACCAGCCCGGGTTCCACATCCTCAAGCTGATCGATCGCGCCGTGCTCCCTCGCCGGCGTTTCACCATACCGCATGGTCGTGCGCGCGACCGCTGGCACGCATCGGCCGGATCTCGCCGACGGCACCGCGTTGGTTGTTCGACGTATCGGAGGCAGTAAGCGGGAGGAGGCAGCGAGGTGGCCGGTAAGGTGCGGGAACCGCCGAAGAGCTCCCGCCATGGGCACGAAGCGCGGAGGCGCGACTCCCAGCCACAACGATGTCGCCAGGTGTGGTCACGGTAGGTGGCCGTAGCCTCGACGGAAGCGGCAACATCAGTGGTGATGGTGGGGGTGGGGGAGG
This sequence comes from Hyparrhenia diplandra, assembly GCA_015847255.1. Taxonomy (NCBI): domain Eukaryota; kingdom Viridiplantae; phylum Streptophyta; class Magnoliopsida; order Poales; family Poaceae; genus Hyparrhenia; species Hyparrhenia diplandra. Next base: position 732,892 of record JADLZK010009543.1, on the reverse strand, counting down.
GGGCGTAGATGGGGACGTCGGGCCCGATGTCGATCTCGAGCCTCGGATCAGCGTGGGGAGAAGTTCGTGCGGAGCGCCCGCGACAGGCGGCGGGTGGCAGGCCACCCGAGCAGCGAGGCGAGGCGAGGCGAGGCCAGTTTGGAAGCCAACACAAACGCAGTCGGCCAGTTTGGATGCCACAGTGGCTGTCCACATAAGCGAAGACATTAGCCCAAGCGGTATGACTTATTTATACAGCACAAGTGAAGATGTTGGACCTAAAAATACACTTTTGAAGTTGATGACCCAAAATGACACAGCCGCACAAGTTGATGGCCTATTCTTGCATTTCACTCAATCATAAATAATACATGTGGCCACATGATCTTATAGTAGGGAGTTAATAATGAAGTGACCCAACCCACATGATTGAGTTACTGCAAATAAACAAGTACCCTCATTGAAATATGAGGTACCAGCAAACTGCCAAAAGAAGGCCCAAGCACAGCAGATGTATGTTCTGTGTGTTCGTAGATCAACGTTAATATAAGAAACATACTGTGTGTTCATCCAACATGCGAACAATGACGAGGAGCTCCTAACTTCCATAACAGGTCATGGATATATAGCAACAGCTTTACAGAATCTGAGGGAAAAAATCCAGTTCCATAATAATACACATTAAGTAGAAACAATAATCGTCTCACATGTGACATGTCCAATAATTCGACAGAGTTACACAATGTTACTGGCCCCTCCCAAATTAAAGAAGCAACATTAATAAAACATCCATATATAAGCGAGTAATAGTTATAGATTTTCAACGGGCCGGGCCGGGCCGGCCTGTACCGTGCCTTGGCGGGCCTCGTGTCTCACCGGGCCGTGCCTAGCCGGGCCTCGTGCCTAGAGGCCAGCCCAAGCACACACCACGGGCTCCAAACGTGTCGTGCCAGCCCGTGGAGCCCGGTGAAAAATTACGTGCCGGGCTGGCCCGAGGCCCAGTGAGAGAGTGGAATGGGACGCCGCTGGTGGGTGAGCTGCCGACCGCGCACTGCGCTCGGCCACCGTGGCGTTGGTCGCCGGGCGCCTCACCGTCGAGGCAGATCCAGCCACCGCATGGCATGTGCTCGCCGAGGCAGATCCGCCGCCGCGCATCCGCACGGGCTCGCCTGAGGCCGAGGTAAGACCGCCACACCCATGGTAGATGCGCCGGGTTGAGAGAACCAGTCTGCACATGCGAGAGCTCCGTGGCTGCACACGAGCCAGGGGCGAGCGCATGCAGGTTCCAGAGATAGGAAGAGAGAGAGGCGGCGCCGGCCAACAATCCAAAGATGCGAGAGCTCCGCCGCGAGAGGGAAAAAGGAGGAAAGAAGGGAGTGATGGTGGCTGGTCATTCGCTTTCTGAAGATAAGGAGAGAGGGTGGCGTGAGGCTAACCTAACGCGAGGTGGGCTGGGCCAGAAACAGCCATTGGGCATCGGGGCTGTTTTTTTTTTTTTTGCATTCCCAGATTAAGGCCCATAGAGGCCTGCTGTTCCCTCCCGTGTCGGGCCGTGCCCACCCGCCGTGCACAGGGTCGGCCCAAGCCCGCCCGACCCCTCGTGCCGGGCCAGCCCGGTCCGTTGCCTTCGTGCGGGCCGGTCGCTTGGGCCGGGCCAAAAGGTCGCTTCAGGCCGGCCCACTGGTCGCGGGCCACATGGAAATGTATAGTAATAGTAGTACAAACATGAATTGAATGGCAGCACCAGAAGAGTGGCATTTTCCCGCGAATTGGCTTGTAGTCCAATGGTAGGGACGGTCCGGGGGCGCTACCCACCCGGGTTCCAATCTCGGTGCTCGCACCTTTTCCTCGGGATTTTCCCAAGGATTTACCGGCGTTATGCATTAAGTGGTAGCGACGTTCCCGTCGGCGACGAGGCGCCTATGGTGACTTCGAGAATCTCCGAACCTGCCCGGCTGCCCAGTCCTTCGGAGGTGCTCATAGGGGTAGGGTTTGCGTACGTGTGTTCATAGGGGTGAGTGTGCGTGCGTGTTGTGAGTGTCTGCGTTGTACTGTGTCATTCTCAAAAAAAAAAAAAAAAAAAAAAGAAGAGTGGCATTTTCCTGGTTTTTATTTTGAATCTACGGTTGGGAAAAAAGATAGGTGAGATGGGCACACATGCTGCTCGGCCGGATGGAGTATGAATATGCAAATAGGATTCAGGACGGCGGCGGGATTTCCTCTTCAATCTCGACCACGGTCTGTCCGTCCTCTGATCTCTGATTTGAAAGGTCACAGAACAAGGGTCAGTAATGGAATAGTACATGGAGAAAAACGGAAAAGATGTCAAAGAATTGACGAAAGAGCTGAGATCCAATGGTAGACAATGTGACTTATAACGTGCCTGCTTCTCGATGGGGATTGGATTGTGAGAGGTAGAAGGGGCAGTTTCCTGCGCTCTTGCCTTAATAGCCGAAGCAAGCTTGTTCTCGTACACAAATTGGGCAACATTCCATGGCTCGTACCACTGCCCATATTTCTTAGGATCTACATGATACATCACGTCGTATTAAATACAGCTCAGCAGTAAACGCATGCCAAAAACTGGAGGAAAAATATATGTGTACTACTTGTGAGATTAAAACACATGTACCGTAAAAGGTGATCTTCTTGTCCGCTTTGTTCAGAAATAGTATGCTCTCGCTCGACTCTTTTAATATAGATTTCGGGAAGTAGAGACACTTAGCAACTTCAGGACTTGAAGTGATGTAAAACTTGACACCAACTACCAGCTTCGACGTAGTAACAAAGTCATCACGATATCTATGTAGAACCTGGGGAAACAAAAGAAAATTATAATAATTAGAGTATCATCCAAGGTCTAAACATGCAAGTTTCTCATGTACCAGTGCTTCATGATCTTCCTGGGTCGAAGGCTACCAATAATATATTCAAAAGGCGCAGCACAGTCCATTAGTTTGGGATACACATAATTTTAGATAGAAGTGGGATATACAAACTTATTATACTATCATCATTGCTAAACTGAAGAACAAGTGGATTGGAAAAAAAGACCAAAGGTGACTAGTAAATTTGCAAAGAAAATAAAGAAAGTAGTATATATTTGTGTGTTTTGGATTTGGATACAAAGAGGTAAGGGGAGGCAATGCCATTATTATTGAAGAACTAAGTAATGAGAAGAAAGGGTTCGTACATCTGAGTCGGCGAAGAAGACAACGATGAGAGGATGGTAATCGCGGAGTATCCTCTGAGCGTCCTCGACGGTGGAGACGTCGTGCATATCATTCACCTCCCAAACTTTCCACTTGCGGATTTCGAGGTGGTAGAGCAAGGCCCGGAGATGGGTTATGAACTCACCGCCTTGCGAGAGGTGCCTCATGTGCGCCTCCGCATTGCCATACGGCGCCGCGTACACCACAGCTGCACCCACACAAGCGCCAGCGTCTTCCAGAGTTCATCGGAGCTACGACCATGCATCAGCAGCTTTGCCAGAGCAATGCCATTCGAGATTCTGTAATATGCCAACTCGGCATCGTCCATCTTCTTGGCCTTCCATTCCTTGTAAACAATACGGGACATGTTCCAACGGGTGATAATTACCTTGGTGTCACGCGCAAAGCAATCGTACACACGCTTCACCCACCCAACCGGGCCAGTGAGCAACTCTGGAGCAGATTTCACCAAGTAGACGCAGTACTGTGACAGAAGATTGGCCACGTGCCGGTGATCCCGAGGCTCCCCTCCTTCTCCTGTTCCTTCTCCTGCACTTTTTTGGAAACAATAACCAAGTCGGGGTATTTCCGCAGCTGCTTTTCCCAAATAATTACTGGCAGTAGCAGCTGTTTCCCTGATGCAGCCTATGGGCACCTCTGCCTGCTTGATCATCAAGGCATCCTCCTCCTTACTCTTCTGCTCGCAGTACCATGTCGCAATGTGCCATGTCATAACACAACTGATATATCTGTAACAATGATCTTCCGGGCTAAGTGACTCAGTTGCACTAATAAATTGGGGAAGAAAATAACGAATCTGTGGTTCCTCAGGCAGGGACGATAACCAGTTTTTGTCTAGTTTGTCCCTCTCGATCTGATCAAGGAAATCAATAATGGAACCCTTCACATCCTCGTCCAACTTAACACCTCTTCTTTTGTTGGTGTCGCTACTCAACAATTCCCAAATCACCTGCCAGATGTAGTGCAATCCAAGCGTCTGAACCAAGTCACCGCATCTCCTTCCTGTGTATCCATTCACCTTTTGTGTGCCCTGCTCATATTTTCTTTTCCACCAGCCATTCAGTAATCTCCTCCACTTCACCGTCTATTTCTGATGACGAAATCTCTTCACCTTTTTTTTGCCCGCCTGTCAATAATCTTGGTTCAGGTAGCATCGAATACTGCCCAATCTTATCTTGCCACAGGTACTTGTCAAACAGTTTAGTGCTAGTAGCTACAAGCACTTTTAATCTCATCCACACAGTCAGCTTCAAATGTCCCCACTGCTGCCTTTTTTCATGCATTTTTGGTATCTTTTCCTCATCTTTCCCGGTGTACATGCAGACAACGGCGGCTCTCGCCCAGTTTGATGTCCAGGACCGAAGCAATTGTGTCAGCTGCAACAGAGCCAGAGACACCAATATGCCGAAAGTTATAGCAAGATCTGCAGCCGTTGTGCCAACAACTTTGGTACCATCGGGAGCTCCAGAGAATCTAGTCATTCCCCCAGGAATGGCAGTTGCTACCAGGACAAAACATATCCCAACAAATGAAGCTAGTGCCCACAAACTAGCAGTTTTCGCCTGATAGTAATGAAGGAATGGGTTACCAGTGAACAAGGTATCATACACGAAAGCCAACTCAATCTCAATTACCTTCAAGGCCCACTTCATGTCCATGGCCCACACTGTTCTGAAGTCTGGCACACTATAGTCTAACCCAAGAAAGTGGCATCGCAACTTATGAGACGAACATAAGGCAACCCACACATCATAACACGACAACAGACACTTAACCTTGTTATTCCTTGTTGACTCTTTTATGACAGCCTCACAAATATCCTTTTTAATTAAATTTCGCTCGTGTCTTATGAAAATATATGCTTCTCCATCAAAGTCAATATCCACCATGTCGCACAACTTCTTTTGTTCCACAAGCGCAAATGATCTATGAAAACCCTTGACGAAAGTGATGGCAGATAGTGTGATGATGGCTACTTTACCAACGGCATTAGTGATGCTTGAGATACTCATCAGCAGGACATAGCCACCGTTGAGGCAAATCCCAAATACCACCTTTGAGAGTGGACCCTTGTAGTCTAGGCGGTTGTAGGTGCTAACCGGATCAGTGCAGCCAAAGAGGGTGAACAATGATACTGTCCATATGGGGTACATCTCGCTCTTCACCGACGAAGATTGCATTAGACCAATGCTGTATGTGCCAAGAGACACAGATAGAACTTGTGCAGCAAAGAATCCCTTTTGGACTATCCAACTATTGGACGAACGGCGCCACGACCCAAAGACAGCAAGGAAAAACTAAAGATGATTGCCAACACTGTCAATGCCTCAATACGGATTACTATCCACCTTGGGCTCTTCCACCAATGTAATTGATACCCGGAGGTTGTTGGTGTTGCATTTCCCAAGTGTGCCTCCATATTTTCCATGCGGTGATAATCCACCTTAACATGAGAAAATTTTATTGTAAGGCTGTGTGCCAACATATATATAGATATAACAACAAAAACTGTTTTGTTAGGTCACTTTTTCTAAAACACAGCACTTATTAGACACAGAATGTTTTGGTCAGTTAATTAAGAATTTTATGGTTTTTTTTATAAAAGGGCTAACTCAAATAACTTTCATTTTACCCCGCTTTCATTTTTTTATAGCTTTCAAAGAAAGTGTACGGCTAAGTGTCATAACTTGCAATTTAAAACCTTGGGACACACCAACGCATTCGAATCAATCTCCACTATAGAGCTTCCCTTCGTTGCGACAGATCAATAGGGAAATAGCTTCCACTATATCCCGCTATTGTTTTTTATAGCTATTGAAAGGGGCTACTGCTAAATGTCGTAGTCCGTGATTTAAAACCTTGAAACACACTAATGCATCTGAATCAAGCTCCATTGTTTTTATGAATCTAATTCCACTGTAGGGCTTTCCTCTGACAAATATATACTACAGAATACGTTACGACTGCAACAGATCATAAAGATAGCCAGGAGTCACCTACCAAGGGTGCGCCTCTCATGGAAGGAGAGCTGAGCTGCCTGCTGCAGGAGCGCTTCTCCTTCCTTCAGAATGGCTATAGGGCGTGGTCCTCCCTGAATGCTGCTGAAGGAAACAGAGCTGTCTGTGACCAAGAGATGTACAACCGACAGTAAGATTGAAACGCACTTGATTGCCTCGAGTAATCTTGTAGCCGTTGTATTGGTGTGTCCCAAGACCCGATCCAGTGATTACTGAGTTTGTTCTCGTTCTAATATAAGTGTCTTTAAGCGAAAGTACAGGTCATTTTCTAATATAATTAAAATAAATAAACACAAAATACTAGATCCAATTCTCTATCAAGTGGGCTATTATTAAAGAGTAAATAAAATTTTACAAACCTCAGAACAATCTTAGGGGAATACAGCTATATCTCCAAGAGAAAGGGATGGATTTTGGAGCATACAAACATTGCTGGTAGAGAAAAAAAAAATGATATAACAAGGTAGACGATAACGTTAGTGTCTTCTAATACGAAGATAGATTCATTTCCATCAAGATAGCAAGGCGGCCGGCTAGGCAAATTTAATCGCTGAGACTCGCTGGATAGCATGTCGAATAGGATAGCAATCATATTGGCTAGTCAGTTGGACGGCAATTTTCTAGAGTTTTAGCTAAAAATAGTAGTAGCAAGTTAATTTGATAGCAATTCTCTTGGACATGCTCTTAGGCCGACTGGTATAGAAAATCGGACCATTGGCTGTGTTTAAGCAATATGACAAGATTTGAATTTTGCATTACAAAGTTCGTCGCAAGCTTTTGAACGACACAGAGGTGTGCACAGCTGCGGCTTGGTCACCCTGGAGGTGCAAGACGGGGATGGAGGTAGAGAGGGGAGGGGCAGGTCTAAGAGAAGGAGGACAAGTGGAGCCATATCTATCCCAGTTAAGCTGTATTCATTTGAGATTTGTCTGCTGAATTAATTTGTCTCACTGAGAAAGTTGAAACCCAGATAACTACATAATCACTACAGTAAAAATGAGGGAGTGATTAAATCACACACGTGTATTTTAATTTATGGCCTTCAAACACTTTAATTTTTTAGAGAACTATTGAATTGTTTGATTTCTGAAAGTTCAATGAATATAAATGTCGATTACAATCATCATTATCTTGATTGTTTTAATGAATGTTAAGTATTGGACCTAGAGACATATTCCCCAAATCTTGGTGTGTCTATTTCAGTTCAGTATCCATACATGTTCAAAAAATAATTCAGAGCAACATGTTTTCGTACATAATAATCATTAAGGATTTTTATGTTTTTCTGGAAAACCACTAAATGAAATAGCTTCTACTATATCCCCCTATCACTTTTAATAGCTTTTGGAGAAAGCTACTGCGAACACATGGTTGATTTAGGTCACATGTGTTTAGTTTTATGATTGAGTGATTGTCAACGCTTCAATATTTTACCTCTATTTTCTTTTATCTTTTATGCTTCGGCTATGTTCACCGGCACACGTGGAGTGCGTCGAATACGTACCTCTTGGTTCGTGTTGTGCAGTGTGGAGCTCGGAGATGGTAGTTGACGGCGAGGTGAAGGGGCCAAGGAGGACGTGCCGGGCCGACGGACCGCGGAGGTGAAGGGACGGACGTGAGGCTTGGACCGAGGGACCGGAGCGCCGGGCGGCTAGCCATGGTGGTGACACACTGACATCGGCGAATGCAAGAGGACGTGGCGGGACCGTGTCGATCGGGTCAAGACGACGAGGCGTGCAAGCGAGCGGGGAGCTCGGACGACTTGGCGACTCAGCGGTCAAGACGGCGATGACGCGTGTCGAGGAGGTTTGGTGGTTTTCCCCTCAAAACCATCGGCGCGGGTTTCGCGGGTTTGGGCCTCAAAACCCGGGCGGACGTTCCGGTGGACGGAAGGGACGGTGCATGTGGCGGCATCGGGGGAGGTTGCGTGGATGCAAGGCTACCGATGAGGAGGCGTGGTGGCCGTCGGATCGAAAAATATCCAGAGTCGGCCAAAATAGCCCTAGGGTTAGTGGTTTGGCTCATATGTATCGGAGGGCAAAATAGGGATGAAAAATAAGGACCATATATAGAGGATGGCAGCCATCCTCCCTCTTTTGTCTCTCTTATTTTCGTTTTTTTTTTTTTCCTCAATTTTAGGGTTCTTGTTTAGAGGTCCAAGAACACCAAATTGGTGACATTTTGTGGTGATTTTTGTTGGGAAGGGGAGCCCCAAATCTCCCCTGTCGTCTCCGGGCTTTTAGGATCAAATTCTTCCTCTTTGCTGTTTTTCTCGTTGGGATTTTTGGATCGCTGCTTGTGCTTTCTTTGTTTTGGTGTGTATCTGTGCAGGTTCGATCCAGCAGCTTGGGCGGCGGCCAAGGCCACCCGGCCATCTCCTTCAGGCCTGGAGGCAGCAGCAGCTCCCAGGCGGCTCTCCCGGCTCGATCCGCCAAGGGCAGGAGGTCCTCCTTGGAGCTTGTGCAGCTTGCTGTGCTCGGCGTGTGCTTCCTGGTCGATTTGCAGCAGAGCGGCACAGCAGCTGCTCCAAGTAGCAGCGCCCCAGCGGCCTTTCTTGGAGCACGAGCAGCTCCTTCTGCTTGACGCACGTCCCCTGGCCAAGAGGAACAGAGCAGCTCAGCAGCAGCAAGTCAAGCCGGCGACGTTGTCCACCCCTGCACCAAGCTCGGCTTCTACTCCACCAAAAGGTCGATTTTTTCCTCTGATGTGAAGTTGGCCATCGAGCCACTAAATTGGTTCTTGTGCAGGTCAGTTAGATTAGGTGCGTGTGTGCAATTTCCAGCTTCCGAGAACTCAGTTTCAGTCGGACTTTCTTCTGCGCTCACCAGGTGTTCGACTAAATGCATCATTAGTTTGCTTCGGCCTTGTGCTTCGAATCTAGCAGCTCGTGTGCTTTTCTCGTTTCTAGTGTACGCTCGTGGAGTCCAGCAAGTGAAGTCCAACAAGTGCTAGTCAGCTTGTTCTTGTGTTGGCTTGAAATTCTTGAAACGTCACTTTCTTACAACAGGAGCTTATTTTGTTTATTCAAGAAAAATCTTTCACCTTCAGAGAGCTGAACTAGTATTTCTTTTGAGGTGTCGCTTTCAACCTACAGTAAATTTAGCTAGCTTGCTTCTTGGCTTGAGAAATCAGTTTGTCTGTCGAGCGAAGTTTATCTCCTGCAGGTGCTCTGTTGCTGATTGTTGGTAGGCCGTGTGCCATCGAGTGCCGAGGAAATCCAATTCAGTGTTTATTTTGTAGGATTCAGTTCTCGCTGATTAAATGAATGCTTCGTTTTTCACCCAAACTCTGTCCGTTTGTTGAACAAGAATTTCCGGTTTATCACCTTGGAACTTCCGGTCTCAATCTCCGAAGTTCGTCGCTCTTCCGGGACTTGGTCATTTGAGCTCTGATTTGCTTTCCGTCTGTTGCGTTCGATTCTTTGAGCATAACACTTCGCTTGTAACATCTTGCTACTAGTTAGCATGCGTGTTACTCGTCTCTCGTTTGAGTTTGCTTTTGAGATCGGGTGTTGAGCCGATGACCGGAAATTGAAAAGGAAAATCGAGGCTCCCATTCACCCCCCTCTGGTCGCCGTTTCGGTCCTTCAATTGGTATCAGAGCCAGGTTAGGGATCATATCCACCTTAATCGGTCCGTGATCCGCAGAAGGCGACATGGAGAGGTTTGGTCACTATGGTGGCAAGCCTCCGGAATTCGATGGCACCAATTATCCCTACTGGAAGATTAAAATGCAAACACATCTTATGGGGATGGATTGGAGAGTATGGGAGATTGTCGAGGATGAGAACTACTAAGTGTTAGCCGCTCGAGTGGGTGAGGAACAAATAGCCCAACACAATGCCAACAACCGAGCGAGGAGTGTTTTGTTCTCTAGCCTCAAAGACACAGAGTTCGAGAGAGTTGCCACTTGTGAGACTGCTCGTGAGGTGTGGAAGACGCTTGAGAGCTACCACGAGGGAACCCCACAAGTCAAGGCCCGCCTATATGAGACCTACAAGAGAGAGTATAACAACCTAATCCAACTTGATGGCGAGTCCATCGATCCTCTTTTTGCCAGGTTTCAGACGATCTGCAACAAGCTTCGGGCGAACAAGCCGTCGGAGAGGCTTGATGAGCACAAGAAGGTGATGAGGCTCTTGTGCGCCTGCGGATCGGAAGGTGTGGGACGTGAAGGTGTCCGCGATCATGGAGTCTGCCAACTACGACACCCTCACGCCCGACGAGCTCTACAGCAAGCTCAAGTCCTCCGAGATCGAGGCCCAGATCCAGGCGAAGCTCAAGAACCCATCTGCGCCAAACGTTGCACTCGTCTCAGGTAAGGGCGTTCAAGTTCTTCTCGCTAACCCTTCACAGGACTTCGTTCGCCTTTGTCTTCTTTGGTGTCTGCGTGGACAGAGGAGCAGCTAGAGTGCCTTGGGGGACGACGAGTTGGCTCGTCATCGGCCGATTCTCGCGGTTCCACAACAACCGCTTGAACCGTCGGCGTGGCGGTGCTCCCAAGGGCGGATGCTTCGAGTGCGGCGATCGGACCACTTCATCGCCGCGTGCCCCAAGAAGAACAAAGACAAGCATTCTGGCGAGAAGTACTACGACTCCGGCAAGCACAAGGACAATCGTGAGTACATCGCCGGCAAGTACAAGTCCAAGAAGGGCTTCGACAAGGAGGCGATCAAGAAGAAGTACCTCAAGCGTGCCAAGGAGCACAAGCATGCCTTCCTCGCCTCCCCGATCTCAACGACGACTCAGACGATGGGCAAACCTCTTCGAGCGACGAGGAGTCCGAGCGCAAGATTGAAGACAAGCTGAACGGACTTTGCCTCTTCGCCCGACTCAAGCACGGGGCTTTCGCACCATGGCCCTCGACGGAGCGGTGGCCGGACGGACAAATCGAGCCACCCACACAAATGACTCTTCCCCCTCGAGGTATTTCCTACAATCGAATCTCTTACTCGATGAGGTTGACTCTTTGGGCGATGCGCTTGTGTGTCAGGAGAAGTTGCTCAAGCGAGCAGCTAGGGAGAGGAAGGAGTTTAAGGAGAAGTGGAAAATGGCTATGGTGGAGATAGAGTTGCTTAGGAAGCCTGTGGATGTGTCTGAGGAGACTGAGTGTGACGCTTGTGCCGTGCATATGTCTAGCATCATGTCTTTGCAATCCAAGTACTCTGCTTTGCTAGATGAGCACGTTGAGCTGAAGGCCAAGCCTATGTTGTTGAGTGCATGCAAGTCTTGTCCAGGCTTGCAATCTGAGTTGGCAGAGAAGGTTGCCAAGCTTGCTGTGCTTGAGAAGGCCAGCTCAGATAGCACTGTGCTGAAGTGTGCTAAGTGTGAAGCTTTGGAGATGGAGGTAATGTCTTGTAGGCATGACAAGGGGAGAGTCGAAGAGGAGAATAAGTACCTTCGCTCTGTCCTGAGTTGGGTGTCTAGTAGAGAGCCACAACTTGGTATGATGATGAGTCAGTTCAAGAGAGGAACTGACACATCGGGATTAGGCTTTGCTATAGGTGGGAAGGGTGAAGTTATTTATGGCAAGGTTGGTCAAGGTAGTGGTTTGAGCTCGAGTGAGAAACCTACAAACACTCCCAAGTTGACCAAGATCACCCCACCTGAGCCTACCAAGCCCATTGTGCAAAATGGCATTCTCCAAGAGACTCCAAAGACTCCACCTCCCAAACAAGTGTGGCTTCCTAAACCAAACCACCTCAAGAACCCACTTGACACTTTGCCCAAGATCCCTGAGGAAACCCTTCCTAGAGCCAAGGCCATAACAAGACTGAACCATCCACCCAAGAGAGTGAACCAACAACCACCCAAGAGAGAGGCGAGGTATCACTGTGAGTACCGCCGCAGAGATGGTCACTTGTTTGAGTTTTGCTTTAGGAGGAAGAGGGATGCTAGGCGTCAAGCTGAGTTTGAGAACCGTGACTTGTATCACCCACCACTTGGCTTGTATGAGAGGGGTGTGCAGTCGGTTCAGAGGCAGTTTGCTAGGCCAGGAGGTAGGAGGCCTCAGAGGGCTAGACCACGCTTGTGAGACCCCGTGGTGGTCATGCTCCGCGAAAGTGGAATTTGAGCCTCGCTTTGGGAACTTTGAGTTTGATAGGGAGGAGTGCACCACGCTTTGTTGTGCGTGGTGAGCACTTTGGGAAGAAGGGTCATGGGATGTTTGTTTTGCCTAACGCCTATCTTGCGCAAAAATGGTCAACACCGGTATTCTCCTAAGTATACTAACCCCAGTGTTGTGCCATTTGATCATCCCATGTTTTTCCAATGATGCAGGTGACCAAGTCTTGGGTTCTCAAGTTTATGCCTGTTAACCCTTTGGGATCCAAGACTTGGGTTTCTTTGTCCTCTCATGTGTAGGTATGAGGACGTGGGGTGGAGAACATGTGCTTGGTGGAACTTGATCCTTTGTATGGTGTGATCAAGACTTGATGGTTCTCTACACTCACTTTGATGGCCTCGAAGATCCATGTGCCTAATTGTGACACCTACACACAGTCTGTGAGCTATCATATACACTCATGCCTTGTACATTCATGATTTCTCTACTTGTGGTATGAGGTAGCTGTTCATTTGCTCACTTGTATATTGCTTGCATGTATCATACTTGTATCATGCTTTTATATCCCCTTTAACATGTATTATCTTGTGTATTATATGCCATGCTAGCCTTTGTGCCCTTTTGTTTTCTAGTTTTACTTTGCTAGGTGTCTTTGGTTGAGGGGGAGTTGGGAGTTTGCTATCCTTTTTGAGGGGTAGCTTTGTAGTTGATGTACAGTTGTAGCTTTAGGTTTATTTTGCTTTGTGCATCATCTTGAATCATATTGCATTCATCATGTACACTATTGCATTTTGAGCTTCTCGTTTATATTGATCACAATGAGACTATGCTCTGTTTAGTGTAACAATTACATGTTGGTGCTTACACCTTGTGCTCTTTCTCGCTTAATTGATATATGTTATGAGCAAAGCTGTTTTTTATGTGAACTTGCTTAATAACGATGAATCTTGTAAAATGTTCACCATTGAGATGGTTTCTAGCATGTTTACGTTGTTGAGATCCTTTGTGCTTATCATGTATGCTAGGTGACTATGTCTCATTCACGAGTTATACACTTGCTTAGATGACCACATGCTTTTATCTGCTAAAAATCTGAAATCTAAGCTAAGTGTATGGAAAAGATCGAGATGGGTCCATACCGTCCCACATCCAAGTCTTGGGACTGCTGCTCATTGCGAGTTGAGTTGAACCTGAACTTGGTAGTGTTTGACCCAGACCATTATCTTAAGCTTCGATTGCTCACAAGCATAGGCTTGACATGGTTGATTAGTAAGGCTGACGGTTGTGGATAACCACTGCACTCATGCTTTGTCCAATGCTTGTAACCACGTGCATCTCCGATAACTTGAAAATTTGACAAGTGTTGGCTCTGTCTTTGCATGATGTATAAACTTTGCTTGTGATAGTTCACTTGATATACATGTGTAGCACTTTGTAGATTTCCAGCTTACTTGTGCTATGTGCTATTCTTTATGGTGGACACCTTTTCTGAAATGCTTAAAACTCGATCAAAATGCTTTCAAGTCATATTTCATATCTCTTGATCGCTTTGAGCATCGCGTTAAACACTTGACCTTGTTGCCATGACACTTTTTAGAGCATATTTTCATTTGGATTGCTATAAACTTGAAGCTCCCTTATTGCATTTTCATGCATTTCATAGCTTGATTAGTGCATTTGCCAACAAGGGGAGAAAAGATACAAAGACAGTGGATCGCATTTTTCCGTGGGAGAGTAGCACTTTGAGCTAGATGTGTTGAGCCTTTGCCTCTGTCTTGAGGGTCTAGCTGTTTGTATGTGAAAGTAATTGGTTTGGAGCTAGCTAGTGGTGTTGAGCCTGTTCTACCTCTTCTTGAGGACTAGCTGTTTGTTTAGCTTGGTTGTGTCGAGCCTTTTGTCCATGTCTTTGGGAACCAAGTTTTGCTCCACGTTTGCTATCCAGTGATTTTGTCTTAGCTTTTGTCTAGCTTGTGTTCACATGGATGTGCTATCTTCTACCTTCTTTCGTCTTTTTGTGTTGAATGTTGACAATGCACTCATCAAGGGGGAGATTGCGAACACATGGTTGATTTAGGTCACATGTGTTTAGTTTTATGATTGAGTGATTGTCAACGTTCAATATTTTACCTCTATTTTCTTTTATCTTTTATGCTTCGGCTATGTTCACCGGCACACGTGGAGTGTGTCGAATACGTATCTCTTGGTTCGTGTTGTACATGTGTGGAGCTCGGAGATGGTAGTTGACGGCGGTGAAGGGGCCAAGGAGGACGTCTTGGGGCCGACGGACCGCGGAGGTGAAGGACGGACGTGAGGCTTGGACCGAGGACCGAGCGCCGGGCGGCTAGCCATGGTGGCTGACACCCGGGACATCGACGAATGCAAGAGGACGTGGCGGGACCGTGTCGATCGGGTCAAGACGACGGCGTGCAAGCGGAGCGGGAGCTCGGACGACTTGGCGACTCAGCGTCAAGACGGCGATGACGCTGCGTGTCGAGGAGGTTTGGTGGTTTTCCCTCAAAACCATCGGCGCGGGTTTCGCGGGTTTGGGCCTCAAAACCGGGCGGACGTTCGGTGGGACTAAGGACGGCATGTGGCGGCATCGGGAGGTTATGTGGATGCAAGGCTACCGATGAGGAGGCGCGGTGGCCGTCGGATCGAAAAATATCCGGAGTCGGCCAAAATAGCCCTAGGGTTAGTGGTTTGGCTCATATGTATCGGAGGGCGAAATAGGGATGAAAAATAAGGACCATATATAGAGGATGGCAGCCATCCTCCCCTCTTTGCCTCTCTTATTTTCATTTTTATTTTTCCTCAATTTTAGGGTTCTTGTTTAGAGGTCCAAAAACACCAAATTGGTGACATTTTGTGGTGATTTTTGTTGGGAAGGGAAGCCCCAAATCTCCCTGTCGCCTCCGGGCTTTTAGGATCAAATTCTTCCTCTTTGCTGTTTTTCTCGTTGGGATTTTTGGATCGCTGCTTGTGCTTTCTTTGTTTTGGTGTGTATCTGTGCAGGTTCGATCCAGCAGCTTGGGCGGCGGCCAAGGCCACCCGGCCATCTCCTTCAGGCCTGGAGGCAGCAGCAGCTCCCAGGCGGCTCTCCCGGCTCGATCCGCCAAGGGCAGGAGGTCCTCCTTGGAGCTTGTGCAGCTTGCTGTGCTCGGCGTGTGCTTCCTGGTCGATTTGCAGCAGAGCGGCACAGCAGCTGCTCAAGTAGCAGCGCCCCAGCGGCCTTTCTTGGAGCACGAGCAGCTCCTTCTGCTTGACGCACGTCCCCTGGCCAAGAGGAACAGAGCAGCTCAGCAGCAGCAAGTCAAGCCGGCGACGTTGTCCACCCCTGCACCAAGCTCGGCTTCTACTCCACCAAAAGGTCGATTTTTCCTCTGATGTGAAGTTGGCCATCGAGCCACTAAATTGGTTCTTGTGCAGGTCAGTTAGATTAGGTGCGTGTGTGCAATTTCCAGCTTCCGAGAACTCAGTTTCAGTTGGACTTTCTTCTGCGCTCACCAGGTGTTCGACTAAATGCATCAGTAGTTTGCTTCGGCCTTGTGCTTCGAATCTAGCAGCTCGTGTGCTTTTCTTGTTTCTAGTGTACGCTCGTGGAGTCCAGCAAGTGAAGTCCAACAAGTGCTAGTCAGCTTGTTCTTGTGTTGGCTTGAAATTCTTGAAACGTCACTTTCTTACAACAGGAGCTTATTTTGTTTATTCAAGAAAAATCTTTCACCTTCAGAGAGCTGAACTAGTATTTCTTTTTGAGGTGTCGCTTTCAACCTACAGTAAATTTAGCTAGCTTGCTTCTTGGCTTGAGAAATCAGTTTGTCTGTCGAGCGAAGTTTATCTCCTGCAGGTGCTCTGTTGCTGATTGTTGGTAGGCCGTGCGCCATCGAGTGCCGAGCAAATCCAATTCAGTGTTTATTTTGTAGGATTCAGTTCTCGCTGATTAAATGAATGCTTCGTTTTTCACCCAAACTCTGTCCGTTTGTTGAACAAGAATTTCCGGTTTATCACCTTGGAACTTCGGTCTCAATCTCCGGTTCGTCGCTCTTCCCGGACTAGGTCATTTGAGCTCTGATTTGCTTTCCGTCTGTTGCGTTCGATTCTTTGAGCATAACACTTCGCTTGTAACATCTTGCTACTAGTTAGCATGCGTGTTACTCGCCTCTCGTTGAGTTTGCTTTTGAGATCGGGTGTTGAGCCGATGACCGAAATTGAAAAGGAAAATCGAAGCTCCCATTCACCCCCTCCGGTCGCCCGTTTCGGTCCTTCAGCTACCCCTAAACACCGTAGCGCACGATTAAAATCTCGAGACACCTGCGTCTACTCCAGACTAGTCCGCAGGCTATGCTTCATAGGTTCGCCATCGGCCACCTCGGACCGCAGGCGACGGCGCCCTGTTTCTGGGCTCGGTGGCTCCGGGTTCGGGCGCTGGCCCCTCACGACCTTCGCCGACCCTTCGACTCCCTAGTGCTTCTGATCTCCTGGGTGCTATGGAAGGAGAGGAACAGCACACCTTCGGTGGAGACGGGGATCTACCACACACGGCGCTTCTTCCCCTCATCTCCGACGAGGCGCACTTGTGGGTGCAAAGCGGGCTTCCGGGCCTCGCGCCGATCCTCCACGTCCTCAGCTTGGGATAGCCTATGTGCCGCGCCCGCTAGTCGCAAAATTAGTTTCCTAGTTAGTCACAACACTCTAAGCTCCACCGTTGCAGCCGGTGACTTCGTTAGTGTGCCCCGCCTCGTGAGCTCCCTTGCATCTCGTAAGGGCACTTGCGAGGATGTAATGCCACAATCCGTTTTCTCTAATGCAGTACGGGCTAAGTGCCCGGTTTCGAAAAAAAAAAAAATCTCGAGACACACTAACCTCTAGTGTAGAGGTTCCCTCCGACAAATATATACACAAAACCTTTGCACTGCGATAGATCATAAAGATAGCATGGAGTCACTTACCACGGCTGCGCTTTATCTGCCTGTTGCAGGAGGAGACGATGAGCCTTCTACTTCCTTCAGAACGGTGCTCCTTTTTCTGAATGGTGCTGAAGGAGCTGTGCTGTCTGTGAACGCTGTAAGCCTTCTAAAGTGACCAAGAGACGTACAGCCGACAGTAAGATTAAAATGCACTTGCCTCGAGTAATTTTGTAGCAGTTGTATTGGTGTGTCCTGAGACCCGATCCAGTTGTGCAGGTCTCAACCCTAGACTTTGACGTACATTGAGTTTGGTCTCGTTGTATGTTTGTTTATGCGAAGTAGTGCACATCTTCGTTTTCAATGTAATAACAATTTTTTTAAAAAACACACACACAGAAAGATCCAAAGCTCTCGATCAAGTGGGTTGTTTATTAAAGAGTAAATAAAATCGCACAAACCTCGAACCATCTCGGGGTAATACAGCTAGATTCTTCCTTACGGAGTAATTTTCATTAATCCGTCACGTCAACTTGAGTGGGCCTTCGAAACCAGCAGAGCACAGCCATTGTTTTGTACCTTTGTTCGCTTTCGTGGCCACGCTCAGTCAGTCGCTCGTTCACTGATGCAATGCACCATCCATGGCCGTGTGCGACCGACGATCAGCATCCGCGGTGGCGTCGGTCATCGACTTCGCTTATGCCCGAATCTCTCGTGTGCGAGCTTGGACAGGAAGGTTCAGCATTGCAAACAAACTACATGCAGGGTTCCGCATTAAAGTGGTTATGCGTGAACCATCTTTGCCAAAAAAAAAAAAAAAAAAAAAAAAGGTAGCTCATTCGAGCGCGTTACCGTCGTATCCGGGTTGGCGACGAATCGTCGATCATGAAGCATCCCTTACCTGGACAGTGGACGACGTGGCACTTTTCCATATCTTGTTTGGATTCACTAATCTAAAGGTTAGAGCCTACAATTAAGGATTAAAAATTTTTAGACCACTATAACTTGCTTTTGGGGTCTACAGTTTTGTGAGGTGATCTAAACTTTAGACAACACTTTATATCTCCTGTTGATAGCCTCAAGGGCTAAAACAGTCTAATGATAGAACTAAAGTTCAGTACTTCATTTGAGTGTAAAGTACACTTTTTACCTCCAACTCGCATCAAAGTCTAATTTTCAACCTTCAACTACGAGACTGAGTAACAAACACCCTCCAACTATTAAAACCGGACAATTTCGGACCTTGGCTGGTTTCAGAAGCGGTTTCTAGTAAAAAAAAATGGTTCCAATGTTTAATAATGATGAAAATCCAGTCTGATCTCTAGAAGTTTGTAACTAATTCATTTCAATTATAAAAATATGAAACTAGTTTTTGTTTTCTTCAAAAAATAATATATATGTTAATGTTATATTTAAAATTATTTATTTTTACTTGTTTGAAGTAAATAACAAGCATGCCAACAAGCAATAAAAAAAATAGGGACATAAATAAACCATAAGCAAGTAGAGGACATTTTTAGAGAAAAGAAAAATAATATTTCCATATTTTCTATTCTAAAATAAATGTGGGCGGGTGCACGGTATAATGAACTCTTGCGGATTGCTGTCGGCCTAACATACAAGAAAACCAGAACTTTTAGAGACCAAACTGAACTTTTATTATGTTATTAGTAGAAAATAGAAAACCACTTATGAAAAACCAGCAAAGGTGCAAAATTACCCCGTTTTTGATAGTTGGAGGGTGTTTGTTACCCGGTTTCATAGTTGAAGGATGAAAATCGAACTTCCTTGCGAGTTTCAGGTTGAAAGTGTACTTTACCCTTCATTTCATAATACGCTAAACGTGAAATAATTTTTTTTCCTTTTTCACAATGTCCGATGCTGCAGCATGCAAGCCAAGCCAAGCCTGGGAGGAACCTAGGTGAGTTTTGTTTCTCGGGATGTAGCCCTTTGTTGCTTTGGAGCACGGAGTGAAGCTGCCGGCTCCAATGTGTTGCTTGTCAAAAAAAAAAAAAAAAAAAAAAAAAAAAAAAACGTATGGTATCTGCACGAGCTGGGCCAACTTTCTCTAACGAAGCAGGCAAACAAACACGGCCAAACAAATATGTTAATGACGGGTTCCTCTTCTCTTTGGAGCTCCATCGGTTTTCATGGAGAAGATGAAATTGTGTTGTCTGGCTAGTTCTAAAAATCTTGGTGTTGGCCATAGGCAATGGCAAACCTCTCTTATTCTCTGAAGATTCTGAAATTTGTATTGCAAGGGTCCGTTACGCGGCTAAGATCTCCCTCCACTCCGGGTCACCGGCTGGCCTCTTCTTGTGTGTTGCTTGCAAGTTGCCTGTAATTTGTCCCGAGAGCCGATGGTCCAGTGATACATACAGGTCTGAACCATTGAGCATATAAATTGCTTGACGTGCACAGATCTTGGTCTTCTAGGTTTCTATAAGCGAAAGTGCAGGTCCCTTCTTTCAATATGGTAGATCCAAAGCTCTGTATCAAGTGGGCTAGTATTTATATATTTAGTAAAGAGTAAATAAATTGCACAAACCTCGAACCACAATACAGCTACTTTCCTATCTTAATTGCGTACTTAAGTACGTAGTGCTCCTACTAATTTCATTAATCCGCCACGCTGGTTATATTATATGGGCCTGCCTGGCCAACTAGAGTAGCCCTTTCAAACCAGCAGAGCACAGCCCTTGTCTTGTTTCCTTTCGTGGCCTGATGCTTATATTATATGAAGACCCTCAGTGGTTCGTTCACTGATGCCAGCAGCCATTATCCTCGGCCGGTCCTTCCGTCGCGTCGAGTGACCTTTGGCGAGGAGAAGTCAGCAAGACAAGCTGCCAAGAGCTAGTATGTTGACCGTTTAAGCAGGATGGCAAGATTTGAATTTCGCATCAAAGAGTTTGGCGCCAGTTGCTGGACGGCGCAAGGCGGGAAGACCTGAATCAACGAAGACGGACGTGGGCTTTTCCTTTGGGCCAGTGAAGGTGTCGCAACTCGCAGTGGGCCTAGTAGCGAAGATGGGCCTGCGTGCAACAGAGTTGAACAAGAACTCAAGAAGTCGTCTTCATCCCTGAACTCTGAAACTGTTCTTGTCTCCCGCGCCTATCTTGTTCTGTTCTTCCCCATTCTATAAAATTCCAGTTTTCCAGTGACTATATTTCTCTAGTAAGTCTTCTGAATATTGTGCTTTAAAGGTTCGTTTTTTTCTCCCTCGTTGATAAAAAACTGAACATTGTCCTATTATCCCAGTGACTAATATTGAGGGAAAGAACTGAATTTTGTCCAGTTAACAGTTTGCCATCCATGGCCCTACAGGCGTTTCCGGCGCGCCTTATCTATCGAGGTGCCATTTTCCCGCGCACACCATCTATCCAGTTCTCCGCATTTATGTACGAGTAGTCTGCCTAAACTCCTCTCTTCTTTCACGGGGCGGTCATCTGTTAGCAAGACAACGCAGTACGAACACTGAACAGAGGACACTCCTTTTCAAGCAGCATGCATGCAGCAGCAGCCACCGTCGCGGTGCCACTCATCGATCTCATCCGAGCTGCGTGTCACCGGTGTACGCTGCTGGCCTCTCCGTACACACTGCCGTCTCGCTGGCAGCGGGGACACAGCTCGCCCTCTCCGTGACTGTGAGAGAAAAAAAAAAATTCGAATCCAATTTTGGAGAACCACAATATCAATGAAAAATCAGGTGGGGGATTCTCCCCCCTAAGAATTATCAATAAACAATGGAGAACCCGTAGAGTTGTAGATTTTTAAAATTTCGCAATATGTTTTCCAATGGTCGCAAAAACAGAAATTTTGGAGTATTTTTTTGTGTACTGTTGGATATGTTCTAAGCATAAGACATGGATCTACAAGGACAGCCAGCTGAAGTTCAGTACTACCTAAATCAGAAAGATTAGAAAGAGTTTTTGACTAATCTCTTGGAGATGCTATAGGCTCCTGTAACCACTGGCTAGTCTACAAGCCCTTTTCCTTTTGCATACACCCCAAGAAACTAATTCTAATTCAGCTAGTGTTTCCACGAAACCATACACAAGCCCGGTTAAAATCACCACCACCACTCCATACAATTTCCACCCACTTGGGAACCATGATGAGGTGTTCCAGCCTTCCAGGACAGGATGTGAACATAGAGCAAGCTTTAGGACGATGTGCTTGGTTGGTTCAATTAACAGTAAAAAGCATCTATCAACAAGTCCCAGTAGTATGAAGTTTGAATAGGAACATTAGAAGAGTGGCATCATTACATTGCACTGAAGCAATGATTTTGCGATTTAGTTTGGAGCTAGCTGCTTCACCCTGCAACCATTTACTACCTGTTTGGAATCGAGAACTACTAAAAATTGATGGTGGTGGTGAGATGCAAATAAGGATCAAGATGAAAATGCATAAAAGAGATCCAATCCAATGAAGACTAGGTAACATATGCATAGGATTCAGGACTTCGGTATGATTTCCTCTTCAATCTCGTCCATAGTCTGCCCATGGCCTCCGTCCCCAAAAGAGCTCTCTCTCCCAATCTCAACCTCGGTCCGTCCGTCCTCCGAGCTCTACTAATTTGTAAAAATATGCATAGTGGCTTAGTAATGCAAATAGTTATGCAATAGTACACAGCGAAGAAATCAGTATTGAAAATATATAAAAGAGGTCCAATCCAACTGTAGACAAGGCTACTTGCCTGCTTCTTGATCGGATTGTCGATGGAAGACGAGGCAGTTCCCTGGGCTCCTGTCTTAGCAAAAGCACGCTTGTTGGAAGTCACAAAATAGGCAATGTCATATGCACGGAACCGGCCATCTGCATGCACAGTACGGTACACATTGCCTTACATACAGCCCAGAAGTAAATATATGTCAAAAATTGGGGTAGAATTCAGATGAAGACAGTACATACCGTATAAGGTGAACTTCTCACTGGCCTCTTTGTTCAGCAATACCAAGGCCGGGCGCCGTGCTTTAGGATCAATGTGGAAGTGCTTGGCAACATCAGGACTTGAAGTCTGGTAAAATCTGACACCATCTTCAAGCTTTGAAGCAGTAGCAAGCTCACCAGTGTCCTTTCCCTGTAGCATTCGGGGTGGAGAAAATAGACATCCTCCAAGAATTAGAAGAGTCTACTTGGTCCAAACATGTGTGGTAATTAGAAGAGAGAAAGGGGTTCGTACTGAAAGGGAGCTGAGGAAGGCAACAACGGCCATGTCATCCTCAGCGAGTATCCTCTTTGCGTCGTCCATTGTGGTGATGCTGTGCAGATTCGTCTCCGGATGTTTCCACTCGCGGATGTTCAGGTGGTAGAGCAAAGCCCGGAGATGGGTGATGAACTCACCACCCTCCGCCAGGTGCCGAATGTGCGCCTCGGCGTTGCCATAAGGCGCCGCGTAGACCAACAGTCTGACCCACACACTCGCCAGGGTCTCCCAGAGCTCATCAGAGGGGCGTGTAGCAACTCGGTTTTCCCACAACCGTATGCGTGCGCCATCGCTATCTTGCGGCTGCATGCTCTTCAAGATTCGCGCTGGTCAAACTCCCATCTCCCCCGCCTCTCATTCCGTGTCTCCTGCTTTTCCAGTCCTTCTTCCTTTCATTACCATCTTTCGTTTCCAATCTTATTTCATAGCCTACTTTTTTTTTCCAATCTCATTCCCAAAATTCCCGGATGCACACACCTTCCTTAGTCAAAAACGAATCTATTTTCTCTCTCCTCGACATTTTCAAAAATCCAGTCTCGTCTTCGTGCTCCTTCGCCCGTCCGTCGCCATCTCCGCCGCCACCGCCATTGTTCCAGGTGCTCCCCTCATTTTGAGCTTCCCTCTTCTCTCCACCTCGTCTATTTCTCGACCTAACCTCTCTTCTTCCTTTAGTCCTCTCTCTACAACTCTTTTCTGTTGTCTCTCCGCCGCTGCCGCCATTGTTCCAGGTTCGCCCCTTTCATTTTGAGCTTCCCTCTTCTCTCCACGCCGTCTCTTTCTCGTCCTCTTCTCTATTGTCTCTCCGCAGACGCCTTCTTCCCCTCACCTATCTTCAACCTATCTCATTGACGCCGTCTGATTTTCTGTCTCCAGATCCGCGGCCGCCGCCGCCGCCGCCGCCGCCACCAACAGTATGTTTGCGTCCTGTTTTCTCCTATCCTCTCCATCTCTCTTAAGCCTAATCTCTCTTCAACATATCTCTTTGACGCCGTCTGATTTTCTGTCTACAGATCCAGTCTGCTACGCCGCTACCCCTTTCAGTCCACCGCCTCTGGCTCAAAAGGTGCTTTGTTCAGCTGTCACGACTACTCCGTCTCCCTATCTTTCTTCTTGCATTCCACTGTCTGCAATTTGCCTTTTACAAATTTATATAAACTATCAAAAAAATTGAGCTTTTTAATATGCTCAAATTCGGATTTTGCATATCAGAGCATATCAGTGGATTGTTTGGATTCTACATTTACAAATTCACTCTTTATAAATTCACTATTTACAAATTCACTATTGTTTGGATTATGTGTTATCTTCACAGGAATTAACTTCCGCAAAAAGTAATTTGGTTCATTTCTATAGCTCCTGTATTTTTAAGAATAAATAATCCATGTAGATTGCCTAATCATCATTTGCCTTGCACAGTCTACGGAAAACATGGGAGATGACTTAAGTATATTATGTACAGCTAACTAGATATGGCCTGCAAATGATCGCCTAACCATCATTGCTTTTTACATGTTAGAAAATGACATGCGCGATTACTTAATTATATTATATCCAAATTGATGATTCATTGGGTGAATGTGCTTCCAATTTGTTGGTCTAGTAGTACATGTATTTCCAGCTAAGATTTGCTGACTATTTTTTGATTGTTCCAATAATTTTATATTTAACATATTTCCTCAATGAGTATTTTTTTTGACTTCATGAATTCATGAATATTTCTGACTGCAATGAAAAGTTCATGAACACATAGACGGCCCACTTTGTCATTAGCTTAATTTAACATTTTCAGTACATTTTAACACCTTGATAACTAAATGTAGAGAATAACGACTGGTCCTAACCTTGGTGCAACCATATGTGTGTTCTGATGACCAGTATTGCTTGCTATTAGTATTTTAATATCCATTCGGTGTATGTGCTTCCAATTTCCTCAATGATTATTTTTGTGACTTCATGAATTCATACTGGGATATAATAGAGCACAATACATACTGCAGGTATGTGGAGTAAGTGAATGGAGAACGAACATCTTGATATGCGACTGTCAGGGCTTCTTGTGGACGACACGATACATGTTGCCTCCAGCAGCATTCCTGCAGAGCCATGTAATTCATTTAACAGAATTATTAAACCAGCAGGGGGTCCATCTTGGTGACTGCAGTTATTAATATACCTTCTGGTGTGCTTCTGTTTTATTGCAGGTGACCAGCAGGGTTCATGTAATTCTTCTGTTTTATTGCCAGCGTTTAATCTCAACAATACTGAGGCATGTTGGGGGCTGCCTGGAGGGTCGTTTCAAGAACTACTGAGAAATGCGTCTGCTGGTGTGCTTCAATCCGGTGCCGCCATTGCCGTTTCTATCTGCATCATAGATCTTACCTTTCTCCAGTCTTTCTCCCTCTGTATAATTCATCGCTCCACGCTCCTCTGTCTCTATCTCCTCTCTATGTGTTTTTTTACTGTCTCCCCCTCACACAGACATAATTTCAGTTATTTTAATTTAGTGTATAAAGTTGCGCTGATTTTTGATGAGGTCTCTCTCTCAAATTTATAATAGTTGTGCTACATTTATGTATCCTCTTTTAATTTATCCATTTTGATAGACTAGTACTTAGCGAACTCTGTTTTATCACATAATTAGTACAGATTTTTCGAGTGTTTATACATATAAGTAACCATAGTTCTTGAATTATTTTAATCTTTTGATTTGCCTTAAACTTCCACCAGTATTGAAACTTCCTATCTTCCTCAAGTATCGTTTCCTGACAAAATACATTTTTTCGTTTATGATTCTGTAATTAATTCTCGAAAACACTGCATTCTAATTTCCATTTACCGTAGCCTTTTTCAATACAGTCTTGTTTTCACTGGTTTCTTCAGGTATGTGAAGTTACTGAATGGAAGATCAACATACTGATATGCAAAAGATAGGTCTTAGTCTCAACAAACCGATACCTGATGGCTCTGAGAATGTCTGGTCCTAATCATGTGAAATTGCTCGCCCAAATTATTTCACTGGTAATGATTGTATATATCAATTATTATTTATCCATATGACAATAACTGTACATGTAACATCATCTTTACATTCTCTATTTGACATCTCTAAATGCAAATGAGAATATTTACCTAACTGAAACATTATCTGTGTTAATCAATTACTTATAATGATTAGATAGTACATGTGTTTCCTTATTATACAAATGATTATGTGGAGCATTGAGACTAGGTTAACTTTTTTTTGTTGTCCTGGTAACTACATACTACTTCATTGGTTCATCATTTTTATACTAGGCCTGACAAGAGTCATAAAAAGATTGAATTAGGCGCAGATAAGAAAAATATGCCAAAAGATGTTTTTGGTCGGCCATTGGCAACAGAAAAAGTCTGTTATAGCTTGATTCAGTGACAATTATCATTTTTTTTCCTTGTTTACCTGGTTCTTAATTTGTTAAAAAAAAATGTTAAAAACCACTGAATAAACTGTGGTCTTTTTTAACTCTCTTTCGTGCTTAATAACCATTTCTCTCCGCTGAATCCTAAATGTGTTTGCTTATGCATGTTGTATTTCTCTCCACTTATTGAGCATTGCTGTTGTAGCTCTCTTCATAGTGTATAGTATCTTCTAGATAATCTTAAAAAAAATTACTATTACATTACCCAATAAAGATAAATGTCAAAACTCTGTTGTCCTGCACACCTCCTAAATAGAATAGTTGTTATTTTATTTTCTAGGTGAACACTTTGTACTCCCACGGGATATTATTGCTGAACAATTTTGCATCTCATTTGTCAGGTGACTACTCTATCCGCTTATCTCCTATTTCAGTTGTAGATCTATTAGTTCTTTGCACCTATATTCCTTTTTTGCTTTGTCATTTAACATGATAGATGCAGTCCAGGGTCATTATTATTTTTATCAACACGCCTATATCGATTTGTGAACTCAATGTGTGAACAGATATAAAATGATATAGGTGATCACGATAAATTTTGGAAAAAGGAAAAGAGACAACATGTTGTAACCGAATATCCTTAAATCTACTTTTGGACCTATCAAAATAGGATAGTAATACATCTACAACTGCAGATGATTGATAAAATTGAAGAAGGATTCAAATCCATCCCGCCAGAGGACATATTATCAAAGTTATTCTCTGTTGGATGAAACTTGAGTCTTGGCTGTATGGATATGAGCCAAATAATCTGTTTATAATGTATTATTTGAATTTTCTTTGGTCATTTTAGTTCCCAATGGCCGTTGGTCATATTGTTTGAAGTCAACTCACACCTTGGCCTTATTTTCCAAACAATTGCAATGCCACTTCTGATTTATGCAGCCTGTTAAGCCTTCTTTATATATTTCCTTATCCTAGCAAGTGCCAATATCACTACCTGGATACTTAGTGTGACATCTGTTATTTAATGGCATACAAATTATGCTGCATCACTAAACTAATGGCATATTTTCCTTATATAAATATAACTCATGTATTCTTTTAATAAAAGAACATTTTATAAAGGAACATTTTATTAATTTTGAGGACACAATTCTTGTATAGATTAGTTAGCAAAGCTCTGCATTGTAAGTTCAGGTAATGATTACATCTATCTTTTTCCCCAAACTATTTGATCCAGATTTTGTGCCAATTTGGGTGCTACGTTGGTAACGGAACCATTTTGAAACACCAAATCATGTACTTCAAAGTTACCATGATTACTATGCTATTACATAGGAGAGGTCATGTGTGTAAAGCATCAGCTTACTTATACAGGAAAATGAACCTATGATGAAAGAGCATTTTTTTCAGTGACCATTTACATTGAGGAAGTACCTATGCCTGGATCTAGGCCTATTTCACAAAGTATGGTTACACTTGCACATTTGGCAGTTTGTCTAAAGTTTGACATGGTTTCATCAACATAGTTTGCCATTACCATGTGCTTCTTGACATATAATAGATGAATTTGTCAGTCAAAATCCCTCACAATAAAGTATCACATCAATAAGGGCCTGTTTGGAACAAGGGAATAAAAACACAGGAATGGAAGAAAACAGAGGAAGAGGAAAGGAATTGAGGTGCAAAACAGGAGGATCGGAAAAACACAGGAATTTTATAGGAATATGACTGGTAGGTGTTTGGAGCGCATAATAATGTGACTGGTATAGGAAATTCATAGTTAGTTGCAAACTCAATTGCTTAGATTAAAACTTAACAGTAATTTTTTTTCCTATCACGAGTCTCACGGATTACTTTTTTTTTACCATATATATCTACAAGCTACAGATCAGTTGAAGTATTGAGAACGCCTTCTCACTCTGAACGTACAGCCATACAGCAACGCCATTGTCCACAAGCAAAGCACACCTCCCCGATCTCCTCGCCAGCGCACAAGCCAAAGCACACCTCCTTCACTGATGAGCTTGATTAGTGCGTGCCAGCAGCGTAGGAATGATTCCCTTAGCTCGAGTGGATTGTTTCGTTCCTCCAAAAGTACAGGCTTGTTTGCCGTTCGGAGGAAAGGCTCGATGTCATTCTGGCGTTCCAAAAACGCGCGATTCTGATGAATAATACTATAGGAATTCGATTCCTACACTTTTCCTGCGTTTTTCCCGTGATCCAAACGGGGCCTAATTGTTTTAATGCTTTGACAAAGCTACAGGAATTTTGAACAATGTCAGAAAACAGCCAAGGCCTCAATAATTTCTTTTATGAATATTCTTCCAACTCTAGATGTCCTAATCAGAAATTTAGGTGATTGCAGTACACACATGTTTGTACCGGCCTGTATGTTGTCGCCCAAAAATAAAGGGTTGCATTTGTTCCCTGCGCAGCTTATTGGAATGGAATGATGTTCACCACAATTAGATGTTAATATCGCCTTTCCTGTTGCATCTCTCATTTTTTACTATTCCTCTATCCAGATCCAACGCCGCCTTCTCCGCCAGCCCGCCTTCGCCAACGACGAATGCTCGTCGCGTCTTCTGAAGGTCCTCTGTTTCTTCCTTACTCCAGTTAACCTTCTGCACTTTTAAAACTTGCCAATGTTTTATGCGCTATCTTAGTTCCTTGGTATGGTCCCAGATCCACCCTTTCATCGCCGTACTAACTGATAGTTGACATCTTTCAAGACGACAGTTAGTAGCTAGTAATTTTGATGATACTTTTTCCTGCATTTTCTCCGTAATGCATTATTTGTGCCGTGCCCGTATCAAAATTTATTGCTGTCCCAAATGTTTGGGCTAGATCCTACCCAAATGCTTATACTTCTGCATCCTATCCTGGTTTAGGGTTTGGTCTGACCCATTCTTATTCAAACTTTAACTAGGTACTCCCTCCGGTCACTTTTGTAAGGCGTATCAGCAAATCTCACATACCAAGGAGAGTAGTAACTACGCATGCAAGCTCTTGGTTCAATACATGCAACACAAAAAACATATGGTCATTAAATACATGCAAGCTGTGCATGCAACCGAGTACCTAAATTCTCACCCAACACCATGCAAGGTCATTTAATTTGACCTCGTACTTGCTTGCCACGCCTAATATAGCTGCCAAACTCCAAAAACGTGGGAACGCCTTACAAAAGTGACCGGAGGGAGTACTAAATTTGTTTATCATCTTCTCATTACTATGCATGAGATGAATCACAACCATGAGTTCTCAACCATGGTGTGTTTAATAACAATATTTCTACTCCAACTCCTTGCTACTTTTTCCTAAGTGCATTATGTTGCAAGCATCCTAGTACTTATGGTTAACCAATATATGTTTGTACATCTTGTGCACACTACGCTTGATGTCACCATTTTTTTTTTAACTAAAAGTCACCTGCTACATCTTTTTGATTGTACTATCTTATTGATATTAAACACACCATCTAATTGTTAATATGGTGAGTTTCCCAACATAGTACTATTAATGTTGCTACGATTTTAGCAGGAGTTTAAACATATTTTGCTACACCACTAAATGTAGTAAAAAAAGGAACATAAATTGTTATGATACTGGACTTACTGCAGAATTATGCTTTGCTACTGGTTCCACATGTCAATTTGGTGCTGAATTCATATCTTTTTACAGATTGTGGAGTACACTAAATGGACCCGCAACAAACATTGCGACCAAACTTGCGACCGGGGATGACTGTGACATTATCTATGTGTGCATAAGCATATTAATACACTTTGGTAGATGAAAACAAAACTTGCGACCAAACATGCCTTGCTCTTTTTTCTGAACAACTTCGCCTGTACATATGCTATAGAAATAACAACTTCGCCGTAAGAGAGGGCATGAAAATGTTCAGTCTGATACTGTTTGAGAATACAAGTAATTCAACTAATACAAACGATACTGTGCTGAAATTGAAACTGTTTCTTCATCAACCTTAAAACGTAACTGGATAAGGTGGTAATAGTTCTGCTGGAAGCGGCAGAGATCCTTGAAATTGAAGACCACATTGAGTGTCTTTTAGATTGTGTATCTTCTTCCAAAACTTTGTATGCTGCAATGTACTCAAAAAATTTGGAAATTGGCTACACTCAAGTTGTGTACATGCTAACTTGGTCCCACCGTTGCAGTACTGTCCAGGCAGCAATCCGAGAAGTTTCCATTACGTCTTCAACCAAATACTTCTGAAATAAACTTGTACCATATTTAGTTCAGAAACTGTGGGTATTTTGAAGTGACTGATCGCAAACTTAAAAATGAAAACAAATAATCAGTTCTGTAAACTCGATGGATTAGGAAGAGAGAGGACTAATGAGGTAGAGAGAGAGGAGAGGCGAATGTTACTAATGCTCAAAAAAAAAAAAAAAAAATTCAACATTTCAGTTATGTCCACATTAAAAAAGAAGCGGAGGAATGGGGAGAGCGGGAGAATGTCAAAAACAATTAAATGTGAACTGTACAGACCGAGAGGAGAAAAATATGATGAAAATGACAACTACGGGGATAATGGAGAGAGATATGATAGAGAAAATGGGGTGAACTGTAAAAAAAATTAAATGGATCCGACGGAAATAGCTGAAAGAAAAAAAATTGTATTTTGGAAAATGATGGAGGATAGTATAGAAAAAAAGGTGGGTTTCTAAAAAAAACGTTAAGTGACTGAGGAATGACAACTATAACTGAGAGAAAAAATAGGGAGAAAAAAAAAAAAGGCTAAGGATGGGGAATGGATGGGGAATGGCAAAGTAGAAGCAAATCAGCTAAAAAGGTGGGTCGGGTATGCATGGAATGGAGACGAACGGTGGGTGGGAAATGACTAGAGTGGAAAAGGACGGGCCAGGAATGGGGAGCGCACTAGCTGGGGAGTTGACCAGTCCGAATCTAAAAGCAGCACTGGCCGGCAGGAGATAGAAGGCGCGCGCGCATGCCGTTGCGGTTTTGCGTTTTCGGGGCGTGTAGTAGTGCCAAGAAGGGGAGGGTCGTCACCGAGAAGCAGCTTTGCCAGACGCACGCCGTCCCAAAATAGAGGGTCCACACTCATATCCAGCTCGGCTATATCAGCCACTCTCACTTTGTATTTGGCAATCGATTCGATGTGACCTTTCCAGTTCTGTTTTGCAGCAGGAGAAACTAGATCTGTCCAAATTTTAGGGTCGGACATTGCCCCTAGCAGTCTCTTCGAATCCTTTAGGAAAAACAGAGACGCCCATGCTGAATCTCTGAATGCACTGTAGGCGCGGTTCGTCTCCGTTGCTGGCCCAGGGGTAACTCTGGCGCTGACACCACCAAGTATGTGCAATACTTGGACAGAGCATTGGCCACGCGCCAATTCCGGTTCTTCTCCAATGCTACTCGTTTTTGCCCTGCTGCATTTTTTTTCAATGAAGCAAAACAGCCTATATATATGCGATGCTCCTTGGCGTGCTGCTGCTTCTCTTGCTCCTGCTCCACTAGTTCGCAGTACCATGTTGCAATGTGCCACGCCAGAACACAGCTCGTATATCTGTAACCATGTGCTTCCGCCTTGTTTATGGTGTCATCATAGAAGGGAAGACGACCTTTGATATCTGGATGGTGGTTAGGAAAGCATAACCAGTTGTCGCCATCTGTTCTCTCCATCTCGAGCTGACCAAGAAAACCAATAATAGACGCCTTCACATCGTCGTCCAACATGACGGCTGCCCTTTTGTTGGTGTCGCTGCACAACAAGTTCCAGAGAACCGCCCAGACGTAGTCCAGTCCCAGAACCTTAACCAAGCGAGCACATTCCATATAAACAATGCCAACAATATTATACCATAACAGTAACACGATGTTGTGCTCTGTCTCTACATCTTCAGGTTTCCCAGTTAATGATGATATCACTTCAGGTAGCATTGAATACTGCCCGATCTTATCTTGCCAAAGGTACTTGTCAAACAAATTTGTGCTGGTAGCCACAAAACCTTTCATTCTCATCCACCATTGACAGATAGCCGGTCTTTTCTTTTTTCCTTTTGGCCTATTGCCACCTTCAGACGAAAAACATGAGAT
Organism: Hyparrhenia diplandra; assembly: GCA_015847255.1. Classification (NCBI taxonomy): domain Eukaryota; kingdom Viridiplantae; phylum Streptophyta; class Magnoliopsida; order Poales; family Poaceae; genus Hyparrhenia; species Hyparrhenia diplandra. Next base: position 701,002 of record JADLZK010009543.1, on the reverse strand, counting down.
CAAATTCAAATTCTTCAACATGCCTTCCAGGTAGCGCTGAAAGTTGCGTTCAATCTTTCTGTCCCTGGCGTATGCACAGGCAATGGCGACCCTGGCCCAGTTTGATGTCCAACACTGAATCAACTGCATCAGTTGCAACATAGCCAAGGACACCAATATCACAAAAGAGATGACCAGATCTGCAGTTGTGGTGTTCACAAATTTAGTGGAACCACCCCGGCGGCTAGTTATTGTACCAGGAATGGCTGCTGCTACCCCAACAAAAGCATATCCGAAAGAATAACGCCAATGCCCACAAGCTACAAGCTTTTGCTTGATAGTAGTGAAGAAATGGGTTACCAGTGAAAAAGACATCGTACAGAAAAGCCAACTCAATCTCAATCACCTTGAAGGCCCATTTGAAATTAGGGCGCGTGATCAGACTGTTAGTTTTTGGTTCTTCCACTCTAGGATGACGACGGTCCAACCCAAGGAAATGCTGTTGCAACTTATGAGATAAACCAAAGGCGACACAAGCATCATAACAGTGCAATAGATCCTTGTTGTCTTCCATTAATACGTCACGTATTTCCAAAATATTAACATCATCACTTGTCCAACTAGTGCCACTAGGAAAGTCCACCATCAGAGTAAACTGTTGTCTAGCATCTTCTATATAAGGAGCAATTTGTTGCACGCCATGTTGTACTTCCTCCCCTCCCACCTCCCCTCTCTCTTCTCCTCCTCTCATCTTCTCCTCAATCTCCCATAATCTAGTTAATCGATCAATGCTTGCTAACAAAAGTGTTTTCCCGTCTTCATCATCAGGCAAACCTTGCACCATGTTCCGCATTCTGCTTTGTTCTGTAAGTGCCAATGACCTATGAATGCACTTGATGAAAGTGATGCCAGATAGTATGATGATGGCCGTATTACCAACACCACCAGAGATGGTTGAGATACTCATCAGCAGGACATATCCAAATTGGAGGCAAATCCCGTAAACCATCTTTGAGAGTGGGCCCATGTAGTTAAGACCATTGTAGGCAATGACCGGATCAATGCAGCCATAGAGGGCGAATAAGGAGACTGTCCATATAGGATACATCTCACTCTTCGCCGATGAAGATTGCATTAGACCTATACTGTAGGTCCCAAGAGACAAAGATAGCACTTGTGCAGCGAAGAACCCCTTTTGGACTATCCATCTATTGGACCAACGGCGGCACGACCCAAAGGCAGCAAGGAAAAAACTAATGATAATTGCCACCACTGCCAATGCCTCGATAAAGATCACTATCCACCTTGGGCTCTTCCACCAATGTAACTGATGCGAGGAGGTTGTTGGTGCTGCATTCCCCAAGCGTCCCTCCATATATACCATCTAGTGATAATCCACCTTAAACATGAGAAAGTGTACATGTTGTAAGGCTGGGTGTCAACATATATAGATAGATAGGCGAAAGGGTCTCTAGCCTAGTGGTTAGAGCACCTCCCGGTAGCACCGAAGCAGACTGGGTTCGACTCCCCAGTGGGGCGAATTTAAAACAGTCTGCATTATTAAAAATTTAAAAAATAGGTTGGGGTTTCCCTTGCGACTTCGGTCAAAAAAAAACATATATAGATAGATATAACCTTAAATATCTCTTTTGTCATGTCACTTTTATGTAACTAGATTATTTCTCCCTTATGGAAATAATTAATGTTTATGTGTATGCAAGCTAAGCTGTACATGTTCTCTTATGCTCTCTTATCTTCAATAAAATCATTGTGTAATACGTGTTCATACCTGTTATCATATTTATATTAAGATACTAGTGGGATTCCCTCGCGTTGCGCGGGTAGGAAGGGGGTATTGTTAAAGCATTGAATTGTAATCACTAAGAAATCTGATCACAATTACTTTGTGAAGGTTAGAAACGAGAGTTAGTAACGAAGAACTTAAATGTATAAAACATAGTATATATTCATTGGCATAAAGATTATTTAATCTTATGTTTAAACTCAAGCTAAACCAATATCGAATAGGAATATTTCGATATGTTGGACGGGTGACAACTTGTAATGTAATAAAACATATATAATATTTTATTTGAGGAAATCCTTGGTAGATGATTCAATCCCTTTAACCGTCCTTCACGTATCATATCCCAGCGTGTTGTCACGGATATATATGAAGGAGAAATCTCTGAGTTAGAATATTACTAGCACCCTCCTATTCTTTTTCTTTCTTTTATATTCTTTTTTTATTTTTTACTTTACTCTATATCAACTAACATCGAGTGGGGCTCACCTATAATTTTATCGAAATATATCTATATGAGATCTTGTTTTTGAAGGATTTATTAAAAGGAATTCAATGGTGGAATCGAATTTAATTTGATTTTTTGGTTTGTGAATTATAACATTTTTTAGTTAGTTCGGGGCGATTGGAGCTCATGGCCATCACCGGATGTCATGGTCTTAGTGGGCTGCTGAGGTGGCGTCTTTGCGTGTTGAGAGAAATCCCTAGTGGGAGTTCTCTACATAGGTGTAGTAGATTCAGGATTTTACTACACTAGTACAAATACCAAAATTGTAGCCTAGGTCCAGAATTTTCGTTTCATTTTACCTTTTCGGGTGTAAACATGTAATATGTTGTTCGAGGGTCAATCACCAATTGTCCCATCGCTGGGTGGTCGCTCGGAGCTCCCAGTCCACCGCCGCCATGTCCACGGTCGATGCCACGTAACCACTCCTGACCCTCACACCTCGCCATTCCATCCACAACTCCGCATCCACCCCGCCGCCTATGGCCCGGGATGGCTACTCCGACATCCGTCTCGCCACACCACATACGCCACACCGACGATACGTCGATACCCCAGACTGTCTGCTACCCCGACGCTCTCCTCTGCCGCGAACATATGCTTCGACAGCCACATGGTGTCCCAGTAGCTGTCGTGCCACGATTTAATCCCACATCGGTAATCGATGGTGGGGGAGCACCACATATAAGGCCGAGGGGTCCTCACCTATTAGGCTAGTCTTTTGGGTTGAGAAGGCCCAAGACCTTGATATGTTGTGGCTCGATGGGTCTGTGGAGGCGCCGGCTCGTCGCGGCGTATAGCAAGCTGGGCGGATTGGAAGCCGAGCCTAGAAGTCTCGGTTCCAACAATATCAATTTAGCTAACAAAACACTCCCTAAACTTGATGCGCCTCGACGACACCCAAAGTGCTCCTCATCTCCATAAACTTCACATGACCTAGGGAAAATGTCAACAAGTTGACCTCCACCTCTCCTGCCTCAAGGCACTCTCGTATAAAATGATACTTCGTATCAATATGTTTCTGCAATCATGATGCACTGGATTCCTGCTAAGTGCGATTGTGGACTGATTATCCATGAGTAGCTTAACTGTCATCTCCTTTGTTCCCAACATGTTTGCTATCAGTCGGCTCAACCAGACTCCTTGACACACTGCTGCTTCCACTGCAATGTATTCAGCTTCACAAGACGATAACGCAACTATCCTTTGCTTTTGTGAAGCCCAAGTAACCAGGCAACCCCAAGGAAGAAAACCACACCCGTTGTGCTCTTTCTGTCCTCGACATCTCCTGCAAAATCGCTATCACTATAGTCGAGCAGCATTGGCCGTAGTTCAGCTCCCTTCAAATACTTGCAGCCATACCCCAACGTTCCCTTGACGTATCGAAGGATATGCTTCACAGCTTCCCACTGCTGTTTACCCGGTGCCTCCATATACCGACTGACAACACCCACTGCAAATGCCAAATCTGGCCTAGTATTAACAAGGTACCTAAGGCTGCTGATTATACTCACATGCGTAATGACATCCACAGCTTCACTCTCTTTCACCTTGTTAAGCTTGAGTCGACATTCCATTGGTGTGTCATAGGAATTACAATTCCTCATACCTGCCCTTTCAAGTATCTTGGTAGCATATGAGCTTTGACTCAAACTGATCCCGTCTGCTCCTTGATTCACTTCAATTCCCAGATAGTAACTCAAAAGCCCCAGATCACTCATGCTAAATTTCCTTCTCATCTCTGCTTTAAACTTCTTTATCTCATCAACACAAAGCCTAGAGATAATTAGGTCGTCAACATATACACCAACAAGAAGAAAAAAGATTTATGGTTGCTCCTCCTATACACAGTGTGCTCCTGTTTGCTTCTCACAAACTCGAGCCCAATTAACTCACTGTCAAGCTTTGAGTTCCACGCCCATGGTGCCTGCCTCAAACCATATAGAGCCTTCCTCAGCTTCAGAACTTTCTTGCCATCGCCAATGATGAAACCCGGGGGTTGCTGCACATATACGGTTTTCTGTCGGGTCTCCATTCAAAAATGTTGACTTCACGTCCATGTGATGAACCTGCCATGCACCATGAGCAGCCAGCGCTAGCAAAACCCTCACAGTCTCTATCCTGGCCACTGGGGCAAAAACCTCATCAAAGTCAACTCTGTGGCATTGAGCATATCCTTTCGCAACCAAATGAGCTTTTCCCTTGATAATCTCTCATTCCGGATTTTTCTTCACCTTGAACACCCATTTGAGGCCTATAGCTTTCTCACTGGAGGTAACACCATAGCTTCCCACGTGTGGTTTGCTTACATCACTGCATCTCCGTCGGCATGGCTTCTCTCCACTAATCTTCGGTCGGCGCCTCATAGACGGTCCTAGGTTCTTGGCTGTAACAAGGCATAATCAAGCGTACTCGCACCCACTGTACCTCTTACATTTGTATCGAGAAGGTTTGGGATAGTGCGGTACCTCAACGGATTGCCTTCAGAGTCTATTGACTCATTCGTGGGTGGTGATGCCCACTGGATCGCTGCATGCGTCCCTCCCGAGCCCGGCATGGGTAGTATCGCGGGGAGCTTGGGCTTTCCGTCTTTGGAATTGTTGACGGGTGACCTCGACAACCCACGATCAAAATCATCATCGAGAAGCTACTGCACCTTTTCTTGGGATCGTCTGATGGCATCAAAACAACGGCCCGAAAACCCCCAAGGCTTTGCATCTGCGTCTCCACTACTCAACCTGCTTTTCTATCCCGTCACAATTCCATGTTGTCTTTTCATCAAACACCACACCACGAGAGACCATCAGCTTGCCACCAATGGGATCGAAAACCCGATACCCTTTAGTTCCCGACTCATAGCCAAAGAACACGCCTGGAACAGCCCTATCGGACAATTTATTCATCCGGGGCCAACCTTCTTGACATAAACAATGCACCTGAATGTCTTCAAATTCTTCACTCCAAGCTTCCTCCCATACCACACTTGAATGTGTCTTGTTGTTCAAGCGCTTTTTTTGTAGGTGACCGATTTAGGAGATAAACCAAAGTTTTCACCGCCTCACCCCAAAAACGTCCGACACTTTCATACTCTTGGCGACATCGAGCCATCTCGACCACCGTTTAGTTTCACCGCTCAACTATCCCGATTACATTTGTGGTGTGTGCGGGTTGTTGTGTTGTGTCGGAAGCCATGCTCCTTTGCAAAAGCGCAACAAACATCAGAATGAAATCACCTCCTCTATGAAAGCTTTTAAGTCGACACCCGATTCGATTACATTTGTTGCCTTGAACTTTTTGAAGTTTTGCAACGCCTCATCCTTCGACGCCCGGCTCGAGCCACATGTAGCGGTTGAAGTCGTCGGCGGTGAGTAGGGGCGTCACGACTTCCCACTGTAAGTGTAGGTGGTGTGACACGGCCACACCTGGTTAGTGTGCACGAGCTCAAGCCACGATGAAGCATGATACGCGGTGGCCTTTGGAAAGCGAGCACAATGCACCTTCGCGAGTGCACAACCATGCGAGACCTTCTCTATGGCTTTGATCGCGGGCATGCCTACAACCATCTCCTTGCAGCGCCCAGATCGTGGAGTGACCTGAAGTTCAGGTGGCCATACCGCGCGTGCCACAACCGGGCAAAATCATCCATCTTCAACGGTAAACACACGGGCGAGTGAGGTTCAGCATCATGACACACAACCGTTTTTTCCTCTCTGCCCTTATCGAGTTCCACTCTCCCGTGCTGCTGCTCACGCTCGAACACCTTCATAACACCCTTGTAGATCTCAACCCGACATCCCCCCTTCTTCCAACCGTCCCCGGGCCGGCGATGTTACACCTCGAGTCATGGGATGTAGTACACTACGTTAGCAACCGATGATCTTGGATCTTGCCGGCAATGGTGGCTGCCCCCATGCCACAGATTTCCACTATGGACCCATCGCCAAACCACACACTGCCACAAATTGTCTCGTCGAGGCCTACCTGGAACTCACGACACCCGGTCATATGATTTGTTGCTCCTATTCGAACAAACAAGCTCCATCTTCATACTTCTCGGGGATGACACATGTTTGATTCAAGAGCGGGCCGGGCGGGAGAACTTGATGTCAAAGCTCGACACTCTGGAGACTGTGCCACCATGAGTGCAGGCTAGTGCTCCGCGTCTGCCTGTGCATTATGCACGACCTCCCACGCTTCCTCCTTCGCCCTCTTCTTGTTCTTGCACTCTTTGCCCCAGTGCCCATACACGCCGCATTTGTGACACTTGCCTTTCGACGAGGTGGACCGCTCGAGGATTGGCCGCCACCGTCTTCACGAGGGTCACGGCTGTTCTTGCCGTTGCCCTTGCCTCCAGCGCGATCCTTCTTCACGTAGTGTCATCCTACCTTGCCGCCCGAGGAGGGCGGTCGGGGAGGCACCGTGCGACTTTTTGTTCTGGCCACTCATTCATCTTCAGTTAGCAGGAGCTGACCAGCTTTGTCGGTGACCTCATCCACCGTTGGACCGAACCGATCCTCGGACGCTCGTAGACTCCCTATGAGATCCTCGATGGAGAGTTTCTTGAGATCTTTGAACATCTCAATGGACACGGCCACTTGATTGTACTTGGCCGGTACTACCTAAGAAACTTCTTCACCACCCTTGTGTCATCCACGCTTTCTTCACCAAGACCACGCAAGTCTGTAGCCAACTTACTGATCCGTACGGCGAAGTCATCGATGGACTCACCCACCTTGAACGAGATTGACTCGAACTTGGCTAAGAGCTTCTGTGCATTCACCTCCTTCACCCTATCTCGTCCTAGACACATCGATTTGATAGCTTCCCACGCCTCCTTTGTTGTCTTCTTAGTAAAGAGCATGGAGTGCATCTCCTGAGGCACACCACGAAGCATGGCTCCCAGAGCAAGCCGATCATGGCGCCGCTCTACCTTATCAGTCTCGATCGCATCCCATAGATACATGGCTTCGAGGTTGCACTAAACATGAGAAGACCACTCTCATACAGTTCTCCTCGCTAGACCACTCTCATACAGTTCTCCTCGCCACTGAACGACACCTCCCCGGCAACCTAGCGGCTCCGATACCACGTGTTGGAGCATAGCCTCTAACAAGGCACAGAGCGGACCTCCGCGGCGTCCGCGGTGATGCAGGCTCGGCTTCGATCCAGCCCGGCTCATTGTGCGCGGCGCCGAAGCCTGCCCCCCACCGGGGCCACCGAGCCACAACATATCAAGGTTTTGGGCCTTCTCAACCCAAAAGACTAACCTGATAGGTGAGGACCACCCCGCTATGTTGTACTCCTCCACCATCGATTACCGGCGTGGGACTAACCCCAACAGGTCCCACCCCCACGCAACTGCAATGCTCCACCGAGAACGCCCGGTCTAGGGTGTTGAGAGTTGGTGTTGAGAGATGTGGCCGTCAAATCGGTTTCCACCCTGCACCCATCCATTCCCGGCAAGCTTGAATGCTTGAAAGCTCCTCTTCCAAGCACGGACATGGAAACTCAACAACGCAACAATACATGTTGCTGGGGCGAGTGGAATGACGGTGCGCCGGCACCGCGGTGCAGCCGTGGTAGCGTTTACTAGGCTAGTCAATTGCTCTGCACCCCAATTCCGAACAAAGGGGATGCGTAGAATAAAAACAAGTACACCGGATTTGGTCTGGGCATGGAAGGGCTAGCCCCATGCAGGATCCAGATGGGTTATAATTAAGAAGATGTTCAGTTAACAAATATAAGTTTCGAGATGTGTGTAATTTTTAGAAAGGGCAAGTATCAGAGATCGAGCTGTTTCTACGAAACCACTAAATGAAACCCCCCGGCTATCGTTTTATATAGCTTCTGAAGGAGGCTACAGCTAAAACAACTTGAGACATGCATTTGAGTCAAACTCTAGTGTGGACCATCCCTCCAACAAATATATACATAATTAATACGTTTTCATTGCAGCAGATCATAAAGATAATATGGAATTACATACCTGATACCACGGCTGCGCCACGATCCTCTTCGAAGCAGAAAAGCCGAGTTGAGCTGCCAGTTGCAGAAGGGGAGTCTTGTCCTTTCCTTGAGAATGGCTATACAGCTGGGCCTGCTGCTCTCCGGGTATAGTGCTAACAAAGCATAAAGGAAGCACTGCTGCACATGCCTTGAGTAATTTTCTAGGCATCGTAATGGTGTCACCGAGACTCGATCCAGTGGTACAGATCTGATCCGCGCGTACACTTTAGTTTCGTTCTATAAGTTTCTTTAAGCGAAGGTGGAGGGTCTTTATTCTTTGCTTTTCCTTTTTGAGAATGAGAGGTCTTTGCTTTTAATTAATAAAACAAAAGATGCTAGCAGCCGAGTGGCATCCCAGAGACCCGAGTTCGACTCCCGGCTGGAGCGGATTTGCGTGGCCTGGAAAATATTTCCGTTCATAAATGAATGGGAATGGGGAATCTCCCCGGTTCAAAAAAAATGTTCTCAAAAAGTTCTCCTGGGCTATTGGTTAAAGAGTAAATAAAATGGGTGTGTCACACCACTTCTGACCGCACGATCTAATTTAACGAAGGAGGACTCTATGCTCTAGGCTGCCTTTGCCCTCTCTATCCCTGTTTTTTCGAACCGAGGGTTTACCCCCATTTCCATTACACGAAATAACGGAAACCAAGAGTTTACATCTGAGTAATAGAGGAGACAGAAAGTAGACATAAACGCTACCACCTGATTGAACCGAGTATCAGGACAAAAGAAACTGCATCATCACATCTAACGTGGGACTTATCCTGAGAACATACTACCGTTCTGACTACCGGTATGAAAGAACGAAAGGTAAACAGCAGCAAAAGTATTGCCCAGAGCCCAAATTGCGCGATCAAGACGTTCAACATCTCCAGATCCTTTAGTCACTTCCTCCTCGTAGCTTCGGCGAACTTCAACTTGGCCCTTCTTCGTCCTGATCCATCTTCTGCTCTGCATCAGTCTCCATCTTTGGCTTCTTTTTTGACAACTTCACAGCAATCTTCAACAGTGTGTCGATCCCTTTGAGGAGAGCATCTTTGTCCCCATCGAAGTATAAACCTGCCCAATGTGTCATAAGTGAACAAGCATAACAAACAATCTGTGCAGGATCATGAATCATGATGCCATCAAAGCACGATTTATTTCGACTCTTCCATATAGCCCAGCAAATTGCTGAGATACCAAGAGTATAGAACCGTTTCCCCCCTGGTATCCATTTCTGACACCAATTCCAACACTGTTCTATAGAACCCGGGACAATCTGTTGCCCCTATTGAATGAGCTATGATTGCCCAAACTGATTTAGCAGTATTGCATTTAAAGAACAAATGCTCTGAATCCTCAAAGTTTGGACAAAAAACACAAGATGGGTCACCTTGCCATTTCCTTTTAACCATATTATCTTTTTGTAAGGACAGCCTTGTTTGATAACATCCACATGAAAATTTTAATTTTTTGGTGGTACTTTCCCCTTCAAATGTGTTTATAAGAGTACCCAACATCTCTTTTTTGTTAAAGCATCATAAACTGATTTCACAGTAAACCTTCCCTTTTTTTCTAATTTCCATGCAACTTTGTCTCTACCCACAGAAATTCCATGAGTACAAACAGCATCAGATATTTGTTCCCATTGAGCTTTGAGATTATTAGTCAACCATCTAGTAAACATTGTTTGATTAGGGTCATCAAAGAATTGATCCACTCTCAGATTCTTATTGGTAGCAATATTATATAATTCAGGATACAGAACATTCATGGGGTTATCAAAAACCCAAGAATCTAACCAAAACAGAGTGTTCCTACCATTCTTGACTATCATTTTTCTACCCTGTAAGTACACATGTCTTATCTTTAAAAGATCGGTCCACATTGGAGAGTCATCTTGTCTGTGTTTAACAGTACAAATTGATTCCCCTCTGAGATACTTGTATTTAATGATTTCTTGCCAAATACCATTCTCATTTTCCAACTTCCACCATAACTTGCACAACAAGCTAATATTCATCAAATTGATGTCTTTTATTCCTAATCCACCCTTTTTCTTACTCTTGCAGATTTTTGTCCATCTAACTAAATGATATTTCTTCTGGTATGACCCCCCCGCCGGAAGAATGATCTTCTATTTTTGTCGAGTCTGCCAATTATAGTTTTTGGGAACCTGTATATGGACATGTGATATATAGGGGAGTTGTTGAGGCTGGAACCAATAAGAGCGGTTCTCCCAGCCATAGACATTGTTCCCCCCATCCATGCCTGCATCTTCTTAGAACTTTTTTCCACAAGTGGTTCCCAATCAACAATATGGAGTCTACTAGGACTTACAGGGTACCCCTAGATATTTTATAGGAAAAGATCCCATTTGGCGGTTAAAGAGTTCAGCATATGTACTTGTCCATGATTCCTTATCATTTATTACTACCACCTCGCTCTTATCAAAGTTAATCTTCAAACCTGCCATTAACTCATACATGTATAAAAGGAATTTCAAATTTAAAACTTGTCCAATATCATGTTTGAGACAGATTATAGTGTCATCGGCATACTTTGTAACACCACCACTCCCTTATCAATGATATGATCCACTAATCCATGAAACATATCGTTATGTTGTGCTCTCTTTATCATCCTAGTCAAACCATCGGCTACAAAATTGAATAAGATAGGAGACAAAGGGTCCCCTTGCCTTACTCCTTTGTAACTCTTAATGTAAGGTCCAATCAAATCATTTAGCTTCACACTAACAGTTCCACGACACCACTTTTTGAATCCATTACACCAAGTTTCACTCAATCCCCTTGCTTTCAAACATTCAAATAAGAATCTCCAAGATACCTTGTCGTAAGCCTTCTCAAAGTCTAATTTCAAAATTATCCCAGGTTTGATTTCTCCTTTTGGTTTCATGTAAGATTTCATGCAAGGTCATAATCCCACTCACAATATTTCTTCCTTTCATAAAAATTTGTTTGATGTGATGATATCAATCTCTCGGCTACACTTTCAAATCTCAGGGTCAGAACTTTTGTGATGAGTTTATAAATGCGAGTTCAATAGGCATATAGGCCTAAAGCTGCTGGATTTTACTTGCATCGACTAATTTAGGTAACAATGTTATTATACCATAATTAAGTCTGCGATATCCACCTTGTTTTCATGAAATTCCATGAATAATTGAATAACATCCTCCCTTACAACTTCCCAACGGGACTTGAAAAAACTCAATTGGAATTTTATCGGGGACTGTTTGCTTTATTCTTCTCCATTTGAAATAGGGCATTTTTAATCTCACTTTCGGAGAATGGTCTACCAGTTCTACATTTTCTTACGTAGATACCTGAGTTGCTTCCTCCCAAATTGTGGGATCAATGTGAATTTCATGTTCCACCTCGGTCCAAACGGGTTTGTATAGTCTTGAGTAGCATCTTTGTAATAGATTATCATCCTCTTCTATAATTGTCCCATTATCATCCAAACTAATTCTTTGTGTTCTTTCTTCTTACGCCATTTGCTATTTTATGAAAATAGCTAGTATTGTTATCACCCATAGCAAGCCACTTGTTCATGACTTGTTTCTCCAAAGATATTTCTTCTTGCTCTAGTATTGTCCAGTTTTCCCTTATAAGAAACATCTTTCTCAGATACTGTTCCTCATCTAAACCCTCTTCTTCTTCCAATTTTTCTAATTTTGCTAGTTCAGATTAATTGCGGCTCTTTTTTTCCTATTTTCACCTTGGATGTTGAATCCCCATCCTTTAAAATCTTGCTTGATCCTTTTTCGGTTTTTGCTTGAATTTTATCCAAAGCATAATAAGCATTACAAGGCTTTTCCCAAATTCTTTTGACATTACGATGAAATTCATCATTTGTCAACCATGATAATTCAAATCTAAAGTGCAGCTTTTTAATCACTTTGCAAGGTCCAGTGGATATAATAAGAGGATTATGATCCGACGGTTCCTATTTAATTTTTTTACCATAACATCGGGGAAAGCATCCTCCCATTCCTTAGAAACTAGTATTCTATCCAACTTCTCCAAAGTTGGGTTTTCCTGATTGTTTGTCCAGGTGAAAATTCCACCAGGACATGTTTATCTCTCTCAATTCATAATGATCAATGAGTCTATTGAAAGTGTCGAGAAAATCTTCTATTCCCTCGGGGTTTGTTTCTTTCAAAGGCATATCTGAATATATTAAAGTCACCTCCAATCAAGTAAGGATATTTGATCTTATAACAAAAATTTGACAATTCTAGTAGAAAATCCAGCTTGAGCTCATCATGTGCAGACCCATAAACCACCACTAGGCTCCAATTCATTTTATTGGACTTATCCCATAAATTTACTTGCAACATGAACTCACCACTGTTCAAAAGACTCAACATCATATACATCTTTTTTAACCCCAACTAGAATACCTCCGGATCTCCCTCTGGCTGGGTTATGTAACCAAAAGATAATCGGATCTACTATCAAATTTACAAAGTATTCTATCATCACAATCACTAACCATAGTTTCTTGGATTCCAATAAAATGTAGATCATATTCAGCAATAAGATTTTTTTGAAAAAAGTGGCAACCCCCGTTTTCTGAGGCCCCTACAATTCAAATCAAGCCTTGCATTTGGATTTTTTGGTAACATCAGAAGTGGAGGTGGAGGCTTTACTAGGCCTTCCCCTCCTTCTTGGAAGATCGGGGAAATTCACGATCTTTCTTATTTTTGTGCTTGATAGGAGAAACCTTTATTTTTTTTCTATCCTCTCTTTTTTTCTTTCTTGATTCTACCAGAATGAACTCTTCATCGGAGGAAGATTCCTCTCTCAACCATTCAAAGCCAGAGTGCCATCACGGTCAACAACTTGATTTTCAACTATTTCTGACTTTTTTTTGTTTTTTTCTTTTGTTTAATAAACAAGTCATTTCTAGCATTTTCTAAGTTCTTTACTAAATCAAAAGTTTCAAAAGTATTATGAGTAACAGAAATGCCCATGCTAATTGCCATATCGGACATATCATCAATAGATAAAGCGACAAAGGAATTGCGGTTTTTCGAGTTACCTTCTAAGTTTCTCTTTTTGGCCATTCTATCATTCTTCTCCTTGGTTGTCAAATGTGTATCTTTGCTCGACCTTTCACTCCACCTTCTTGTGTTGGTTTTGTCTTTTCCTTGATTGCTCTCTCGGTACACATACCCTTCTCCTTACGTGTTGGTATATCCTCCTTACGCACTTTGTCTTCCTTGATTGCTTTCTCGGTACACATATCCTTCTCATACGTGTTGGTATATCCTCCTTCGCACTTTATCTTCTATGTTTTGCATTTCCTCCACCCCTGTCATATCCTGTATCACGGTATCCACCCTGATTTCTTCTCCCTCGGCTCCTAAAGCTTTTTCCTCCTCAAAGCTGTCATCTTGTCTGAAAGTGAGAACAATGTTATCCTCTGTGATGAATACTTCAGGAGATGTAGTAATAAGCTTGGATTTGCCACTCTCAGATTCTCCTTCATTTGTTGTCAATTTCTTTGTTTGTTCATCTTCTAATACTGTCTTTAAATCCTTCTTGAGTCCAATGTGATCTTCGGGATTAATGTTATTCACATCAAACGTATGTACCAAGCTTGATTTGATGATTGTCCTTGTTTCTTATCCTTATCCTTTCCCTTACCGGCAATAAGCTCCACAACCTTTTGTGGCAAATCATCATTTTCAGAACCTGAGTCTTCAATTGTTTTACGGAATGTAAACCTTTTCTGTGCACTCCTTCTCCTTCTCTTTTTCTGTTTTATAGGATTTTTGTGCATCCTTCATGAAGCCAGTTTCACTCTTCCTTTTGAAATCAATCTTTGGTGGGGCTGACCAAGCCCGGCATCTGAACACCTTATCTTTGTTACGAGATTTATTATCTTGTTTCACGGGGAGTATCCTCTTTTCCTCCTTCATCCTTCCTTTTAACTTCCCCTCCTTAGGAATCATTTGCTTTGTGAATGAGAATCTTGATGATTTTGATCCCACTCTTAAGAACTTTCTCACCAACAGTTTCTAGAGTCTCTCTTTCAAAGCCAAAATGAATTCCATTTTTGCCTAAGAAGGCCTCATTTGTTTTTGGAACTCTTTTGACATTCCTGCGGCATATTTTTCATCCTCACATAATCATACCTATATCTGGTCCCTTCATCAATTTCAATCACCTTTCCTACTAACCCACCCACCTTGGCTAGAGTCCTGATGGATCTCTGATCAGCTGGAATTTTGCTTACTCTAAACCATGCTTCCTCTAAGATAGATTGTGCTTGAATGGGAGACCATGGCTCAATATTGATTATAGCCTCATTTCTCATTGTATGTCTCTTCAGCCTACTCCATTCTGTAACCATTGCAGCAGATGGAAATTTCATCATAAATTTGTTTTCCAATAGCTGCCTTGCCTTCCATTTCCACACAGCACCTACAAGGCTACTAAACTCAACTTCTATCTGTTTAGCATTTGCTGATCCTTCAATGATGTGGATGATTGCTGTATTAGCTTTATCCTGTTTCACTCTCTGATCTATCCATTCTTCTATGAAAAAGAAGCTTTGCCCCTGGACTTGAGCAGCACATAACTCAGGCCCCACATTCCAAGCTAAACATTGCCTGCAATCATAAGTTGTATGTGTATTTCTGCAGCAAATCTCACAGAAGTATTTCTGACACATCTCCTCACTATGGTTCTGTAAACCACAAATGGTGCATCTATCAACATGTCTGAAATCCTCTTTTCTCGTGCAAATTTCTCTTGATTGGATCCCTCTTTATCTTTCTGGTTTGACTGGCTTTATCTTCCACCTTCTGATCTGTTATCTTAACATGGCCTGTGGATTTTGGCTGACTTTCCTCTTGAGGTTTCGATCCTCATCTACCAACTTGATCTGCTTATCCACTTGACCCTTTCCTTCTTGTTCTATCAGATTTTCCTTGATCTCATCTTTTTTGACCCAATTGCTTGGTGACCATTGGTTCTTGGACCCCCTCTGAAGCCCTGGCCTCTATTAATCCATCCACGACCTGCACTTTTGTCACGGCGACCCCCTCTGCTTGTGATTATCCCGATTACCCCATTTCTTCCTCCCCATCACCACCTTGATTAGGTGCAAAACCACCTCTGTTGTTAGATGATCCACCAAATTCATCCTCATATCTCTCATCTTGACTGACACCATATCTCCCCCAGTTTCCATTCCTGCCATCATATCCATCTCGCCCCCCATTGTATCCTCCTCGAGCTCCATTAAAGTTGCCTCTTCCTTGACCATAATTCCCCTGGTTTCCACCATAGTCCCCATTGTAGCCACCACTTTGACCTGTATTTCCTCCATTCCCACCCACGCAGTATTGCTAAAATCTCTGCCATCTCGTCCTCTCCCAAAACCACCTCTATTCCCCGACCTTGCATCTCGACAACAACTCTTTGGAGCATAAATCGGTGGGCTACTTCTAAATAGGATCTACTGCTTGCTTCTCTCCAAAAGTGTCCTACAAATTTTTCTACCTCTGGACTGAATGTAGATTCAACAGATGAGATGGGAGGCACCACTTTGCCGCCGCCCCCTCTCTCGATCTTGGAAAGGAGACCTAGGTTTGTTCTGGGATGAACCTTTTACCTCTTTACCCCCAGTCTGATGGTCCCCTAGTACAGCTACTCCAGGACTTGGGCCCAGTATTCCTGGAATGACCTGGACCTTAGGTGGAGCTCTAAACCATCTAGTTTCCCCATTTTGCCCCTGGTTTCCAATTGAAACATCAGGTTTGGCGCCTCCCTGTTCATCTGAATTTGTAGAAAAGTGATCCCATCGCAGCTCAAATGGAGCTGTCTTCAGCTTAGCACTAGATTCATTTATTGCTTCTAATGGACAATCCTTCCCTCTCAAATCTAATTTGGTCCATCTATCCGAGGTATCCATTGGAAAACTATATGTCTTGATTTTATTTTTCTTCTTCATAGTCATTGATTCATGGATCGAAGGGAATTCAGAAATTCTGAATCCTCCATTCCTACTCTGAGTCGGATCAATTCCTGAGGTCTGGTAACGCCTAGGTCGCGGGGAATTCCTCTCAGATCCTCTGCCCTTTTGATTTGTACTATTACGGCGAGGAAATTCCTCTGTTCGGATTCTAGAAGATGGACCATGAACCTCTGGAGAAGTTCTCTGCCCTCCCCTATTCATCCTCATATCATCTCGTCTAGAATCATGACTCCGATCCGCATCCTCAGGGCAATGCCCTAACTCGACTTCAGGAACACCAACGTGTCTAGGTGAATCAGAGCGCGAGAGATGAGAAGGGGAAGGGGAACGGGCAAGCTTACAGAGCTTGTCTGAAGCTTCCGTCACCGGCCTCACCGGAGAAGAAGGGGACCCTCGAGTCCCGTCGCAATCACCACCGCAGGAATCGCCCACGGCATCGCCCGTGTCGACCTGTCGCCCGCTAACCGCCATCCCTCCTCCAGAAACCAGTATGATAGCGACCCTCTCTATCCCTGTTGGGCTGTTTCTCTGCTGTTGGGCTTGCTGCTGGATCCTGAGCTCAATCATTTCAATCCTGCCCTTTTCTTTTTGAACAAAATCACAGGCCCATGGACTTGATGTTGGAACGTGGCTGTTGTTGTAGGAGATTTATTTTTTTAAGACGGATCGAAATGTTATTCTTTACAGCCCAAAAAAGAGTGGACTAGAATGAAAAAAAGCATCGGGAAAAAACTGGGGCAGGAGACGCTGAACTTGTGGCCGCCAAAACGAACCCATACGTGAAAAGCGATTCCAAAATCCAAATCAGATCTGAAGAAACAGAAAAGCAGGCTGGTGGGAGAGGATGGAAGAACAAGTCCAAAAAGCAAAAGAGGAAAAGAATGGAAGAACATTGGAGAAACAACAAACCTGTAGCAGAGGCAGCAGAGGAGGTTAGAATTCTATTCTCACGTATATTTTTCTCATCTCAACTTCACAGAACACCGATCCATGTCTCGTACATATGCTTCTGTGCCCCAGTGTCCTTCAGATCCAAAATCTAGTGGCTATTGCTTCACCGATGCACAAAAAATTGTATGTATAAATCTGGTACAAAAAGGATCACCATGGGTATGATCAATAGAAAGGTGGAATTCAGGGTACTAGGATAATGAGTCCCATCAGACATCTCGTACATATTACTACTTGTTCTGTAAAACTGCTGTTAAATTATTTTTTTTAGAAGGGACGGAAAAAGCTTTGCTATGATTTCTATTAGGCGAAAAAAGAAAAAAGGCAAGTGTCGGCCGGTTTTTTTTGGAAACCCAGGGCGGGAAAAACCATACAAATGTAGAGGTACCCTACTTCACCTGCACATCTAGGAACCAAGTCTACTCAACTCGCGCCACAATTAGGCGCCCACTCAACTTAGTCGAACGACCCAACTAAAGCAACTCAAACACAACTAACAACTTCGGATGGGAGAAAAAAAAAACATGGCGCTTTCTGCTCGGTTGGATTGGGTCGTCAACTCGAGCCTCCATCCACAACAACCCGGTCGGATTGGGACCTCGACACGAAACACACAACACAACTCTACACCACCACCACCACCGGAGAGGAGCCAAAAGCGGTCGTCGGAACTGCTTGCCGTCGTTGCCAACGCTGTGCCATGCCCGGCCGCAGACCATTTGCAAGCCCAAACAGCTACCGAAAACTCCTCCACCACGGGACTATCACCCCAAGCCACACATCCACGGTCGTCGATCCCCGGCTCCAACGGGCGTCGGCGAACAATCCGTCGCGGCACCAATGAAAACCAGCGAGGCGGCTGCTGCTGCGTGGGGGCCTCGCCTCACCCATGTCGCCTCACACTCTACTACTCCACTACCAAGGACTCGGATATCACGAAACCACAAGGAGAGCACCACTTCCGTCCGGCCGACACCGAGGTCACCACCACCAAGCATGTCAACTCTAGGCCTCAAGCACCCACGAGCCCTACGCACCTTGCCGCCAACACAAAGACCTTGCACACCTTTATAGTCGCTGCCGCGCGGACCAACCAAAACCACCCCACTACGCGAGCGGTGAGGCGAGTCTGCGGGCGGCGCCTCCAAGGAGGGGCGCGACACCAATGGTGCCGCCGTCACTCATCCGATAGCTGGACCAGGTTTTCACCCGAGACTCCATGCATAAAGCGCGGTGTTCCACAATGGTGTCCCCAACGGGGAAAAACGGCGCCCCAAGGGCGCCGCCACCACTCTTACCAACACGAATGTCGGTGAAGGCTTTTTCGCCCGGGATCCACACCGCACCTAACACATGCTCGGACAAGCAACAGCCGCTCTCCCGCGTCTCGGAGCACCTCGCGAAGAAATGGCTCGGTACCTCCCCACCACGCCGCCCGCGGCCTTTGCAAAACGTGCACAAGCCACCCGGCCCGCCACGGGCGGCAGGATCACCACGGGCGCCAAGGAGAAGGAGGGAGGGGCTCCACCATCTCACCTCTGTCCCAGCTGTCTGGCCGCGGTGTTCGCCCGACAAGCGAAACCCGACCACCATGGCGAGCTGCCGGCTAAGGCGCCCCACCGCGGGGCCTCCCGCGGCGAAAAGACATCACGCCTGCCCCATGCGAGCCACCGCCCACCGCCCGGCTGCCGCCACCGTCCTGCACGGGGGACGCGCCCGTCATGCCCGAAGCCTCCACAATCGCCCGGCCATCTTCACCCACCACGGCGCCGGGCACCATAAGTCACCACGACCGATCCAAGCCGCGCGGCCAACTTCTTAAAGCTCCTCCCGGCGCGGCGGACACCCAAGCCCTCCTCGAAGCACCAAACCGTGGCGCACCGGCGAGCCATCTTCTTTGCCCCAGCTGCGCCGTCGTGCGGCTGGATCCGGTCCGAGGGGAGCGGTTCACCTCCCCAGCGCCCGGCACCCGCCACCATGGCCCGGCGGGATGCGGCCACCTCGTCGCCCACACTTGTCCTCCCCACCCGCGGGGCCATGCGAGCCGCCCGGGCGATGCGAGACACGGATCCGGCGTCCCCAAGACACCCGGCCGGAGGGAAAGGCGGATCCGCCCACGGAGGTGGCGCCGTCGCGGCACTTCTGCGAGTCATGGCCGGGCCTCCGACCGACCGACGCACGCGCGAGGAAAAAGAGACCCGCCGCCGCCTTCCTCGCGTTCAGCCGGGCTCCCGGCGTCCGGCTTCGGCGGCGCGAGGCGTGGTGGCGGCGGATCTTGGGGTGGCGGCGGTAGGGTTGCGGGCCGCCCATGCCGCCCGGGGAGGAGGACGCGGCGGGGTCGGGGTTCCAAATATGCACACTCCATCGAGTTCAGTTGAATGAACTAGGCTACCCACTCCGCCCGAATGAAAAGGAGTGTGCATATTGTTGAGAACAGGGGGCAATGCAAGTTTGGAAGCACATGCAAGTTTCACCATCCACAACCATCCACCATGATGGTTGCTGTACGTGGCTCTGTTTATTCACCTGGACAGTCTGCAACTTCCCCTGGCCAGCACACTTACCAAGGGGCTGTAACTAGCTGGCCCTTGTCAAGATTTGCTTCTTTCATTGCAAGTCCAAGGTGGCCAGGTCATTCAAGTTCTGCTGTTAAATTATCACAGATCAGTTTGACATGTACAAAGTAAACCGTAGGCTGACATGACCAGATGATGCGCGTTATCTATAATGATATGGCATACCTTACCACCAATGGTACATTGAGTGTGGAATAGACTCCGTCTTCGCCAATCTTCATCATTCTTCGGTCATGCTGCCAATGCACACTCCATCATAAGCATCAGCCCGGTATCTCCTTCAAGTTCAACCTCATCCTCCCATTCTTCATAATTGTCATATACAGGATCGCCTTGCTGATGACTTTCTTCATCAAATTCAGCCATCAAGCCCTTACCATCCCGACTGTTATTCTTTGGATAGTCTATCTGCAAATGGTCTGAAGAGCCACATTTGAAACAACGGACCCTAGAAGATGATGATTTGGGTGCCTCAGTAGTTCCCTTGGCCTTGGGTGCAGAGCCAGTAGATCACATATCTCTGCTGCCAGTAACACCCATTGCCGATATTAGACTGTTTTGAACGCCAGGCTCACTGTTGTTGTTTCTCAATAGTGATAGCCCATTGATATGCCTCTGAAAGTGTGAAATTTGTATGCATCTTGGATCGATTTACGCAGTCCACCAACATACCTTGCCACTATTTGGCTTTTAGAATCACTTAAGTCATTACGTGAGACTAGTTGATATAATTGATGTGTATATTCATCCACACTCATAATCTGTGAAATTTTTTTTTTTTTTGATATCGCCGAAATTTCCGATATATCGCATTTTCCAGTGAGGTCGAAAAAAATTTTATATCGGTCAAAATTTTTTCGGCTAAATTCATATTTCACTCAAAAATTACACCAAACCATCCTAAAATCTCCATATCCTCTAGTCTTAATAAAGACTTATGTTTTTCAAATCTATTTAATTTTTTCTCACTAACACATTCGATGATACTAACATATTTTTGCAAGTTGCCCACCGTGACCCGTTGTATTATCGCTTCACAACTTATCGATATATTGTGTTGTTTTGTTCATGTTATATAAATTTGTGATGGAAGATGGATTTGGGAGTTTTTCTAGTGAGATGATGCCAAATTTTTTAAAACGCATTTTGAATTTGTTTAAATTTGATCCGATATTTCGAAATATCGCATTTATCGGCAGCGCCGATATTTTTTTCTACCGGTAGAAAAAAACCTAGCTCATAATGCCTTGGGGAAGACTTTGGAGCTGCATAAATAATGTTTCCTCATAATTGAAAGGAAGAAATTCCTGCTGCATCTTGGCCCTCACGGCCAGCCATGTATCAATTTTTGTTTTGCCCTAAACCCGTTGACTCTTCTCTAGATTCTTCCACTAAACAGATGCACGCCCCTTTACTCACATTGCAACTGCAAGGACACACTCTTCCTGAGGCACATCTGCATATTCAAATATACCTTTTAGGAAAGAGCCCTCCTGAAAACTCGGGTAAATTGACTCTAAAACAACGACGCCAGTTTGTGTTCACGTCAAGCAGGAACACGACCCCTTCCACGTCGATTCCGTGCAAAAGGATTTACTTCAGGATGCCTCAGGTCACTTGAAGAGCTGCTACTATCATATTCAGCGTGTTCCTCAACCTGATCTTCTGGCAAGTCCCTCCGTCACCTAGTATCAGCCAATTGAGCCATCTGAATTTGCATGGCCTCCATTTGCTGTACTAGGGTCTGCACTTGATGTCTCAACTCTCGATCTTGATCCCTTAGTCTGCCATCGATGTCCCGCAGGTTGCGATGACGACGGGGAGTCTCATCATGAGACTCCTCTCCCTCAGCATCACCATCCCAAGCGTCTCGCTAGGGTGGTACAAGGCCTCAATTTCTTCGCCCTACTGGCATGGACTCGAACCTCCGCTCTGAATACCAACTGATGCAGTGGATTAGAACGAACTAGTAGAGCAATACAAGAGGCACACAAACAAGACAAATAAACTAGATGAATTTGTGACTCACAATTCCCATCTAGTGATCACCAAACATAGTGAATAATTTGTACTATCTCGAAAAAAATGTTCTCCTCCCAAACCTCCTTACATATATATATAGCTGAAAAGCTTATAACTGATGCATGCATACATGCATGACTCTTATGCTTTATTGAAAAATAAATACTATAGCTGCTAGGCTTCGAAAAGTAGTAACTGGCACATTATTTCTCTCAATCAAGGACTCACTTGTTTCTTATGATAAGGGAGGTGGGATGGTCATCAATGATGGCATTAATGTTTGTCTGGATGACGTAGAAGCATGAATAAGGAATAACAAGGATGAGCGGCTACAGTCATGTTATGATGTGTGTGCATTGCCTTATGCTTGTCTCATAAGTTGCAATGCTACTTTGTTGTGTTGGACTATCATGTGGCATGCCCAGAAACGTTGAGGGGCATTAACTTCAAGTGGGCCTTGAACGTAATGAGATTGAGTTGGCTTTAGGTAATGCGATGCCTTCTTAACTGGTAACTCATTCCTTCATTACTATCGGGCGAAAAATTGCTAGTTTGTGGGCACTGGCTTCATTCATTGGGATATGTTTTATCCTGGTTGCAACTGCCATTCCTCGGGGAATGAATAGCAGGCCCCTAGTGCTAGTGGTGGTTGCACCGAAGTTGTGGGCACAACGATGGAGATCTTGCTATCATTTTTGGCATATTGATGTCTATGGCTCTATTGCAGGTGACGAATTGGTTCGGTCCTAGACATCAAACTAGGTGAGAGCCGCCCGTTGCCCTACGCATATGCCACGAAAGATAAGGGCAGAAACACATGGGAAGTGCGGCTGGGAGATGCGAGGATAGGCTACAAGATGAGTGGATGGATGAGATTGAAAGTCTTTGTAGCTACCTAAACCTCTAGCAAGATAAGATCAGCCACGAAAGATAAGGGCAGAAACACATGGGAAGTTACATGCTAATCTATTCGATAAGAACCTCTAGCAAGATAAGATCAGCCAGTACTCGATGCTACCTAAACCCCCAACTGGAAGAGCGAAGATGTGCCTTACTCAAACACAATATTTGACCGGATATCTTTGGAGATGTGTTCGCTTGGTTTAGATGCTTGGATTACACTACATATGGCAGGTGATTTGGGAAGTGCGGAGCAGCGACACCAACAAAAGAGGTGACGTTAAGTTGGACGAGGATGTGAAGGGTTCTGTTATAGATTTCCTTGGTCAGATCGAGGGCGACCGGACTAGACGAGGATCTGGCTATTGTCACATCCCGAGGAACCGGAGATTCGTTATTTCCTTCCCTACTTTGACAACCCCAAGTAACATTCTAAGCCAGAAGCGCTTTGTGAGAGATATACAGGCTGTGTTATGACATACATGGCACATTGTAACATGGTACTGCGACTGCGAACTAGTGGAGGAGCAGACTAAGGCGAGATGTAAGGATGAAAGCGAACAAAATATTCGAACCGGCCGGTTTCGTTTTTCGACATTTTGTTCCGTTTTTAGACATAAAAAATTGTCAGTTTCAATTGGTTTCACCTCCATTTTCAATTATTTTTTATACTCTTTAATTGCTAAAATATAGAAATGTTCGGACAAAACCGATTTCGTTTTCTATTTAAATAAAGTCCGTTTTTAGACCGAGTTCGACCGTTTTCATCCTTAGGGAGATGCACTCGTTTGAGAAAAGCAGAGACCAAAAACAAAGAAGAGGAAGAGCTAGGAGGATGAGAAGGAGGAGGGAAAGCTCGGGATCACCGGCGTGTGGCCTCTATCACCGGCGAGCGGCGTAGCACCGCTTGGATGCCGAGGAAGCATCATGGGGGTGCCGCTCCGGTGGCTGGTGTTGGCTGCTCTCTGAGGGGAGGTCGGGGCCAGGGCGTCACGTCGCCCGTGGCGGGGAGTGTGGCGAGCTCATCTCTCCTTCCATTCCCTTCAATGTTTCCACTTCACCTACAGTCCTGTTCGTGCTTAGATAGTGACTTGTGGAGTGGTTTGAGCCGTCCGATCGAGATCCACCGCTCAAGGATTTGCAGGCGACGTGGCAGGAGAAGGAGGCCCGAGTGATGGGACGGATTTTGATATGTAAAGATTCTAAATATTTTTACAGGCAATCTTCTTTTGTCTTGCTTGGATGCATGCTTATCCCAGGAAGCAAGGACAGAGACACAAAAGCGATTGTGTTGGACAGAACTGATAAGGAAGCAGCGCAAGCACCACTATTGGCAAAATGGCCTAGACCATGACTCCCTGAAATTGAGCTACAAAATTCATCTAGAAGGGAACCGAGTATGCATAAAATTGTAGGACATGTGAATTATAGTACCAAGGACATAGGGCTTGCTCAAGGGCGGATCCACGGGGGGGGTGTAGGGGCGGCGCTGCAGCCCCGTGAGCCTGATTTTTGCCTTTAAATCACTGTTGCTTAGTCTTTAAATCACTGTTAATCTCTAGCTCTAATTCTAAATCTACATTATTTAGCCCCTCCAGGGTCCTCATCCTGGATCTGCCCCCTGGGCTTGCTTATACTGTACATACTCCAGAATGAAAAGGCTGATGACCTGTATCAATTCTGGCAAGTGCAAAGTGATTAATTTTGGGCTTATCTATGTGCTAATTTGGTGCTAAAAGCCTAAACCCCAGTGTTTTGTGCAATTCATCCTTCTCTGTTTAAGGCAAATGAATTTTTAAACTATGTACCTCATTTGCTGGAAGCTTGGAGGACAACACAAATTTGTGCTTTAGTAGTCAAATACTCAAATGTAGCCTAGTGTTAATCAGAATGTGGCTTAGTCTGGCGTTGTCAGAACAGTGACTATTTGATTTTCTCATTGTGCTGATAATATCTAAGTCAGAGTAGGTGAAAGGTCTATCTTTCAACAACAGGAAAGAACTGCTAGTGATCATCACTACCCGCTCGTTTTTCTCTTCAATAATTGTGATCATAACTAGTGCAACAGGAGAACACAGTAGCAGTGAAAAGAGCCACCCGCCCACCCCTGATTTCAGGATCCTTTCCTGATGCTAAGACGCCCAAAAC
This sequence comes from Hyparrhenia diplandra, assembly GCA_015847255.1. Taxonomy (NCBI): domain Eukaryota; kingdom Viridiplantae; phylum Streptophyta; class Magnoliopsida; order Poales; family Poaceae; genus Hyparrhenia; species Hyparrhenia diplandra. The sequence continues at coordinate 676,110 of JADLZK010009543.1, read as the reverse complement.
AAGCAAGAGGTCAATAAATGGCCTTTCTGAAGGAAGTAGATGCCCTTCTGATGGACAGAGGAAGCACAACTCAACTTTGCTTTGAAGAGAAGATCACAGCCATGGTATGTTATTCGAAACCACCTTTATCTGTCGCAATGAAATGCAGTCTGTGTTTTGTTTGGGGAGGATTTTGAAGGTAGAACTCAATGATACTACTTTCGTTTTGAGGTTTCCTTTTTTTTCTTCATTTCATTTATGAAGCATCGCTTCCTGAGGTGTTACCAGCACACACCTACACGGAGCTCTCTTTATCTTTAACGAGTCATTTCACTCGATACCAGTGTTTTTCCCTCTTCTTATTTTGCATAATTGGGTTTCTGGTTATGGTTGACTGGTACCGCAATCCAATTGAGCAGATCCAAAATTTTTGTTAGTTATTGTAGGGAATCCTGGATCCTTCTAGGTCCAAAGGTATGACCCAAGAGGAGGATCACTAAAATTTTCAGACCTCTCACTTGAAACTACACTAAAAAACACAAAGTTTATCTATAGAGTTTTTTTACAATAGTTGTCGAAAAATGGATGGCTTAGGACGTCAGATCCGACGGCTAAAAATACAAAGGAACCAATATGAACCAAATTTAGAGGTACCAGAAAGGCACTAAGTGCATATTAAATGGTGGGTGTGTCCCTGAGCCGCCTCGAGGGGAGACAAGCAGAGGCTGCTTCGTTCATTTTCGGTGAGGCAGAGTACTATGGAGCAATCACTAGCATAACTATTCCAAGCCACTTAGGATCACCACTTGCCACTCAGCTCTTGTAGTCACCAAGGTTACGTTCCAATACAGAGCTTCTCACCAAAGAAAGAATCTCCTCAGCCTCTGAAGACCAAGGTATTGTCACTCTACGCCAAGCATAGAGGGTCATCAATGTTACTATTAAGCCACTAAAACCCCAAGGCTTTGGCACACCAAGATTACAAGGGCACTAAACCTAACTCTCTTGCTCACAAGCTAAGACACTCACAAAAGTGGGACTAAGCATAGTTACAAGACTTGGATATGATCACTAATCTCCTAGGTGTTCTTCACTTGCGTACTATCTACCCATGGACTGCTTCAATATAATCCAACACTCATCAAAGCTGGTAAAGTAGGCTTTCCACTGAATTCTTGGTGATGGCGAAGGCCATAAATTATACACACTTGACAGTTCTCGGTGGCCCGGATTTTTTCTTCGTTAGATTGTCTAGTGCGTACTAGTCGTTTGCCTCCGATGCACTGTCCATTGCCCTCACTTTGGACCTTCATTCCTGTGAATACATTTTCATATAGTGCCAAGTCTTCATTCATCTTAGAATCAACTCAGATAGCCCAGTGTACACATTTTTCTCACTTTGCAAATCATCTAATGAAGCGTATGCTCTAAAATCCTAAGGCTTTATTATTATTATTTTGTCGATTTTGAGCGTTAGTCTGGTTCTCCCTCTTTTTATTGTTGGACCGTCCAGTGTTTGACCACCCTTCCGTTGATCACTAGATGGACTCGCAATAGTTAGTCGTGTTCACATTTCACAACTCCAAGTTGTAAGGCTGTCTGTTTTATGTCTTTGCTATTTTGACTTTGTTTCTTCTTTAAACTTTGCACCACTTATTACCATACATCCCTAGGGCCTAAAAACACTATGAATCACATCTTTATCACTCATTTAAGTACTATTGATTTTTTTTAGCATATCTCAGTACTATTGATTGAGTAGTCAATTCAGTCACTAAAACCACATAGAAATAGTGCAGATTGGTAAGATATATATTTACTGCATCGAAGATAGGAGAAGAGGTACATCTTAGCATGCATACTCTTAATCATTAATTAATTCCATAAGGATAAATAAACTAGGTGCATAAAAGTAACCTCACAAAACAGTTCTATGTGGTTATATCTATATATGTTGGCACCCAGTCTTACAATACACTTTCTGATGTTAAGGTGGATTATCACAGCATGGGGAATATAGAGGGACGTTTGGGATATATATATGCAACGGCAACAACCTCTTGGAATCAATTACATTGGTGGAAGAGCCCAAGGTGGACAGTGATCCGTGTCGAGGCATTGGTAGTGTTGGCAATCATCATTAGTTTTTGCTTGCTGCCTTTGGGTCGTGTCGTCGTTGGTCAAATAGTTGGATAGTCCAAAAGGGATTCTTTGCTGCACAAGTGCTATCTTTGTCTCTTGGGACCTACAGTATAGGTCTAATGCAATCTGCATCGGTGAAGAGCGAAATGTATCCCATATGAGCAGTGTCTTTGTTCACTCTCTTTGGTTGCATTGATCCGGTCACCACCTACAATGGCCTTGACTACAAGGGTCCACTCTCAAAGGTGGTATATGGGATTTGCCTCAACTGTGGATATGTCCTGCTGATGAGTATCTCAACCATCTCTAATGTCGTTGGTATCATGGCCATCATCACACTTTCTTCCATCACTTTGGTCAAGGGTTTTCATAGATCATTTGCGCTTGTGCAACAAAACAGGATGCGGGACATAGTGTATACTATGCATGACAATATTGGAGAAACATGTATTATAAGAAAAGATCCCCTATGTCAAGGCGATGACCGATATGTGATACTCTTCGATCCTGACCTTGATGTCCGACAGGTTGACATAGAAGCGTCAATAAGGAATAACAGTGATGAGCGGCTACGGTCCTGTTATGATGTGTGTGTTGCCTTATGTCTGTCTCATAAATTGCAACGTCACATTCTTGGGATGGACTATCGTGTGCCGCCATGGCTAGAAACCCTGAAGGGCATAGACTTCAAGTGGGCCTTGAAGGTAATTGTGATTGAGTTGGCTTTCGTGTATGATATCTTCTTCACTGGTAACACATTCCTTCATTACTATCAGGCAAAAACTGCTAATTTGTGGGCACTGGCTTCATTCAGTGGGATATGTTTTGTCCTGGTAGCAACTGCTATTCCTGGGGGAATAACAAGACGCTCTGGTGCTAGTGGTTACACCAATGTTGTGGGCACAACGACTCTAGATCTTGCTATCACTTTTGGCATATTGGTGTCCTTGGCTCTGTTGCAGCTGACGCAGTTGGTTCAGTCCTGGACGTCAAACTGGGCGAGAGCCACTGTTGCCTGCGTTTACACCAGGAAAGAGGCCGGGATAAACGACAGATGGATGATGTGGGGAGATATGAGGAGAACTTACAAGCGGAGTGGGTGGATGAGATTGAAAGCATTTGTAGCTACAAGCACTAATCTGTTTGACAAGTACCTCTGGCAAGATAAGATCGGCCAGTACTCGATACTGCCTGAACCGGAATTATTTTTGACCGGGGAAATAAATGATGAGCCGAGGTTTTACTCAATCATAGGAAGGTTTTACTCAATCACAAGAAGTGAATGGATACGCAGGAGATGTGTTCCCTTGGTTCGGACGCTTGGATTGCACTACATCTGGAAGGTGATTTGGGAACTGTTGAGCAGCGACACCAACAAAAGAGGTGGCGTTAAGTTGGACGAGGATGTGAAGGGTTCCGTTATTGATTTCCTTAATCAGATCCAGACGGACAGATTAGACAGGAACTGGTTATTGTCCCTTCCTGAGGAACCACAGATTCGTCATTTCCTTCCCCACTTCGAGGATCCCCTGTTACATACTAAGCCGGAAGGGCTTTGTTACAGATATACGAGCTGTGTTATGACATGGCACATTGTGACATGGTACTGCGAGCTGGCAGAGCAGAAGAAGAGGCAGGAGGAGGATGCCTTGATGAGCAAGCAGGCAGAGGCGCCCATATGCTGCGGCAGGGAAACAGCTGCCAGTTATTGTTTGAGAAAAGCAGCTGCGGCAATACGACGACTGGGTAATTATTTCCAAAAACATAGAAGACAAGGAGGAGGAGGGACGAAGACCCGGGATCACCGGCACGTGGCCAATGCTCTGTCCATGTACTGCGCCTACTTGGTGAAATATGCTCCAGAGTTGCTACCTGGCCCGGTTGGGTGGACGAAGCGTGTGTACGATCGCTTTGCAGAAAAGACCGACGGATTTGAGGCCCGCGACAAGGTTGCGAACATGTCGTACCGTGGTATAGTTCGCACAGATTGGTATGCCACAGAGGACATCGAGGACGAGAAGGACAGCGAAATGCAGGATTACCTAACCGAGAATGGCCTGGCTCTGGCAAAGTTGCTTCTTATGCGTCACCCTAATGAAATCTGGAAGACGCTGGCGCTTGTGTGGGTTCAGCTGTTGGTGTACGCGGCGCCGTATGGCAATGCGGAGGCGCACATGAGGCATCTCTCGCAAGGAGGTGAGTTCATCACCCATCTCTGGGCCTTGCTCTACCACCTCGACATCCGCCAGTGGAAAGTTCAGGGAAACATGGTCGAAATCGTCGCCTTTGAGGACTTTGAGAGGATACTCTCTGAGGATGAACAGGCCGTCGTTGCCCTTCTGTTCCGCGAACACGTACGTGCCATTCTGTTCTCTTCCTCTTCTTGATGAACTTGTTGAATGTTCAAACTTTGGAAGATATTTTTGAATTCTTGTAACTGACCTTTTTTTTTGCGCTAAATGCTACAGGACGAGGTTTCGACTGCGTCACGCCTGGTGGATGGTGTCAGATATTATTACACTTCAGATCCATTTATTTTTGTGCATTTCTTCAGGATTGAACGTAGCATCCGATCGGCCCTAGTATTCCTGAAAAAAGAGGCCAGTAATCACAAGTTCACCTTCTATGGTACGTGTGTTTGTCATCTCGACTTTAAAATTTTCCTCCGCTCTTTGGCATGATTTTACTGCTGACCTGTATGTGATCGATTGATGCAATGTGTATCGTGTAGAAGGGAAGTTCCGTGCATATGACATTGCCCGCTTTGTAACTGAGAACAAGATTGTTTTTTGCTCATGATCAGGCACAAGCACAGGTAACTCCCCCTCGGCTCTTAGTCTTACATTTGATAATCCAATCAACAAGCTGTAAGCAGGCATGTCATTCTAACATCTTTTCTTTTTGTCCACCTATAATTCTGTGAATCAGAGCTCAGAAAATCAGAGCTCCGAGGATGACGGAGGACAGAGCGAGGACAAGATTGAAGAGGAAAAACCACCGCTGCCATAACCAATTCTTGTTGGCAAATCTATCCCTATATATCCTCCCCTAATATTAAAGTCAAGAAATGAGTACTCACTCTCAATCGTCGTATTTTACTTTCTACAATGGCCTCGTGGCCCCTGCTTTGTATGTCAACTTTAAGATGTATTTGAACAGAGATGGCATGATTGTTAAATAAAATCTCTAAGACGTAAATTATCTATGTGGCTGCACAACAAGCTGCACGTTCAATTGCAACACACAGGAACATGTTTGGTATACTAGATTGGTGCATGTGGCTGTCTATGTAGTAACTTCACCAAGTTAGTACTAACTACTAATAAACCCAAGTAGACAGCCACATGCATGGATGAAGAAGAATATTAGTAGTTAGTACTAACTTGGTGAAGTGATCAATTTTGGGTTTATCTATGTATTAACTTGGTGCTAAAACCCAGTGTTGTGTGCAATTCAGTCTTCTCTGCTTTAGACAAATGAAACATTATGTTGTATACCGCATTTGCTCGAAGCTTAGAAGAGCAACACAAATTGGTGCTTTAGTAGTAGAATGCACCCCAATATTAAATTATTAATCAGAGAATGTACCCCAATATTGATCATTGAGTTTCCATTGTGCTGATAATGTCTGAGAGGCAGAGTAGGTGAAAAGCACAAGTACTAGTAAGAGAGATAATTCGCTGAGCAAAAAATAATCAGCACTAGTACAACAGTAAAAGAAAATAACAGTGAAAAGACACACCACTGATTAGGAACAGATATCTCAGGATCCTTTCAAATGCTTATTTATGAAGAAAAAATCTTCCATGAGGAGACCCAATATTATTATGATTCACATATATTTCCAATACGACGCCTATTCTTTGTCACATATCATTTTCATAGCACACATCACCTGTCCAATTTTTTGTCATGCACCTGATGCTTATTCGGCAGCAATAAAGAATTATTTTCCTTCATTTAGTTAAGCTGTTTCTCGCCGAAATCCGTACTGGGCCGTGAGTTGGGCTTGCGCCGGACTGGGCCGCAAGACAATGCAACAGTGCCAGCCTAGGGAAAGGTGACACGAGCTGGGTCTCCTGATCAAGTACTAATCAAATTCTGATCGCAGTATTCTACTCATTGGGAGCTGATGACACGTACTGCCAAATGCTAGTGATACTTTGCAAACTGTAATACGAATAAAGACACAATGACTAGAAAAATAACACGAGAGAAGTGCGTTTAGTTTTGAATCTGATATTCTCAGCTACATGTGCCTAGCTCGGTCTTCACAAAGAGCTCCGACCACTGGCTTGCAGCTGCTAAAGAACAGGCGGGCTCTGCAGCCTTTCCGAAGGAAGGAGATTAGGAGAGAAGCCTCGTACAACTAAGCAGAGCAAGACGATGCGCATACTTCTGATCCCATTCTTCGCCACTAGCCACATCGGCCCCTACACCAACTTCGCCGTCCGTCTCGCAGCGGCCAGGCCTGGTTCCGTCGAGCCCTCCATCGCCGTGACCCCGGCGAACGTCCCGGTGGTTCAATCGGCACTCGAGCGGCACGGCCCCGCGGCGAGCGGCATGGTCAAGATCGTCACCTACCCGTTCCCGTGTGTCGACGGCCTCGCTCCTGGCGTCGAGAACCTCTCCACTGCCGTCTGCCGGAGACGACGCGTGGCGCATCGATGCTGCTGCCGTGGACGAGGCCCTCTTGCGGCCGGCACAGGAGGCGCTCCTCAGGGACAGGGAGCTGTCCGTCGACGCCGTCGTCACTGACCACCACTTCTTCTGGAACAGCGGCATCGCCGCCGAGCTAAACTTGCCGTGCGTCAGTTTCGCTGTCATCGGCGCCTTCCCCGTGCTCGTGATGCGCGTACTCAGCACCGGCGCCATCGTCGTCGGTGAAGGCGGTTCTGATGACTCCCATGACGTTGTCGTTCCCGAGTTGCCGGGGCCCGAGATAAGGATCCCCGTCAGCGAGTTGCCAGAGTTTTTGAGACGCCCAACGAAGGCTGGTCAAGGAGCGTACCACCGTTGCATCGCGGCGCGGGCGGCATGCCTGGGCGTCGCTGTGAACACGTTCGCAGACCTGGAGCAAGAGTACCGCGAGACATACGTGCGCGTCGGATCCTTGAAGCGCTGCTACTTCGTCGGCCCCGTCTCACTGCCGTTGCCTGCGGCCGCCGCAGCAGCAGGGACCACCGAGTCTCCGACTCCATGCATCAGGTGGCTCGACTCCCAGCCGACGAGCTGTTCGGTGGTGTTTGTGTGCTTCGGCACCTACGCCGCCATGTCAGGCGACCAGCTCCGGGAGCTGGCACTCGGCTTGGAAGCCTCCGGGAAGCCGTTCCTGTGGGTGGTGAGGGCCGACGACGGGTGGGCGCCGCCGCACGGCTGGGAGGAGCGCGTTGGCGAGAGGGGATGTTGGTCAGAGGATGGGCGCCGCAGACGGCGATACTCGCCCACCCTGCGGTGGGCGCGTTCCTGACGCACTGCGGGTGGAACTCGCTGCTGGAGGCGGCGGCGGCCGGCGTGCCGATGCTGACGTGGCCACTGCTGTACGACCAGTTCATTGGGGAGCGGCTGGTGACGGACGTGCTCCGGATCGGGGAGCGGGTTTGGAGCGGGGCGCGGAGTACGAGGTACGAGGAGAAGGAGCTCGTGCCGGCGGAGGCCGTGGCTCGGGCGGTGCGAAGGTTCCTGGAGCAAGGAGGGCCGGGGAGGCGGCGAGGGGTAGGGCACGGGATCTCGCCGTGAAGGCCAACGCGGCTGTCGCGGAAGGCGGCTCGTCGTCCCGTGATCTGCACCGCCTCATCGACGACCTGATCGAAGCCAGAGCGGCTGCCGGCGTGGCAACCTCGCCGTCGTCGTCCGTTTTGCATCCATGATCCGTGGAAACGAGATGCACCGATGCAATTGCTGGAAACATTTCTGTCGAGGCGAGCAATTCGAACGTGTGCATCTGTGCAAAGTGCGTGTTCTGTTGTTACTGTAATAATGTTACAGTGCATCACGTCTAAACTCAGATTCGTGTCGCTCACTCGTGCTTGCTTCTGTTATTCATCCAGGTTTTGCTGACCACAGATTATTTCGATCGTCACGATCCCAAAGCTGTAGATGTCTGATTTTTCAGTGACGGTTGTCAGGTGCTAGATATCCATGGGTTCCTCCACACATTCGACTCATAACTGTTGAGTGTTTGATCATTTTTGAGAGCCAGAAATCTGATAGCTTTGCATTGAATTCGTTATCCAGAGAGAATATTCTGTGGCTTGACATCTAAATGTGCAATCTTTTCTTCACATTCTTCATGTAGATAAGAGAGACCCCTAGCAATGGCCAACATAATATTACGTCTGGTTTTCCAAGACAGTGAAAACTAAACTTGTCTTAAAGACCCATTTATCCAATGAACCATTGGACAAGTACTCAGGGCAGTGGGCCACTGCGCCAAACCTCTTCAAGGCGGTGGGCCGGGGGAGCGCGCGTCGGTCGGTGCGGGACTCCCTCAGGGCAACAGTTGGACTAGGGACATAACCGGCGCAAACACGGCGGTGGTGCTCTGGCGGGTGCAGAGGTCACTGATAAGCTTGCTGGGGTGTAGCTACGACCGGGGACGCTGGACCGGTTCGTGTGGAGCTGGACGGCGAGCGGCGAGTATTCTAGTTCGTCGGCTTACCGTGCCTTCTTTGATGGTACCTCCGATTTGTTGGGGGCAAGGAGTTGTGGTGGTCCAAGGCACCGCCCAAGTCAAAACTCTTCTTCTGGCTCGCAATGCATGGACGCCTTTGGACTGCCGCGGGGAGAAGAATGAGGCATGGGCTGCAGCCATCGGCGGATTGCGCGCTCTATTCGCAGGAGGTCGAAACCCATAACCACCTTCTCATCTCATGTGTTTATACCAGGGAGCTTTTGTTCCGCCTTCTGCGCCTTGTGGGGACTACGGGGGCTTTGTCCTCAGCCAGGCAAAAACCTCGTCGACTGGTGGCTCACTTCTTCACCGCAAGTTCCAGAGCCTTATCGTAAATTGGTTTCGACTTCGGCGGTGCTTCTCGCCACCTGGGAGGTGTGGAAAAGAGCGTAATTGCCGAACCTTCGACAACATTTCCACCTCGCCGTCACAACTACTGCAGTGGATCAAGGTTCAAGCGAGAAGAGTGGTGCGCTGCGGGGTTCCACGTCCTCGCACCTTTGCTCTCAGCCGTTGAGTAGCTTCACTTAGTTCCAATTGTTGGGGTCGGGACTCCAAACACGGGAAACCTTGCGCTGCCGAGGCCTTGCGCGGTCGAGACCTTGCGCGTGGGTCCAAGGCCTAGCGCGAAGGGGTTCGCTGGGAATTCCCGCCCAAGCGTTGCCTCGGACGAGAGATGACGATCGCGAATCGAGAGATGACGTAGTAGAGAAATTAGGGTTTTTCTTTACTACTCCACCAACCGTGTCTTTTACCGGGGACGCTCCCTCGCTTTATAGTCGCACGGACAGGCCATGGTTAAATTACAAAATGGTCGTGGGGCGCCCCGGAAGGTCAATGGCGTCGACCCAAGCCCCGAGGACAGCATGGTCATTTGCTTTGGCAGCAGGGAAACTGGGCTCGCTTCGACCCGCCCGGCCATGCGGGCGCTGGTGCGGCGCTTTTGGGCCGGCCGGTCGGGAAAACCGGCCCGCCCAGCGCTCCGCTGCCCATCGGTCTTGATGGGCCGGCCCGGCTGGAGGACCGGCCTCTCCTCCTCTTCGCTCGGGCCGGCCGCGGAGGCTGGCCGTTCCCCTTCGCCTCCCTCTGCTCTCGCGGCACGCGCCCGACGGCAGGCGGGCGGCGGCCGAGGCGAAGCTTCGGCCGGCGGTCTGCGGCGCTTTCGAGGCGGGCCCGCGCCCTCGCGGCTTCCACGGGGGCGGCGGACTCCCCGGCGGCGCCCTTGCCAACGCGACCGGCGAGGCGGGCTTGCGGCGTCGAGGCGGGGCGGACGGACTTGCCTTGGCGAAGTCGAGGCGGAGGTCGCGGCCCGTCGATCCGGGCAAGCCATCGCCCGCGCGGTCCTGGGCGGTGCGGGGCGGGGCGAGCGCGCGGTTGGCCCCTTCGCGCGTCGCGGCGGCGGTGTCAGGGCGGGCCCCACCTGCGCCGCCGGGAGCGGAGCCTCGCTTGCTGCCGGCGGTGGCCTTGCGCCGGACGGCAGCGCGCGCGCGCCAAGGGGGCCCTGCGGCGACGCGGCTCGGGCGGGCGCGTTGGGTGCCCCCGCGAGCCGGTCGTCGGCGCGTGGCGGCGCCTTTGCGCTACGGCGCAGCACCCGCGGACGCCGGCCGCGCGCGATCGTTCCCGGCGCCGGGCCTTGCACCTTCGAGGCGGGCTGTAGCGGCATCGGCCTTGCGCCGCGATGCTTCAGCGCAGCTCTTTCCGTTCCCTGCAAAAACCGAGTACACACCGAGGCAAGCTGCCCAAATATATCGAGATAATAAAAATGCTTGCGTAGGGATTCACCTTGAACCGGCTGGGGACAACAAGGACCTTCGCAACTCCAAGCATAGGCGGCTGGGCTTGCGCTATCTTGCGGCACGAGGCGGACCGGCAAGGTGTTGGCAAGGTGTTAATTTTAGCGCGGACTCACGGTGCTCGACTCTCGGCACCCAGGCCCAACAGTTCCCCCAAGGGCAAGGTCCGGCGCAAGGCGGTCCTTTTGGCCTTAACTCTCTGGAGCTCAGAGAGGTGAGGCTGCGCTTGGCACCCCTTCCCCCGGCCGTCCTTGCACTTTGGAGCTTGGGTGTTTCCTTTGTGTATTCATTTTCGATTTGGAGTTGGTGGTGCTTACGTGAGCCTTAGGATTCATAAGCTTTAAAACTGTACAGCGGTCGGTAAAGGTTGCGAGTCTCATTGGCCCGTCTTTCAATGTTTCTGCGGGAGTGGTGGGAGGTGCTGCGCTGTGGGTGCCTATAAAAAGGCCCCCCTCTCGACATACCTCAGCATTTCACGGCGAGAGCGGTTGCTTTCAGTTCGGTTGGTCACTGTGCTAGCTTTCCTTTGGTCTCGCTTCTCCTGAAGCTTTGGGAGGTAAAATATCTCGCTACCCTCGGGCTTCTTTGCATTTATTTTTCCTGGGTTATGAATCAAGACTTGCATTTATTTTCATATCTTGGGAAGCTGGTAGTACTTGCGGAGGTTGATTGAATTGCCTCTTCAATTTTTTGCAGTTGGTAGCTGGGTTTCTGGGAGAGAGATTTGAACGGGTCCTTGCGCTTGGGAAACGGTGTGCAGTGAGTCTTGCATGCTAGTGGCCGCGGAGGGTTCAGTATTACCTGCGGAGATCATTTGGGTCGAAGGGTTCTCTCTGTCTGAACTTTTTTCGGACGAGCAGTGGGACAAAATGGCTAAGGACAAGGACAAGGGGATGACTTATGTGCTAGGCCCGTCCAAGGTCACCGAAGGAGACATCAAGAGGTTTGAGCAGTTGGGTTATTTCCCGCAAGGTTCGGCAAGGACGCCGAAGGGCGAGACTATGCCTAGACTCCCTCCGACCGGCGAGCCTCCATCTGACAAAGGTTGGGCCGTGGTCTTCACCGACTTTTTCAAGTGTGGCCTTCGTTATCCTTGCAGAGGGTTCGTTGCTCAAGTGTTGGAGGCTTTCAAGATTCAGGCTCATCATTTGACTCCTCGCGCGATCCTTGCGCTTACCAAGTTTTGCTGGGCTGTTGAATCCTATGGTGGGGCGCCCGATGTCGTTGTGTTTGCGGAGCGCTATGAAATGCATTGTCAGTTTACTCCGCGTGGTGGAGGTCCCACGCTTCAGTTTGGTTGCTGTACCTTTATTCCTAAGAAGAGACAAGAGGGTGCTCGCTTGGAGCTTTCTTTTGCGCAGAAGAGCAGGTTGGAGCATGGGTGGATGGCTCACTGGTTCTATGTGAAGACAGAGCCGATTCTCGACTCGAAGCAAAGGCCTCACTATGAGTTTGCCTCGGAGTTGGCGCCCGTGCGCGGTTAGTTTATTGTCGAGCTTTGCAAGAAGAAGCCCTAAGAGGCACGGCGGCGTGCGAGAAGGCCTTTGCCCTTGCGTGCAAGTATTCTGGCGGCAGGGACTTGTTGGAGGAAATTATAGCTGCCGACTACTGGCCTTTGCGTCGAGAAAGGATCAATGGGTTTGTAGTCGAAGAGAAGGTGCTGCGGGAGTTGGTTTTGGGTGAGAGCATCCCTTGCCCGTCTTGGGAGCTACCTTGCCCGCTTCGGACGGAGGGGGCCGACTACTTGGAGGCGGTTAAACTTCTTTTGCCGAGGCATCCTTGGTGAGGTTTCGAAGAAAGAGTACATGGCTCGGAGGTTGCTAGTTGGCGGTGCGACTACCCCTGGGAAGATGCCTAGGTTGAACTGAGTTTTCAACGAGCTGAATGTGAGGTATGATGGGCATGAGGTGTCTGAGAGGGTGCTGAATGAAGTGCAACATGAAGGCGCGATGCGACCTGATGAAGTTGACACCCGTCTCCGCAAAAGCGTGATTGCCCTGCTGTGTCAACTGCTAACAAGAAGCGACGGGTTGCACGTGTTGGCGCGTCTGCCGATCTTGGCGCGAGCTCGGGCGCTTCCTCCTCCGAGGGGGGCTCCGAGGGGGAGACTGCTACGTGCGGCGGAGCTGCGGGCGAGGTGTCCCGCGAGGCAACCCCGAGCCTCTGACGGACATCCGGATCGCTTTGGTGAGGGCCTGCGGAGGGTGGGGCGTTTCCTGAAATAGGCTATGACTCTTGGACACGGAGGATGATGAAGACGAAGAAGATGGCGTTTCCTTCGCGCGCGGTTCCTAGATACCATGCCTATGGTTGTCAAAGCGCGCGAAGCTGTTCCTGCCAGCTCTACTGCTGCTTTGACGGCTGCAAGTGAGTTGAGTTTTTTTTTTTTTTTTTTTTTTTTTTTTTTTTTTTGCAACTTGCTGACATTTTTTTTTCTTTGCTTAGGTGACGGGGATTGTTCGACCTCGCGAGGGGATGGTTCTGGCAACCACGGTTTTGGGGTCTTTGTGGCGGTGTGAGCGGCTTTCAAGGCCCCTCCTCCGCTACTCCTGTGGGAGGCGGCTCGTGGGCTTTCTGCAGCTCTTGTCACGCCCGTGGCCTTCGCCGCACCACCGGTTCGGCGGCGACTTCAACCTTGGGCGCTGTTGGCGAGACTTCGTCCTCTCGAGCGGTGGCTGTGGGGGTCCAGGGGCCCTTGCTGAGGTCAATCGGCCGCGAGATTCTTCGACTATTGCGCAAGTGTCGGGAGGTGCGCGGGGCTCTGTGCTGGGATTGTTTTATACTTAGCGGTTATTTGGTGTTCTTGATATTTGGGGTTGTTGCTCTTGGCAGCTGCTGACATGGAGGCCGTGGAACGGCTCAAGGGCGGTGATGGAGACGTGCTCCTACGAGGTTTTGAGCGAATTTCACAGAGAGCGCTTTCTCGTTGTAAGCTTTCCTACTGTAAAAATATTTTCTTATTTAGCTGCCGCGCCGTGTTTGGATTTAACATCCTGGCTAAATTTTCTTGGCAGGGAAACAGTATAGTGGCTGGGGTTTTTCACTTTCGCACCAAGGAAGAAATTGCCCGGCGTGACATGGTTATCGAACATCTTGAAAAGAGGCTCAAGGGTTCGAGGAAAGTGCTAAAATTTTGATAGGGAGGGTTAAGGAACTGGGCTCCGCCCGCGAGAAGAGGTTGTGCAGCTGCTTGGCGATGCCAAGACCTGTTCTTGAGGCGAGAACGGGAGTTGGCCCTAACGGCTAAGCAACTTGTTGAAGAGGAGGCAAATGTCGCGAAGTCCGAGGTGAGGGCTTGCGCAAGGATCTTGCTGAGTTGCACGAGAAGCTTGCCGCGGTGAAGACGAAGGCTGAAACGGAAGCGTTGGAGCTGAGGTCCGAGGCTGATGGGTTGCGCAAGGATCTTGGCACGGCTAACTGATGGGGCTCGGGAGCTCCGCGTTATGGCGGCTTCGTCGACGGGTTGGAGTCTGCGGACTTTTGCCGGGACTCTTGCGGATCACGGGGCTACCGTAGTCCCGCCGGGTGAGGATACTCAGATTGGTCTTTGTGATGAGTTGGATGAAGGATAACATGGCTCAGCTCTCCCGTACCTTGACGTCAGCGAGAGACTTTGCTGCAATGGCGGGGGCCTTTGGGTTTTCTAAGGTGCTCAAGTCTTACGGCTGCGAGCACGTGGAGCGAGTGAAAGACGAGCCGGTGAACGACCGCACCCTGGGTGTGACTACTGAAGGCTTGGTGAAGAGTGTGAGGAGGTTCACGCGCTTGTTCTGGAAGCGCTATGGTGCTGAAGAGGCGCGCGATGCTGTTGGAATCTTTAAAGCTAAGGCTTGTTTCTATGTACACGGCCCGAGTTTTTGTTTTTGGTTCCCCCCCTAGCATTTGTCGCTAACATGTGTTGGCTTTTCCTTGTTTGCGAGAAGCGCGGGGGGCCGGGAGGGGCAAGGCTGGCTCTAGCTTGGCCGCATAGCGCCGGTGGTCAACCGACGAAGAACGTGGAGGATGGGATTGGGTTGACTGAGGTACCAACTTCGGGCCCCCTCTTTTTATTTATCTATCTATCACGTTCCCCCTCTTACTCTTCTTAACGATATGCAACTGACGTCGCGCGTCCCCTTCCCCCTTTTTGCGGTTCTTTTCTTTTTTGCACACAGGGTGGTGGGTCCGAGGTCCCAAGGTCGGCCGAGGCTCCGCGTGCTCTTGCTATTGAGTCATCTAAGGTAATTGTTTGGTGGTTGTTAGCAACTGTCACCTCTTGTTGGTTTTGTTGGTATATGACCCCCCCTTCCTTTGACGCGCGCTACGCACGCAGCGGCTCGGGGAGGGACGGAGGCTTCTAACGAGCAAGGTTGTCCAAGCTTCTACCGAGATGGTGGTGGAGGTACTAAAACGATGGCACTTATTTGCATCTAGTATTTTTTCCCGGCAACATGCATGTTTGTGTGCACACTTCGCTTATATGGCTTTGAATTTTTTTGTTTTTGTTTAGCCGCAGGTGCCACAGGTTGCCGAAGCTCAAGTGGTTACTGAGTTTACGAGCGGCGATGCTAATGCCAAGGGCGACGGCGCCGCTGTCGAAGCTGCGAGTGTGGCACTCGTTTCGGTCTCCAACTAGCCTCCGCAAGTGGATGAGCGCGACCCGTGCGTTTGAAGACGCTTTAGGTTGTGGTTTTACGCTGAGCCGTGTAGTGTGGTAGAGCCTCATCTCGTGGAATAACTTGAGACCTTAGACGATGTTATGTTTAATTGAGTACTTATGTAAGGCGCCGCGCCGACCGTTGTGTTGAACTCGCGCAAGGCTCTAAATTTGTTATCTATGTTCGGTGAACCTTAGTCACCGTGACAATATCTGTGCCGAGGAGAGCTGGCTAAAGTTGTTGACTTGGTGTGGCTTTTGCTTTGTGCGTGCTTGTGCCCGATGGCGTGCTTGGTCTAGGCGAAGGGCTCAACCTTGCGCCTTTGTTCCCGCTTTGCTTGGCGTTGCTAAGAGGTCGAGCCTTGCGGACGGTTCATCAAAATTTTTTGATTTTTATGGCTCAGCCTTGCTCGGGTGTCCTTATTTGTGTTGGCTTGACGCGGAGGTCCCTAGCCTTGCGCTTGATTCGAGTGTTTCACGCGGTGATCTTTCCAACCGACCGCTTTGTGGCGAAAGCGATTCACGGCGCTGTATTTTTCGAGGACTTTTCGGGTATAAGGAAAAAAAAACCCCTGGTGCCTGAGTTTCTCAGGTCTTTTCCAGGTACTCAGAAGGACTCCTGGTGCCTGCATTTCTCAGGTCTTTTCTAGGTATAGGGCCTTTGATGGCCTTAGAGGTCGTTGCGCGGTAAAGAATCTTTGGTTCGGACTGCGCAAGGTCCTCCAAGAAAGTTTTGGTTTGTCGAATAAAGGGCCGATTGCGGAGCCAATTTCGACACTTTGCGTGGATCGTTGGGGAACACACACTTTGAATAACTTTGAAAGAGTTTTTACATAGGTCTCGCCTCATTAAAAACCTCACCTCCGTTAGGAGTCCCCTTGTGAGGAAAAAAGAGTGCGAGCCTTGTTTGATTGAAAAGTAGAAGTACGTAAGCGGTAAATGCCTTCGCCCTTGCTTACATCATGCTCGGGTTCCGGTTCTTACATGTCGGATGTAGAAGCGGCGAGAGGTTGTCAATGTTCCAAGTGCGATCGGAGGTGACGCCTTTCGCTTGAGCGTTAGGTAGAAGGAGCCTGCTCTTCCGGCGGCCTTAGCCGTGTAAGGCCCTTCCCACTTTTGCTGGAGCTTTCCCGCATTTGCTGCGTTTGGCTTCCTCCTTAGCACCCGATCTCCGTCGTTGATTTCTTTTCTCACGACTTTTCCGGTCTCTCCATCTTTTGGTCTCGCTTGATATTTCTCTATGTTGCAAAGGGCTTGAGCCTTGTTTCTTGAAATCTCCTTTGCGTACTCTTAGATCTTCTGCGAGTTCTTGTTTCATCACGCGCGGCTTTGGTGTTTTATCTCTTCGGGTAGCATGGCTTCCTCCCCATATAGCGACCTGAAGGGGGGTATAGCCTATTGCTCGGATATGGTGGTGTTATGCGACCATATTACTCTCGGGAGTTCCTCCACCCATTTGCCCTTGCGCAAGTTAAAAGCTTCTTAGATATTCTTTGAGAATATGATTCCGTTTGCTCTCTCATTTGCTCCATTAGACTGTGGGTGGTATATAGAGGCGAAGGCTATCTTTGTCCCCATGCTTTCCACGAACTATTTAAACTTCCGAGTCGAACTGTTTGCCATTGTCTCTTGTGAGTGTGCTAGGTACTCGAATCTGCCGGATGATGTTTTGCGGAAGAACTTCTTGGCCGACTCTGAGGTTATGGTTGCCGGCGTTTTGGCTTCAATCCACCTTGTGAAATATTCTACTTTGCGACAACCGCGAACTTTTTTGCACCTTGCGCCGGTGGTAGTGGACCTACCAAGTCCATTCCCCATCTTTGCAATGGCCGGGTTGGTGGGGTTAGGCGTGTGTCTCCTTGAAGGTCCTTTTTGATGGGGTGAGAAGTTTTGACAAGCTTCACGCGAGGTTTTCACAATGTGTTCCGCATCTCGATGTGTGTAGGGCGAAGAAACCTTGCCTTAGGGCCTTCGCAGAGATAGCCCGTGGTCCAAGGTGCGAGCCGCAAACCCCAGAGTGTATTTCTTGGAGCAATTCCACCCCTTCTGGCGGGATATGCATTTCAGCGAGAGGTTGTACGATGCCCTTCTTATACAATACACCTTCCATCAACACATAGTTCCTTGCCCTTGCTGCGATTACGGCGGCCGTGTTTGTCTTTGGGCTTGAGGGGCGTTGTTTATGGTGTCTAGTATAATCTGCCTCCAATCTTCACTCTGAGTCAGCATCACTGTTTTGCAAGTTTTCCCCAGTGTTTTACGTTGATGGTCCGTAGCGATCTTTGTAGAATGTTCCGGCGGGCAAGGGTTGGTAGTTTCTTTGCCTTAGCCGACTCATCCGCCTCCCGAGTTTTACGCCCTTGGAATATATTTTACCGTGAATCCTTGGAACCTTCGCTCCAGCCCTCGTACCACGGCAACGTACTTTGCTAATTCTGGCTCTCGAGCTGTGTACTCCTTCTCAACTTGCCCGGCTATGAGTTGGGAGTCTGTTCTTACCTCTAAGACTTGTGCTCCATGCGCTTTTGCTTTGTTGAGACCTAAAATCAGACCTTCGTACTCGGCCACATTGTTGGTTGCCTTGAAGTCTAGTCTTAGTGCATATTTTGTTTTGATTCCTGAGGGAGATACAATGACTGCGGAGGCTCCTGCGCCATTTCTTCCCCAGGCTCCGTCAGTGTAGCTTGTCCATAGTTGGTAGGCTGGTGGTTCGGCTTCTTCCGTCTGAGGTGTCCAATCTGCCACGAAGTCGGCAAGGACTTGGGATTTTATTGCCGTCCTTGGTGTGTAGGTGATCTCATATTGAGAGAGTTCGGCTGCCCACTTTCCTATCCTTCCCGAGGCTTCTTTGTTTTTCAACACCTCGCCGAGCGGTTGTGAAGTTGGGACAGTGATCTCATGCGCTTGGAAGTAATGTTTTAGCTTCCTCGACGCCGATAGTACTGCGTAGGCGATTTTCTCAATTTCTGTGTAGTTCAGCTTTGAACCAGATAGAGCCTCAGACACATAGTATACTGGCTTTTGAGAGAGCTGGGTTCCTTCTTGTACTTCCACTATGAGAACCGCGCTTACTGCATGCGGCGAGGCTGCCACGTACAACAGGAGTGGAGCTTCTGGTTCTGGAACCGTTACCGATAGCTCGGTTGTTAGGTGCTCCTTGAGCTTGCGGAACGCCTCCGACTGTTCGGGACCCCAACTTACTTTTTCTGACCCTCGGAGTGCTTTGAAGAAGGGAAAGCACCGTTCTGCCGACTTAGATATGAATCTGTTGAGGGCTGCAATTACGCTGTCAACTTCGAACTTCCTTCCCGGTCGAAGGCTCTCTCATTTCCGAGATTGCCATGGTTTTCTCAGGGTTTGCTTTGATGCCTTCGGCGCTGACTATATAGCCTAACATCTTCCCCTTGGTTACTCCGAAGACACACTTTTCTGGGTTGAGCCTGAGCCCCGCTCTCCTTAATTTGGCGAAGGTATCTTGGAGGTCATTGATATGATCAGAGTCCCTCTTGCTCATTATGACTATATCATCTACGTAGGCTATGACATTGTCTTGCTTGGGACTTTCTTCCCCACCCTCGTCAAGGACCTTCTTCATCATTCTCGCGAAGGAGGCCCCTGCATTCTTGAGCCCCTCCGCCATTCTTTTGAAACAGTAGGTGCCGAAGGGTGTCGTGAAGCTTGTTTTTTCTTCATCTTGGGGGTTCAGCCACACTTGGTGGTATCCGGAGAAACAATCCAGGAGGGAGAACCTTTGGCATCCCGCGGCTCTGTCGACCGAGGTGTCTATTCTGGGTAGGGGAACGGGTCTTTCTTACATGCTTTGTTCAGATCCGTGAAGTCTATGCACATCCTCCACCTATCGTCCTTTTTGGGTACCATGACTACATTTGCGAACCACTCTGGGTATTTTACTTCTCGTATTATGTTTGCATCCAATAGCTTCTGGACCTCCGCTTTGGCCGCCATGATTCTTTCGTCGGACATTTTCCTTTGCTTCTGCTTTCTTGGGCGCATGTTTTCATTTAAGTCTAAGGAGTGCTCGATAATGTCTCTGCTCACCCCTTTGAGGTCTGCGGCCGACCATGCGAAGATGCCTTTGTTTTTGTTCAAGGTTTCTAGGAGGTCTTGCTCTTCTTGTGGTGCTAAGTTAGCGCTGATTGTTACTTTCGATCGGGAAGTCTTTGGGTCAAGACACACTTTCTTTGTTTTCTCTCTGGCGAGAAGGTCCGTCTTCCCCTTCGGCATGTCTGGGGGTTCGTTTGTTATGCTTGTCCTTTCTAGTGCATTCACATTGCGGTTTGCCTTGTATATTGCTCTTTCTATGTTCCTTGTGTCCTTCTGGCTGCCATTTACTTTTATCACCCCATGCAGGGCGGGTATTTTCATGCACAGATATCCCATGTGGATGACGGCATTGAACTTGTTGGTAAACCCTCGGCCAAATATGGCATTGTAGGGATAATACAAGTCTACTACGTCGAAGGTGATGTATTCTGTTCTTGCTACCTCTTGGTCCCCAAAGGATACGGGGAGCGAGATCTTGCCCAGGGCTTGAATCTGGCTCCCTCCGAATCCAATGAGCGGCAATTCCGAGGGTTGTAGCTGGCCCCTGCTAAGGCTCATTTGGTCGAAGGTGCTTGCGAACAAGATGTCAGCTGAGCTCCCCGAATCCACTAGAATTCTGCTGATCCCCCATGCTGCTATGTTGGCCTTGATCACCATTGCATCAATGTGAGGGTATCTTTCTAGCTGCATATCTTCTTCTGCGAAGGTTATGGGGACCTTGGACCAATTGTTGTGCTTGAACGGTGCCTGCACAGCCACGTTGTTTACCAACCTCGGGTGGTCTCTTTTTTGCCTCTTTGACTCAAAGCCGATGGAGGACCCTCCTGCTATGGGGAGTATCATACCAATAGTTGGTAGAGGGGCGTGTATGTTTACTTGGTTTTCATGGTTTGGTTCATTCTTGGGTTGAGGCGAATGCACACGCGGTGGAGGTGGGGGTGGGACACTTGGTGGGGTGGGTTACGAAAACCACCGGCAAGGTGCTGAGAGAGTTGAGGCCGTCCCCGCCTCTATGTAAGTAATGTGAGATGCTCCGGTGTCGGGGTATGACACACTCGGCCTTAAATAGTGCGGTTAACTAGCTGGCTTTGAGGCATTGGGTGTGGGACGCCAAGCCGGCAAAAACTTGGATAGTAAGAGCTCGTGGGTGTGGTTGGGGCGGGGCGGGGTTATGATCTGAAGGGTAGTACTTGCAAGGCTGGTGGTGGGGGTGGGCTTGGATGGTGCGCCCGATAGGGAGCGGAGGTATGGTTAATTTCCCTTGGAGGGATTTCTGGCGGTGGCGCGGAGGGCGGCCCGGCCCTGGGCCGCCTTTGTACTTTGCTCTTTCTCTAGCTTGTTGGAGTTACGGGGCAGTCCCTAGATATGTGGCCTTGCTCCTCTCCATGGATTACGCATCTTGTTTTCTTGGTCTTACGGGCCAATTGTTTCCACTGGCCTCCCGGCTTGGCTTGGGGCTGCTTTTGGGAAGGGGCTTGATTCATTGGTGCGGGTCTCGGTTGATTTCGGACTCCTCCGTCCTTGCCATCCACCGCGAATACCTGGTGGCCCTGGCCTTGCCCCGTCTGGTTCCCCGCACCTTGCGGCCCCCTTTGGTTGCTCCTTCTTTGGCTGCCTGTTCGATTTTGCTCCTCCAACCTCTTGCGGTAGTCGCCGTCGGACTTGCCCCATTTCTCGAATTGCTCACACAGGCTTGCTGCATGGTGGACGGTCTCTTTCGTGCCAAGTATGAGGCGAACCGACCTATCGCGCCAAGCCTTTTATCGCTAACGTCTATGGCGACTTCGTGCAGGGGCGTCGGGGAGCCTTCGCTTTAATTTGCAAGAACCGTTGGAAGTAATCCTTGAGCGGCTCATTCTGCCCATGTCTGCACTGGAAGAGGTCCATGGAGGTTAGCGACTCTTCGACGTAGCCTTTGAAGTTTGCGGCATCTTGTCACGCAGATTTTCCCAAGAGTAGACGATGCTCCGGTTTCAAAGATTGTGTACCAAGACGTAGCGTCTCCTTCGGCGGCGATTATGAAAGACTTGGCGAGTACAGCGTCGTCCCCCCACGGATGCTATGGCTGCCTCGTAGCTCATAATGAATTGGTGCGGGTTGGTCCTACCATTGAACCGTGGGAGCTGGATGGGCTTGTATCGGCCCGGCCATGCGGTGCGTTGAAGCCCCCGGGCCGCTGGCGATTTTGGGTCGAAGGCTCGGCGGTGGTCAACGAAGGTGCTAACGGCGCGATTGGCGCCATGGGAGGCAACGAGCAAAGGTGGCACCAAGGCTTCTTGGTATCGCGTGAAGGGGAGTGCGGCTTCCGGAGAGCAAGACAGGGTATCTTTGAGGATCTCCGCTTGTAGCAAGGCCATCTGTTGTCTTAGCTCGCCGCTTGGGCCGATGCCTCCCGGGCCCTTTGCGCTGGATGAGTGCCGACCCTTCTCTCTTTCTCCCCTTTGTAAGACTTGTAGCTCGGCCCGTGGTCGTTGGAGCTCCGCATCTGGCGATTCTTTGGGTGTGGCTCCCCGCCTGCTGGTGTGGCTCCCCCCGCCGCCCCCGTAGCTGCATGGGGACCTGCATCGATGGTATGTTGCTCCGCCCGGGGTTCCCCAAACTGTTCCGTTGTTTTCTTCCTCCTCCGAGGGACGTGGTTCCGCTTCTTCTTCCTCACGATCCTCCTCGGCGGAGGGTCTTCGTGCGGAGTGGCGTAGACGCTCCTTGCCTTGCGGGCGGGCCTCGGTTCTCGAGGTGTGGCGGGAGCGGAGGCTCGCGAAGGAGCCTTCGCTTTTCTTTTGTAGACCATGATTGCGGAAATCGTGAGATGATGCTCCGGGCCCCACGGTGGGGCGCCAAATGTTGGGGTCGGGACTCCAAACACGGAAACCTTGCGCTGCCGAGGGCCTTGCGCGGGTCGAGACCTTGCGCGTAGGTCCAAGGCCTAGCGCGAAGGGGGTTCGCTCGAAATTCCGCCCTGCGTTGCCTCGGACGAGAGATGACGATCGCGAATCGAGAGATGACGTAGTAGAGAAATTAGGGTTTTTCTTTACTACTCCACCAACCGTGTCTTTTTACCGGGTCGCTCCCCTCGCTTTATAGTCGCACGGACAGGCCATGGTTAAATTACAAAAATGGTCGGTGGGGGCGCGCCCGGAAGGTCAATGGCGTCGACCCAAGCCCCGAGGACAGCATGGTCATTTGCTTTGGCAGCTTGGGAACCGGGCTCGCCGACCCGGCCCGGCCATGCGAGAGGCGCTGGTGCATAGCTTTTGGGCCGACCCGGTCGGGAAAACCGGCCCGGCCCCCGCGCTCCGCTGCCCATCGGTCTTGATGGGCCGGCCCAGCTAGGAGGACCGGCCTCCTCCTCCTTCGCCGGAGCCGGCCGCGGAGGCTGGCCGTTCCCCTTCGCCTCCCTCGCGCTCGCGGCACGCGGCCCACGACGGGCGGGCGCGCGGCCGAGGCGAGCTCGCGGCGGCGGGTGCGGCGCTCAGGGCGGGCCCGCGCCCTAGCAGCTTCACGGGCGGCGGCGGACTCCCGGGCGGCGCCCTTGTTCGCGCGCCGGCGGCGGCGGGCTTTTGGCGTCGGGGCGGACGGGCGCTGGCGCAGCGAGTCGAGGCGGAGGTCGCGGCCGCCGATCCGGCAAGCCATCGCCGCGATCTCCCGGCGGCGCGGGCGACGGACAGAAGCGCGGTTGGCCCCCTTCGCGTCGCAGGCAGCGGTGTCTAGGGCGGGCCCCACCTGCGCGCGGGAGCGGGAGCCTCGCGCGCTCCTTCGGCGGTGGCCTTGCGCTTGGGCGGGCGGGCGCGCGCCAGGGCCCTGCGGCAACGCGGCTCGGGCGGGCGCGTTGGGTGCCCTGCGAGCCGGTCCGTGGCGCTGCGTGAGCAGCGCTGGCGCGGGCAGGCACCCGCGGACGCCGGGCCATGCGCGCATCGTTCCCGACGCCGGGCCTTGCGCCTTCGAGGCGGGCTGTAGCGGCATCGCCTTGCGCACGGTAAGCTCGCGCAGCTCTTTCCGTTCCTGCAAAAACCGAGTACACACCGTGGCAAGCTGCCCAAATATATCAGATAATAAAAATGCTTGCGTAGGATTCACCTTGAACCGGCTGGGGACAACAAGGACCTTCGCAACTCCAAGCATAGGCGAGCTGGGCTTGCGCTATCTTGCGGCACAGAGGCGGACCGGCAAGGTGTTGGCAAGGTGTTAATTTTAGCGCGGACTCACGGTGCTCGACTCTCGGCACCCAGGCCCAACACCAATCTAGTCGCACAGTTGTCTTAGCCTAAGTACAACCCCTAGCGGCGCCGTTAAAAGCCGACGATCTATGTAAGTGTGCCTACCACCTTGCTCGGCGGCATCTCGCCAAAGAGTCAAGTTGGATGTATGATACTCTATTTTCCCTTAATGATGCACGTCCAATATGAGCGCTTTTCGAAGGAAAAAAAAAAAAAACAAGAAGTACTCATAGTAGGGGATTGTAAATATTTTGTGTATCTTTTGTAGCTTTCCCCTACTATTATATTTTGACAAAGTTTTTGCAGACCCTTCCAAAAATGAAGGGGGTTTTTATGAGTAATCCAAAATGAAGGTTTTGCTCTTCTACTGCTTCATTTTTGTATCTCATTGTGTCTTTTCAAAGTGGACACTAGTTCGTTAAAAAAAATGCCCCCAGGACCGCCACCTAACACATCAATCCGATCTGGCTTGCCAATTGTTTTTACCATTCCTTTACTACAAGCTACCACTATTTTAGTCGTAAAGTTATTAATCTATCTGCACTGAAGTTGCACCCCACATAGTAAAGGTTTGATTGGCTGCACTCGTATTTATCATAATCCATGTATGTTAGGTGGATTAGGATGGAAAGTAATTTATTTTTTACTCCAATCCAGGCTAAACAACTCCAAATGTGAACTCCTCGAAAGTAATGTCCAAGCTACCCTCTTTAATTTACTTCGATTAGTGCAGAGGTATAGCAGAAAACCCGGCGGTCATTTTTAACATTTCGTTGTCAAGGCTAGGTCCATCGATCATCCATACGAAGCTTTTGTGCTTGCTTATCTACTCCATCAACTATTGGTAGCTAGTCCATCAACCCGTGCTCCCACACAGGTTAGATTTTTTCCGTGTGACAATGCTTCTTATATGTTTAAATAATTTTTTTTTTTCATTTGATTTTTTTAGAATTACACAATACAACGCAGACACTCACAACACGCACGCACACTCACCCCTATGAATACACATACGTAAACCTAACCTATGAGCACCTCCGAAGGACTGAGCACCCGACATATTTGGAGATTCAAAGTCACCATTGGCGCCTTGTCGCCGACGGGAACATGGCTCACTTGAATGCATAACGCCGGTAAATCCTGGGAAAATCCTAGAACAAGGTGCGAGCACCGAGGATTTGAACCCCCAGTGGGTAGCGTCCCACCGAACCGTCCTACCATTGTACTATATCAATATTATTTAATTATTATCTATTTTTAATAATAGTTGTTGATAATTTAAATTGATTTTATTTATTTATTTGAATTAGAGTTCTTAATGGTAGAGTCATATACATTTGATCATTTGATATATATATATATTTTTTTCAATCATAATATATTATATGGTTATTATTGATTAATTTTTAGGATTCAACTTTTCCTCATGTAGCATTGCGAAAGCTGTTGAGCTAAAATTTTTTTATTAATTTTTAAGCTAAGGGAGAAAAGATTGATAAGAGAATGTTGCAAATTTAATGGACCGTTTCCCACTAGTTGGTCCTCAATGTAATTTTTTTTTTAGTAGTAGTAAGCCGCTTTGGAATGTTCTAGAGACCGACTGATAATAATACAAATTTAATAGAAGGTTGTCTTGGGAGGCTAAAAAGAGATGGTTTATTTTATTTCTCTAAGTAAACAATGGTTTATATCTTTGATGATATCCCCTTTCTTCTCTTGTAGCTATCCCTTTCTAACAGTCTGAGTAAATATGAGTTCTTATCAAATAGTGATCAAATAGAGGAAAAATATTAAAATATAATGTAAAGCGGTAGTTTATCTGAGAGGTACATGTCAATATTTACTCTATTAGAAAATATGGTTGTACTAAAGAACTGGACACTATACGATGAGAAAACATTTACCTGATCATCAATAAGGATGATATCAAGACTGATCTGTTCAGCTGAGCGAGATTGCATTCCATATTCTAGTGACTCGTGCTTTGGTTCTCCATAATACCTTTAGCTAGCCTAATATCACTTAACGTTTTGCTAACCATTGCAAATTGAAAGCTGAAAAACATAATAACAATGACATTAATTTACCCCTTAACATGTAGATTGTAGGAAACGGATATAGCGTAAATGGATTTAACACGATTGACATATCTTTGGTTGGTGAATGATGAAAACAATAAACCTTGTTGTAAATGGAAGAAAATATAATAATGATGGCGTCAATTTTATTTTTTCATGTAGATTGTAAAAAAGATCGACATGAGTTAAGCAAGATGGACCTAACTTTGGTTGGTAAATAATAAAAATAATAGATCTTTTTGGTTGGTGAATAATAAAAATAATAGATCTTTTGGTTGGTGATGATGTGGAAACAACATAGGATGAACAGTGAATAGATGCATTCCTGTAGTAAATAGATGGATTCTCATTTGCCGGTTAATGAGATCGGTATAGCTGTACCTTCTTGGATGATGAAAAGATGATTGGTGAAAATATGTGGGTACATAGAGCGTGTTTGATATCGTGGCCCTAACGGGCCTGGCTCGGCGAGCCGGGCCCAAAGCCGGCCTTGCCCGACTCCCATGGGCCAAACCCCATGTTTGATTCATTTGGCTCCCGGAGCCTGTTTTTTGCTTTTTCGTGTTCGATTCACCCTGGCCGGCTGGCCCAACCCCCAGCCATCAACCACCACCATGAGATGGTGTTTGATTGCAGCTGGCCCAATCCCATGTTTCAAGCGGTTTTCAAGATCATGGAACATAGTTGAACAACAATACATATAACACATGATAAAATGTTTTGAAAAAGGTCTAAATTAATGGCCTCAGCTAATACAAATTGAATACATGATAAAATGCATCATTGGCCAACTGATTACAACATGATTGAGTTGAATATTGAGTTGACCAAGAGCCGGCAAGGATGATCACCAACATCCTCTTACCGAGAGTGTTTCTCATGAATTGGCCTCGAGAATAATGGGTCTTTCTCATGAACTCATATTACAAACAGAACACATGGAGGGCATGAAATCGTCCGGAAAGTTACACCTCATGCATCAAAAAAGTCCAACATGCATTGGTACAAGATTAAAGGAGGCATGTAAGTTTTACTGGGCGATTCGATGAACAACATGAAAATAGATCTCCGTTCGACAAAGAGCCAAATATGATCACCTCATTCAAAGGTTACCTCCCATGTATTTCATCATCGGCCTTGGACAAATTCAAAACAATAGGCCTCGGCATTCAAATTAGATCGCAAAATGTCATCATTGGTGGCATAAACAAAATACTTGGAAGCACAAAGTAGGCATGGAGACATGGCATCGTCCCCTCCCCAGCCATCCGAGAAGGTGAGAACGCACTTTCGGTTGCTTGGGAGGGAGGTATGCCATGCCTTGATGACTACCTTGAAATGAACATAAACAAATGCCACCTCAGTTTTTCGCCTTGCATCATCGGCCATGGAGAATAACTAAGACCAGAAGACCGGAGAATAACCACCGGCACGAGGAAGAATACAAAGAATACGAAAACCTCCAACAACCATAGGTGCAAGAAAAGAACAAGCAACCATAGGTGCATTAGGAGCAACCTGGGGAGGAGCATGGTCCAACGAGAGGGACTTGGTTAGTAGGTGCAACCTGGGGAGGAATGGGAGGGTCATTGTCGGCGGGTGCAACCCGGAGAGGGCCACGGTCCAACAGGGGGACTTGGTCACCTCTAGTGTACTCAAAGTAGGAGACCTCTCGCCTCTTGTCTTGTAGGAAAGGCCTGATGCAAGTTGTTTGGGAACCCACGATTTCATTGCACAAACCGCCCATGAGCTGGTCACACCAACCTGGCGCCTCGGTACCACGACATACCAAGCCATCACTTTGCATTCAAAAAAAGCGAAAAGAGGTAATGAGATGAGAAGATACATAGATTGTCATGTTATGTTGTAAGAAAATGACCTCAGTTTGCATCATGTGCTCACCAGCCACCATAGAAGGCTGTGATGTACTGTTCCTCAGAAAACACCAGGAAGATTGGGCTTTGCCTCAGAAAAAATGGCAGATTATCACATTTTTTGGGGGGCTTGGAGCATACCAACTCAAACATAGAACACATGGGGCCCATGAAATCATCGAGGAACTTACAACCTCAAGCAAAGATGAACTGTGGCATGTAAGTTCCTCGATGATTCGATGAACAACATGAAAACAAATCCCCATTACCTCACAAGCCCCTACACGCCATTAAAAATCATCATAGGCCAATTGAAAAGAACAACATTGAGTTCTAAAATCATCATAGGCCTCAGATTGCATTGCCATTCCTTCATATTTGCTCCCACTGGGACCTTAAGGGTCAGACCTAGGCATCTCTCCCACTGGTAACAAGTCATGAAGTCCATGAAGGCATGGCTCACATCCGGCCCGACCACAAGTCATCTTTGGATGATACTTGAGTTCTATTGGACATGGATGTAAGCCATGTCTCGATGACATTCATGAATAATATGTGCATATGCCCAGTTCCTCAACAAGTGGGAGATCATATAATTTTGGCAATGCATTCATCATAGGCTAGGAGGAAAACAAAAATATCATCATATCCATAAGAAAACAAACATGTCATCATCTTTGTAATGGCCTCGAAAAAATGGCAGATTTTCATATATTTTGGCTTGGAGTTCACCAACTCAAACTAAAATAGAACACATGGGGGCCATGAAATCCCCAAGATACTTGCATGCTCAAGACCTCATAAAAAAAACACAAGCAATACAACAAAAAGATGAACTTGTGCATGCAAGTTTCAAGGTGATTCGATGAACAACATGTAAACAAATCTCTACTTCCTCACAAGCCAAATATGACCATCTCTTTCATTTGCACTAGCTGCCATTAACTTCATCATCGCCCAAGAGAAGCAAAAAGGAAACCCAAACACCGGCCGAATGATAAGTGGCCTCGACTTTTTAAGCAAAAAGGTGGCAACCAATATCCTTCGCCATGAAACACACCCCTGGTAGGAACGACAAGTTTACTTAGTTTGCGAGCCCACTAGGCTTAGTTTCATGGAAAAAGAAAATATGAAGCCACATCAAACATGTAAAGGTTGCATCATAGGCCAAAGATGCGGCATCATTATATGAGAACTCATACGACATGGAACTCCCTGCGGACATCATTCTTTGCCATCATCTCAAGCTACTAGAGCTTGGTGTTGCAGTTGAATGGTGTCTCACAACAGTTTGATGGCGGGCATGAAGAAACAAGCGATGTGTTTGTATCCCTGTTCCCCACCATGCCTCCTGGGATGTAATTTACCTTCTCTCTCGACCTCGGCTATCGGTATCATCAAACAAGTGGCCTCGGCAATTTGATGGAATCATTAAATCAAACCCGAGGTGCGGTATCATCGGCCCATGTGCCATCAACCAAACAGAATGAATGAACAAATCAAGGTTCTTGCAAGTATCATTACATTAAGGGCCATCAACCTATATAGGAATTGTCAATAAATCAAACACATCTAGCTGCATCATTGGCCAAAAAAAGAGGAAAGTAGGAGCAAAGTAGTATCAAATTGCAGGCAAGTAGTGAAGCCTGCTGCTAAAAAGAAGAACATTGAGCCTCTCACTTCTTCCTCTGAGCTCACCAAGTGAGGAGCTCAATGTTCTTTCACTTTAGCAACGACAGAAGCTTTGAGAAGTAGTGAGGAGATGGGGGAGAGGCACAATACCTTATAGCATGGTTAGGAGAAGTATGCAGCCAAGAAACACAAGCAATACAAACAAAAGGAACAGTTTTCTTGTGATGTCCACGGATGTCTTAAAAGAAGGGATAAGATGACAACAACCGATGAGGAGCATGGAATGACAAAAATTGCTTCAAAAGAAGAGAAAGGAGAACAGGGGCCCCGAATGCTTAAAACAAGAAAGGTAGGGTAAGTTTTGTTTGTCAAATCATGTGCCCACCAATCAGAGACAAGAAAACCTCATTTGGTCAGGTGGCTGTTGTTTGTGAAAGATTACATCAAAGCCTCAACCAAAGGCCTCAGCACATATGCTGCAATCATCATTGGTGCCAAGTACAAAATTAAAAAACCATAAACAAGTGGCCTCAGCAAAAAAGTATATCTCATATCAGGCATGGAGTGTTGAGAAGACCAACCACAGGTTGCCATCCTATTAGGCCAGAGGCTGTAATGGTTGCGATCCCGTGGATGGTACCATAACACTTGATGACTAACATGAATCAAGTAACACTAATTAACAACCATGTTGTGGCACCTTAGATTACGAAGAGTGCATCATAGGCCAAATAAATGAAAGCGCAAAGCATCATCGGGCAACAATAAAAACAGGCCTCGGCATATATAAAAAACAGTTAGTAGCATAAGTATCATTGGTGGCTTTTTTGAGAAGGTACTAATAACAATGTCATGATATCCATGAAGAACATGGTAGCATCCATACCCAGCCACAACAAAAGTAGAAGGGCATGTCAAGCTTGGTATGGATGTTTCCCATGGTCTCGATGAACACCATGAAAAACACAACAATAACAAATGCAGGAGCCACCTCAAACATGATTATTTTGCATCATTGGCCATGAATCAGGTATAATCGGGTATAATAAGGCAAGATGAAGCAATAGGGCGTGCTTGATATGGGCCAAAAACGCCTGGCCGACCTCTTAATGAGATATAATCGGGTACAATAAGGCAACATGAATCAACAATACATAGATCCGAGCAACCGGCCGGTGAACTAGCAACCAAAGAAATGGGGACAAATCGTGGATTTCACCTCGGTCTGCCGGAGACGGTGTTCGGGAGGAGATCCACGACGGGAAGCAGATCCACGACCACCGCCTCAACACGCACGAAGCCGACCGTGGGAAGAAGACCGCCTCACCGAGACGGAGCGTAAGAGGAAGAAGACCGCCTCACCGAGGCGGAGCGAAGAGGAGGAAGACCGATCTCCCTCCGGAGCCCGCGAGAGAGCTCCGCGCCGCCGGGACGTAGATCCACACGGCGGGGGAGGCAAGAGGAAGCCCGGGAAGTCGACCGACGCACCGGCAATGACGTCCCTCGTCGACGGTAATCTTGACGGAGCGGTTCGGGTTTGGAGAAGAAGAACTCTGCTAGCGAGAGGAGAGACGGAAGAAGGCAACGGCGGGTAGAAGCGCGCGCGAGGAAGTTTCCCACTGCCGGGCGAGCCCGCGGAAAGCCACCGCCGGCGCCCAAGATTCGCGCCTTGGCGCCCGCCCGAGAGCCCGGCCGAGGAGGAACGCAGCGAGGGAGCGTCTTGGCGCGAGCCGAAGAGAGAAGGTAAATTGCATCGCTAGGGCATGGCCGGGAACATGGCCAAGGGTATCAAACACCGGCACCCGCATCCCACGGGCTTTGGCTAGGCGTTTTTGGCCCATATCAAACACGCCCATAGGTTCTGGTTGTGCGTGGCTCACAAAATATATAAAGGCAGTCGGGCATGTGTGCATTTTTTTATTTGTGGCCGTTGATAGATTAGATCCAATAGTATATTAACCGCATGGACGTCTCAAGAGTCTATTGAAATAGGGACTAATTCCAATTGGGACTAAAAATTAGTCTCTTGTCCTTATCTACCCTACTAATGCACCAACTTCAACCCGTTCAAATCTATTCGAATTCTATTCAAATCAACGTTTCAGATTACTTCTTAATGTTCTCTCTCATACTCAAACACCATCCGACGATCAGGATTAAGTGTATGGGCCTTCCTCATGACAAATCCTGTGCCCCAGCCTTCCTCCTCCTGCCGCTCTAATCACGCACTCCTTCCTTTCTCGACCGTCGTTTCCTCCCCAGGCCACTCGATCTCTGGATCCTCCTATGGCCTGTGCCTGAAAACAAAACCAATCTCCGTCCCTCTCGGCCGACCTATCTCTGAAATTCAAAATGAGATCGGCACGTCCGAGATCAGCCAGAGGCACGGTCGCCCGCGGCTTGGCCTGCCGATCGGCCGGGAGCTAGCTAGCGAGGAGGACGGGGAGGCGGCGGGCCGTGGCCCGTGGCCTTGACTTCCATCGGATCGATGTGCAGGCGCCACGCGGGAGGCGAGGCTTTGGCCGTCACTTCCATCCGGATTAATGTGCAGGCGGCGAGGCCGTGACCGTGACGTCAATCGGGGGTCGCGATGTCGGATGAGGAGGCGCGGATCGCGACGCTTCACGTTAGCGGACAGCAGGCGGCGATCGCACGCGCGATGAGGAGGACGCACAGGCGGCGAGGTGGCCACAGGCGAGGAGATCAGGTACGTCTACCAGTTGAAAATTTGTTCTGTACTTTTGCGTGCATATATTATGTATGAAACTTTTGATCTGTGTGCGTGTGAGATCACTATGTCGGAGATCAGGTGGATATATATGCATAAGAGATCCATCAGAAGAACCATTCTATACGCATATATGCGTACATAGTATAGTTGAGAGTTCCATCAGGTAGATATATGTGCGTATATATGTAACATTATACCAGGTTTTTAAAACTACAGAGGGGCTGTCAATTTGGTTTATCTATTCAGATCGATTCGGGTGTGGTTACACTTGTATACATGGGGACTTGGGGGTTGGGGGCACCGTAAGTCTGTAGTTCATTTTGGTGCTGTCATTCCACTGTTTATGGATGAACGAAGGTGGAGGCTGGACTGAACAATTACAAGCCAGATATGTACATAACTTCTCCATTTTAGGAGCGCAACAGGAAGCAATACTTAGTTAAGTATGAAAGTCCACCTCATGTACATAATCGGTGGGATTCATAAAGAAAAGGTGTATACTCTTGTGAAGAATCTCATTGCTTATGTTTTTTCATAGGAGGTTCTGCAAAACTATGTTGTCTGATGGATTCCTTTCTGAATTTGATTTCTTATACAGTATAAGGTGGATGCAGGAATGGGCTGAGCCACAACGTCTGTTGACGAGAATATTACTTTAGTCTCCAAAAGAAGCTGAAATTCTTTTTTTTATTCACTAGGTGCTAAATTTATATACTATAGTGTCAAATGGCTACTGAAATAGAGGGATCTGGGCTACAAACATGCTACATGGGAACTTTAGTCTTCATCTTCAAAAGTAGACAAGGTATGCCATCGAAAATATTTATTTGTGTTAACTGGCACACAGCAACTTCATTGTAATATTGCTTTGCTAGACTGCCTCATGCGAATATTGAGCTCTGTTAGTTCCAACCAAGTTTTTTATTTCTGCTGTCTGGACATTAGACCATTTGAAGCATGGGTTCAGAATGATCTTGTGGGATTCCCTGTGAAATTAGTTACATTGCTACCCTAGATTGTCGTCGGGGAGCATTGCCTCACTGTCAAGCCAGAGCTCAAGGAGGTGTTGCTTCGTGCAAGCGTACGGTAATTTTGCTCCCCCTGTCTCACGTATTGAATGGGCATTAGTAGATTCTGGGTTTAGATGGCTATTTCTTTAAGTTCCTGAAATGCTCGGTTCTTAACAGCTTTCAGACTACAATTTATTTTTTCAGTCGGCTGTAGGAGGCGGGCGGTCAAGTGCTTCTAGCGGGGGAAGAGCATCTTGGGCGGCCGAGCGGGTGCTGCTGCTGTCCATATGAAAATTGTCACATAAATTTGAAGGTGTTTTGGGTGTTACCTTGGCTTATATGGTTAAGGCTAGACATATGTTTTTATGGCTTGCAATTGTCATAAGTGGTTTCCAGAATGTATACATGGTCACATACATGTGAAAGTTAAACTAAGAAAAAAATATCATCGTTTGGTTCTTTTCATATACATCCTTGAAATAAAGCCGTAGTGTTAACACGGGCATTATACTAGTGTTTGGTAATTTAAGGACTAAATGAGACTAAAAATTAGTCTCTAGTCCCTAGTCCCATTGGAACCAAACAGGCCTAAATCTGGAGAAACAGGACCGCAAAATCAAAATCATTTCAACTGAGCGTTCGCAGATTGCCCAAAATAAGAGTTTTAATTTGCCAGCAAGTAATCACTTAATTTGCCAAAAGGCGGCATAGTTGACCAAACCACCTTCACCGATATTTCACCGAGATTGAGGCTAGCTCGGTCCGTACATGCTGACGGCTGCATCCATGCATAGCTCCTTTGAAGTATCGTGCTCCTCTGAACCAACCTTAAACTTCAAATGCAGCCAAGTGTTGAACACTAAAGCAACCACATACCTGCTTAAGCGGCGGCGCGCCTCACCAATGGCGCCACAAAAGAGCTGGATTTCTTTATCTATCCCACTGGTAAAAGAGCTAAGAAATAGATCGAAATTGCTCCTCACTTCTGATATGGTGACATCTACTGTTGCCTTCACTGCTCTATAAAGAAGTGCCCGGTTATGTCAAGCGCACCGTGACAGGCGATTTGTGTTTGGTTGACATGAGCTGTAAGTCATCTTCTTCTCGATCCCATGTCTTGATCCTCACTTATTCAAGTAGAGCATTGCCATACATACCAATACCTCGCTTAGGGCCAGACATTTCAATGAGGGAACCCTACACAATTGTTTTTAAGCTGCTGTTTATTAAGTAGTAATTCTTCGTAGCAAAGTTAGAATTGTTTTTTTTTTCAAAAAAAAAGAGGTTGAAACCTCAGCTTTTTAGAAAGCCAGAACGCAAAGTTAGAATTATCTAGAGCTAATTATTTGTGGTGCGGGGCCAGGAGAGTTGAGGGCACATCGGAACAGACGAAGAATCATCGAGGGCGAAAGGATCCAGAGTTGGCGGCGGTGGCGGCTCGTACGTGCGTTGGTTTGGAAGGGCTAGGCCTATGTTGCCAAACCAGGCCCACCTGTCACTGGACCAAAGTCACATGACAATACCTCAGCCTAGGCATT
Source organism: Hyparrhenia diplandra (assembly GCA_015847255.1). Taxonomy (NCBI): domain Eukaryota; kingdom Viridiplantae; phylum Streptophyta; class Magnoliopsida; order Poales; family Poaceae; genus Hyparrhenia; species Hyparrhenia diplandra. The sequence continues at coordinate 641,745 of JADLZK010009543.1, read as the reverse complement.
CGGTTGAAACAGAATGTTTGGTTTGGTTTAGTCGGTTTTCGAAAAGTTTGATTTCCAAGGACAAGCACCGATTGGTTTTCCCATAAACTTGGTTTAAATAGAATGTTCGGTTCGGTTTAGTCAGTTTTCAAAAGGTTTGATTTTCAAGGACAAAGCACCTATCGGTTTTCCCTTGAGACAAAAAAAAAAGAACTATATGTCTTTAAGACAAAAAACGAATAAAATCCGTGAACTAAGCCCATGTTAGTCCATTTTTTCCGCCTGGTTCTGTCCACACTGTGCGTATGACATTAGTTTTCATCTCGACTTTTGCAAACTAGTGCAAATTTATATGGACTATGGATGTGCCAAATTTCAGATTTTTTTGAGCAATGGAAATACATTTTTCAAATTTGTTTGCTTGGTGATGTGATTGACATTCTGCTGGTGCCTTCCTGGCCAGTAGGTTGGGGCAAAGCAGAGGGTGTGTGACAACTAAACCCTGGATCTTGTGCTAGTGGACTATTTGGTAGAACTCAAGGGCTATATGTTTTGATGCAACTTTGACAAGCCCGGAATATGCAGGACTGCCCGAGCAATGTGGAAACCATTCTAGCTATGGTTTTGAGGCCGAAGCTATCGAATCCTCCAGAATGGCATAATAGGTATGCAACTCTTCCAATATCGATGTGTGTCCCCATATCCTCGATCCAGCGGTCCACCAAGTGCTCTTGCTGGTTGTCATGCCAAGCGCTAGCCATCCTTTGTTGGCCCTCTGACCTCTTTGTGCCCTGCTCCAAGCCTCAATGTTCGATCTTCAATGCTCGTTGGCCATCAACTGGAACTTGTTGCTTGATCTTCTCTAGTGTTGCCATCGCCTTGATGCATTCGACAATCGACACACACATGGGACAAGAGACATGTTGCAGAACACACATGATCTCAACACCTTGTTTAGTCCAACACACTAGCTAGGACCAACTCAATCATCAGACCTCGGTTATCTCACCTTGACAGTCACTCACCTATTATGATATAACCAACAAACCACCGTTTACCTATTATGACAAAAGAGTACATACAACTGGCCCTTGTTACTTTGTGCGCTTGTTCGGAAGATTGTAGTACTGGTTGGTAGTTTCTTGTTGTCCTGCATCTCAAATCGCTAGAAACCTCAACTAACGCCAGGTGAATGATACATGCGACACATGAAAAGAAATACAGAATCCAAAGCAAAACAATGATGCAGGCGGGAACAACTAATAAAGACGCTTTTCTCTCTCTATCTCTAGGGACGGCCGAATTCACATTATGATGGATGCAACCACTACTAAGAATGTGTTGATACATGACGTGTTGAATTGGTCATAGACGCCCTAAAAATTGTCACAGATAGTTATCCGTGATGGCCCCAAAATTCATCACAGAATCCTCGTCATAATTGATCTTTGCTCAAAAATTCCGTCATAGATGCGCTAAATCGATGACGATTTGCCATCGTCAAGGATAGGTTTTACATATGGCTCACAAGCTTGTTCAGTGATGAAAGTGGACGTCATGGATAGGTTCTATGTCATCACTGCCATCTCAGCATCACGAGGTGGCATCGGCGTGGCGAGGATCGCCACATCGACCAATGTCGACTTCGTTCGCCCATTCGGCCCATTATTTGATTTAGGTCGAGCTGGGATCATTCAGCCCATTATTTGATTTTCGATTTTTTTTTTTGCCTGTATAATTTCTTCCCATATTTTTTCAGCCCATATTTTTCTAGCCCATACAATTTCGGCCCAGACAATTTCTCAGCACACAATGCAGCCCATATATAAGTATATAACAGACCGAGATACCTTAATTGATATACTTGATTAATAACTATTCACAAGAGATACAAAACTGATAAAAAATAAAATAAAATAGCAGTGCTCAAAAGATCATATATACAATGAAAATCCTCTCATCCATTTCGAATTTTTTTGGATTTTCTTGCCTTACGCATAAGGGCAACAATCACCATAAAAGGCCACAATTGCATCAGTTCTATATGCTTTTGAGATATTCTTGCCACCTGCACACACATGAAAAATCAGAGATTAGCACATACTTGGCCGGTCGCAATAAAAGGCGTCCCTACTGATGGTCGCTATAACTTTTTTCTGTACCTTGTTGGCAAGCATCTGATGCAGCACCCTCACAACATGTGACACTCACAACATGTGACAGCAAAGTGCCTGACAAAACGCCCTAGGTTGTGCCCATCCTGCACTGGTAGTGCTTTGCACCAAAATAGAAATAGTAAGCTGCCATCAATTTACTAGAAGTACTATACTGGGGAGGAGGAACAACAGCTGCAGGACGCTGCCATCCAAGTATCAAATTGCTATGACCAAATAAATAAACTAGCAGAGCACAATTGTGATCTGGTGACCACCTGCAGCAACATAGCAGCCAAGTTAATGTTAAAAGCAATACTGAATGTAACATTCTAAGACTCAAATGACAAGGCTTAATGGTTTAAAATAGCACTGAGAAAACGTAAAGTGCAGTTTTGGTTACCCAGTAACACACTTGTACTCAAAACATGAGCTGACTAGCAAATTCATTCTAAAGACACATTCGGCAGATATGTTTAACACAGAACATAAACATCTGGAGCTATGGGATTGTAATAATAATAATAAAGAAAAGTGTGTTGTTTTCTATTCACGACACAGAACATCTGGAGTTGAATGATTAAAACATGTATTTTGGTGAGCTTATCCATAGCAAATTATTTCTCAAAGCAACACATGTATCTCACTGAAATCGGAAAACATGGCATTTAACTCAGACACAAAATTGCACTAGTGGCTGTAACCAGATGCTATCTCCCAGCACATGCGAACATATGACTATATAAACTAAACAATATTGCATAATCAGTTGGCCAGGACAGAGATTTCTTAACTTTGGCTGCAAGCACAACAAAGAAAAGCTCGAAATTTGGACGGCCGCTAAAAGATGAAATGAATACAGCAGACCATAAGCTCGGACTCATACACACAATCTAAGGAAACCAATCTAAGGAAACCATGTGTGGCACGGTAGTGATTGAATATCTGTACATACGAAGCTACACGAGTTATCACAGAAAGCAGTATTGGATTCTCACCATTGTCCTCTCGCGGAGAGGAAAGGCCAACGCGACTGTCTTCTCAGGCAGCAAGCGCGGCGCGCACAACGCAAGGCCAGGTGCTTGGAAGCTGCGGCGCCTAACCACGGGCGTAGCAGGCTAGCAGGGGTGGCCTGGCACAAAGCCCATGGGGGCGTCAGAGAGGGAGGATGCCAATGCACATCACCGTGCAATCTTCAGGCTGCCCGCACGTACGAACACCACCGGCAGCGGATCCTCGACACCGACGCCGGATCCGCGGCACCGACGGCGGATCCAGCGACACAGACGGCTGGATCCACGGCGTCGCGTGCGGTCTGAACAACGGACCAGCTCCGCCACCACTGTTGCGCCGGCCATGTGAGCTCGTAGGAGGGGTTGCTGCTGAAGGGTCGCATGCTGTAGGGTTGAAGCCCCCATCAGCGGCGCTGGGGATCCGTCGAGGGTGTCGGGCGAGGGTCGCCACCGGGGCGGCGCCACGGGCCCGGAGGGCTGGCAAGGCGTCGGGCGGAGGGCCGCCCGGAGGCATCGGGGAGCAGCCCGTGGGGCGGCCTTCGCGAAGGAGTGGGGAAGCGGCGCCAGTTGTCGCGGCGCGGGCGACGGATATGGGTTGGCAAAGCAGCAAATGTCCGTGGAGGCCATGGTGGAGGCCATGGAGCGGCGTGGCGGCGGCGCGCGGGGCGGAGGGATGGGGATGGGGGCGATTTATGGGTGGACGGGGAGAGGATGGGAAAGGAATAGCGGCGCTGGGAGGTTGATTTGGGCCGAATATAAGCATCGTTTTGGGCCCAACATAGAATGAAGTTTTTTTTTTTTTGATTTGTATAATAAACTCTCAAAATAGAATATGGTGAATTATAGATTAAAAATACTAGAATTTTGCATTGACCTTGATAAAAATTATCTCCTAGGGCACAAGAGACCGTTTGGCAAAAAGTTTTGCACCATTCCGGATCTTTTGAGGTAGACTCAGTTCAACGTATAATTATCTAATGAAGTCGCTTGAAAATTCAATTAAACTACAAAAATTATCAAACCAATTTAAAAAAATCTCAAACTTGACGGTTTGCTTAACACAAGACATTTGCAAGCTTGAGAAAAAATTTGAGACCAATACGACACTAGAATGCACATGGACCTTAGAATTAAGTAAGAAGCCATGTGTATAGACATGGTAATGCATGAAAGGTTCCATATATGTTTGTGAAGCATGTAGACTCCGACTTTGTTTGAAATGGCTTGATATTTTTTGGCAGTCATTTATACCCAAAATATGGTCCCACACAAGATCTTAGGTTTTTCTCGATGATTATTTTTATTATTATATTTTTCTTCGTGGTAATGTGAGATAAAATATGGTGAATTACAGATTGAAAACACTAGAATTTTGTAGCGATCTTCACAAATATTTGTCTCCTAGGACACAAAATACCTTGTGGCAAAGTTTGGCACCATTCTAGTTTTTTTTTCGGGTAGACTCGTTCAACATATAATTATCTAGTGAAGTCTCACAAAAATTCAATTAAACTAAAAAAAAAAGTACCAAACCAATTCAAAAAAATCTCAAACTTGGTGGTTGGTTCACACAGGGAATTTGCAAGCCTGAGAAAAAGTTTGATACCAATATAACACTAGAATGCACATGGACCACGTAATCTCTAAGAGCTCAAGTGTATAGATATGGTTCGATGAAAGGTTCCATATATACGTTTGTGAAGCACGTAGACTCCGACTTTTGTTGAAATGGCTTGAGATTTTTTTTGGCAGTCATTTACACCCAAAATATGGTCTCACACAAGATTTTAGATTTTTCTCGATGATTATTTTTATTATTATATTTTTTCTTCGTGGTAATGCGTGAGATAAAATATGGAGAACTACTGATTGAAAACACTAGAATTTTGTAGCGACCTCCATAAATATTTGTCTCCTAGGACACAAGAGACCTTGTGGTAAAGTTTGGCACCATTCCGGATCTTTTTCGGGGTAGACTCAGTTTAACTTATAATTATCTAAAGTGAAGTCTCACAAAAATTCAATTAAACGAAAAAGGTACCAAACCAATTTAGAAAAATCTCAAACTTGATGGTTGCTTCACACATGAAATTTAAAAACCTTAGAAAATTTTTTAATAAAAAAATAATAAAATTTAAAGTTAGTACGAGGGAGAAACACTAGTTACAAATTTTAAATTAAATTGAGAGAGGAGCTTGGTGGGCTGATGAGTACGATTGGGCTAGTGCGCACATATGGGCTTTGGCCCATGGAATTGAGAGGGAGGGAGGGGGGGTGAATCCAGGCCAGCCCCGAGAGGAAGTGGAGGGAGTGCAGGCCAGGCCTAAAAAGAGAGAGGAGAGAAAGAGAGATTTGGGCCCTTTTCTTTTTTTTATATTTGTATTTTTTTTTGTTTTGTTTTGTAAATTCTTTTATAAATCAAAATCAAGAGCCTTTTAAATCAAAATTAGTTTGGAAAAAATAGTTTGTAAATTATTTTTATATAAAAATCAAGAGCCTTTTCTTTTTAATATTTTTTGTGCTTGAACAATTTGAAACTATCTTTGGGAATAGAGCTTTGGAACTCTATTTTAGATAAACTTTTTAAATACTTTCTTTTATAAATAGAGGCAGATCGAGTTGTTTATAAATAGAGGCACATCGATTTAAATACTTTCTTTTATAAATATAAGCAACTTCTTTGAATGTTTTAGATGATGACGTACATATTTATATATAATAGTTAAATGGGTTGCATGACACAAAATGTTCTCTAGCCTATTGGTGAGGCCGTGGGCTGTTAATTTTTGGTTGAAGGGCACGAGTTCGAGACCCTTTGTTGCTTCTTTTTAAATTTTTTTCTCCTCAGTTTTTTTTGTCTTATTTTTTTCATTGATACGAGCAGCTTGAACTTCGGATTTTCAATGATATGTATCAATCAGATAGCTTGAACTCTACACCTTAGCTCAACCGGTTGTGGGTTCTTTTTATATATTTTTTTCTTTTCTACATCACAGTCCGCCCATGTGGAGGTCCATGTCACCACCACACATGCCATGTCACCCTCCTCGTACATCTGTGATGTTTATTCAAAATCGTCATAGGTAACTATGGTGTTGACGAATGGTTTAAATCGTCCACTGATTTAGCACCTAATTATCAAATCGTCATGGTCTGAAATTTCTATGACCATTTCAAAAATTGTCAACAGGAAACCGTCATGTATCAACACATTCCTAGTAGTGAACATTTGTTCTAAAAAACGCCCACTAGAGCACTTCTTTAATGGAAATAATATTTGAGATCAAACTCACAGCAAGTCAAGACATTCATAATACATCTTATCGTCTTGATATCTTGAAGGGGTCACAGAGAGCTCTGCTGGATTTTGGAGCAAACAGAGTCCTGCAACAGGGAGGTCCAACTCTGCTTGCAGGAAAAAAGCACAGCCATGGTATGTGACAAAAACTACCTTTATCCGCCGCAGTGAAAACTACTCTCTGTATTTTTTTTTTGGTTCGAGTGAAGCTTTGGAGTAGGCTTTAATCAAAATGCTTTTCAACCACAGAAAGTCTACTGCCATTTTGCTATGCATCTAGATATATAGTATTTCAAAATTGCTAAAATATTTCTATGTACCAAAAAAGTCAATGCGATTTATAATTCAGAATTTGTGGGATATTATTTATATTTATTATAATAGCACAGGTAGGTATTTAGGTCCGGACTTTGGGGTTTACTTTAGAGTGTGTTCATAATGATAGAGTTGGGTAATTTTTTTTTGAACATAGAAGAACCAAGGGGGAGTATTGCAGATGACAATTAAAGTTCACTAATTCAAAAACCATATGTCATATTCATGATAATTTGTAGGATTTTTTTCTAGCATATCTCATGAGAATTAACATGGATAGTTCAAAAGGAGTCTCCAATTACTACTTGTGACTTTGAAGATATGTGTGCACCATACCTTACAACACATCTTTTCCTATTAAGGTGGATTGTCCCCATATGAGGACTACGGAGATGGACTCGGGAAATGCGAAGTCAACAACCTCCATGCATCACCTGAGAGATCTGTGGAAGAGCCCGAGGGGGACAGTGCTCTGTCTCCATGTCACGCCCCACTTTTAATGGGTCGTTAATCACACGTGTTTGCGCCAGGATCACGCCACAAACACGCCTGTTAGTAATAGTTAATGGTAAACAGAATTAATAGTAAACCGAACTATAGAAATATAGGATGGAAAGAGGCTTACGCTGGCGACGAAGGGTCACCAAGCCGGGTTACAATATCGAGAGTTGGCCAACCAAGAAGCGGTGGATTAACTATGACACTGCCCCGTACTCCACAAGCAGACTTGTGCATGGATGAAATATGGGCTTCAATGTCCTTCTCCTAAGCGAACACCTCGCGAACTCCTACGATACACTGGTCCTCTACCTTGTCGTCTATCTTACCTTCACATGTGCCGATATCCGTAAAAATAGAGGGGTGAGTACAAACGTACTCAAGAAAGTCCCAAACTGGGGGTTGTAATTATTAAGGGTTTGGGCCCTAGCGAGTCTCTAAAATCGCTTTCCTCGCTAGTTCCCGGGGTTATCTTATCTGGTCGTCACCTTCACATATCACAACAGGTTAGTTATATCTAATCATAGATGTTCATGCCTAGCACTTGCCCATTCCAAGGACGTGGCTATTCGAATAGATTCAATTAACTCTGCAGAGGTTGTACACTTTCCCCACACGATAGGCGTTGTCTACCCCATGGCCTATGGTTCGACAGGCCTAACGAGATCCGTACCCGCTTGGGTGCTACCCTAGGTGTATTGGTATAATCTTCACCACGACTTCTCAGGGATTGGAAGGATGACGCATCATCCTAGACAATATGGTGATACCAAATCACCCACGGCTTTGGCTGTGTAATACCTTATTACCCAACCTATACTTTGTCAACACCATACCCAATCATAAATATGTGCACCTAGCACTCGCGCCCATCTTCTTCAACACCTTACGTGGAAGATCACTCAAAGATCCACGCCAACCTAACCATGGGGCCACTCTCCCCATGTCCGCTCCTGATAGGTCGTTTACCTACTCCGGCCACCTTGGCTCCCAATTATACCTCAACCCAACGGGGTGTGAATCAAGCCGCCCCATATCGGCGTGTGGCTGTACGTAATATTACACTAGGTAGAAGGTCTATGAACCGGTCCTTAGGGAGGCGAGTATCTCTTCGCGGGATTCATCCCCGATTGTGATTAGTCCACCTCCATGTAGACTATCACCACTCACCTTTTTGTTGACATGGTTCATTTTATTAACAAGGTTATATTAATGACAAAGCCTAGCGAAGCCTCACGCACCTAGCCCGTGAGTACTCCCCGCACGGCTTGCCTCGGTTATACTTATCTTAACATCTTATTAATTATCATAGTAATTAGGTCAGGTTAAGGGGTAAGGACTTGCCTGGGAGGTTCTTATTTAATCGGCACGGCGTCGAACGTCTCTAGCTTTCCTCGGACGGAAACTCCTAATCGGGTCGATGTAGAACTACGGCGCGTGATTAAATATTAAATAAAAGGGCACAATATAAGCTAGAATTTAAATGGGCATCGAATAATGGGACAATGACATGAATAAATAGGACATGATAGAAGAATTTTGGAAGTTGAACGGAGTGATTTGGAGTTGGATCGGAAAAGATATGAATTTCCAAAGTTTAATAAAAGATTTATAAAGTAATTAAACTTTGGAAATTTAATCTGGGAATTTTGGTAAAAGCTGTGAAGGTGAAACTGTATGGGTAGGGTTATGTGTGTACCTAGTTTATTCATGAATTTTCTGAGAATTTTCGGATACATGAAAAATATATTTTTTACTCCGTCGTGTACACTCCACCGTGTGGCCGTAGTAATTTACAGTGGGCTGACGCGTGGGTCCACGTCCGCGCTGGGGCTGGCCGGTACTGTACCATGGACTCGGTCGTGCCCATCGTGAGCCGATCTAGGGCTGCTGGTTTTACTCCCTTCATTCCTGTACACCGAGCGCACATGAGAAAAGGGAGAGGGTGCATGCCCATGACAGATGGGACCCACGGGTGGTGCTTGCCTCTCCACGTGAGTCAACAGGCTCGCGTTCCTCTTCCAAATCCCGTACAGCAGCGCAAGGTAAAGGAGAGGATGTGCTGCGGCGGCGACATTGGCATGGCCCGGTGCGGCGGCGCTCGTCGGCGTGGCGCTGGGCTGCGGCGAGCGCGGCTACGGCTGTGCGGTGCACCGGCGATGGCCTCGGTGGCGTGGTGCGCGCGCGGCTAAGCGCGGCACGGCATCCACGGCCACTACGGCGAGCGCGGCGTGGCCGCAGCGCGTGCAGTCCATGGCGGCGCGGCGAGTCCGGCCGTGACGGCGGCGTTCCCGGCTTCCGTGCATCCGGCGTGTCGGGCCTTGGCCGGAGCAAGCGCAGCGCGCGGCGGTAGGCAGCAATGGCCTTGGCTGCGATGCGTCGGCGCGGCTGCTCCCCGCGTGATGACCACGGCGCGTTCCAGCTACGGCAGCGCGATGACCGGTGACTCAGGACGGCGGGCGCGGCTCGTTGGTGGCCCGGCGTCGGGCTCCGTTGCAGCGTCCCGGCGGCTTGTTGCCGGTGCCTTCGGCGTGGCCTCGGCTTCAGCGGCGGAGCGCAGGGCGCGAGGGAGGCGAAGCAGGATCGCGTCGTCCGCGCAAGCTCCGTCCTCCGTTCGTCTCCCCGTGCTCAGGCTGGAGGCGAGGCTCCCCTGGCGGCCGTGGTGGCCTATTTATAGGCGTGGCGGAGGGCTTGGTGGCCGGGATATTTTCCGGCAACCCGGCAGGCTCCAGTGCGACGTGGCACGGCCAGCTCGTCGGATTGATGGGACTCGACGGCGGTGCTGTTGCTTCGTCGTCGGCCACAGCGGATGCCGGCGGGTGACGACGACGGAGGAGCTGGCGTTCGCGTGGGCGGGGAGAGGGCCAGCTGTCCAGGCAGCGCGTCGGCTTCTCCGACATGGTCCACTCGTCCCCGGTGTGAAGGTCGCCGGCGCTGTGGTGCGCGTGCTCCGCGTGCTGGTGGAAGCAAGGTGGAGTTCAGGGCGTCGAGATATTTCCCGACACGGTCGCATGGCTTGCTGTGCCATGGTCAATGCTGCTGTGCAGCTCGCGTGCGTGAGACAGAAGGGGATAGGGAGGGTGATGAAGCTGACGTGTGGCCCCAGGGTGTAAGTGAGAGGAGGAAAGGAGAGATGGTCGCTGGGCTTTTGCTGCTCCTTGGGCTGCTGCTGCTAGCGGGCCGGTGCTGGCCGAGCTGGGCTGGGAAATGAGCCCGAGAGGCTTTCCCTTTTCCATTTCCTTTGTATTTTTTTTCTTTTCCATGTATCCTTGTATATGCATATACATATATATACGTTCATGTATTTACGTATATATATATTCATAGCCATACTCAAATGAATAAATGTACTCATTTGTATATAGCCATGTATTTGTATATATATATTATTTGTGCATGGAACAACTTTCTTATATTCCCGTAAAAATTTAACTAGGCACGACAATTGGATTCGAATTTTGGGATTTGGGATTATGGATTGTTGGAGTTGTGGTGGCTGGATATAGGGTTTGGCAAGGTCAAGGATGGGTCAAGAGAGGGGATGTTTGGTGGGTATAAAGTCAAAGGGAAGGTCGAGGATATTTGATAGGTGATGATCAAGGGATATTATTTGGTGGCGATAGCAAGGAATAACTATTCGATGCCAAGTAAATTCTAGGACAAACAAACTAGCAAGCGTACATTCAAGCATATATCCTAATTAAACCTATATGGTGAATTTTGATGCAAGGATTTCGAAACGGGGTTTCGGTTTAGCGGAAAATAAATCAAGTTTTTAGTTGTAATTCAAAAAGTTCAAATTTTTAGTGATTTTTAAAATGATGCAAAAACACGGGTGTTACACTCCAGGCATTGGCGGTGCTGGTCATCATGACCACTTTCTTCCTTGCTGCCTTTGGGTCATGCCGTCGTTGGTCCAATCGCCGGATAGTTCAAAAGGGCTTCTTTGCTGCGCATGTGTTATCAGTGTCACTTGGGACCTATAGTATTGGTCTAATGCAGTCTTCATCGGTGAAGAGCGAGATGTATCCATTATGGACTGTGTCCTTGTTCACCCTCTTTGGCTGCATTGATTCAGTTACGACCTACAAATGGTCTTGACTACAAAGGTTCGCTTTCAAAGGTGGTATATGGGATTTGCCTCAACTGTGCATATGCATTATTGATGAGTATTTCAACCATCTCCAGTATTGTTGCTAACACTGCTATAGTCATATTGGCCACTATCACTTTCATCAAGGGCTTCCATAGGTCATTGGCACTTGTGCAACAAAGCAGAATGCGAAACATGGTACAAAATTTAAAAGATGACTATGGAGATTCATGTCTTCTAAGTGCTGATCCCGTCACGAAGGCCGAACTAGGTAAAGTAATCGTTGATTTGGAGGATAAAGTTACTTGAAAGGACATAGAGTATGAATTGAATCAGGAAAATAAAGATGATGAGCTATGGTCGTCCTATTATGACGTCTGTGTTGCCTTTGGTCTGTCTCATAAGCTGCAAAGGCATTTTCATGGGCTGGACAGCCTGGACTATCATATGCCAGATCCAAGAATCAAAGTGGGGAACATTGACTACAAGTGGGCCTTCAAGTTAATTGAGGTTGAGCTAGCATTTCTATACGATGTCTTCTTCACTGGTAACCCGTTCCTTCACTACTACCAAGCAAAAGCTGCTAGTCTGTGGGCATTAGCATCATTTTTCGGAATATGTTTCGTCGGGGTAGCAGCTTCAATTCCTAGAACAATGACTAGCCGTCGTAGTACTGCTGATCCTCCAGGTGGTTGCACCAGTGTTGTGGACACCACAACTGCAGATCTTGTTCTCACTTTTACCATATTGGTATTTCTGGCTCTATTGCAGCTGGTGCACTTGATTCGTTCTTGGACATCAAACTGGGCGAGAGTCGCTGTCGCCAGCGCCTACATCAAATATCGAAAGGGGTGGACATGGTGGCTACGATTAAAGGCGTCGGTATCTACCAGCACTAACTGGTTTGACAAGTACCTCTGGCAAGATAAGATCAGCCAGTATTCCATGCTACCTGATGGGAGATTAACATGGAAAAGAAAAGGTGAACGGAGAGGCACAAGAGGCAGCAGCTTAAAATTAGTGAAGATGCTAGGATTGGACTACGTATGGGAGGTTCTCTGGGACTTGCTGGCCAACGACACCAACAAAAGAGCGGCACTTAAGGTGGTGGACGACGTGAGGGCGTCCACTATTGAATTTCTTGGTCAGGTCGAGACCAGCAGAATAGATGGTAATTGGTTGTCCTTATCTAATACTAGTCATGATCCAACTATCGAAAGATTTCTTCCTTGGGTGGTCGTGGATCCTGAAGTATATCAATCGGAATCGCAGAGTTACAGATATACCAATTGTGTTATGATGTGGCACACTGCGACATGGTACTGCAAACTCGTGGAGCAGGAGCAGGAGCAGGATGCCTGCACGTCGGAGGGGCATATATGCAGCAGGGAAACTGCAGGCAGTGCCGACTACTTGAAGAGAGCAGCTCAGCTGCAGCAGTAGCATGTTGTTTTAAAAAAGAAAAAGCAGCATCCGGAGGAGGAAGACAGGAGAACCAGAATCGGCGCGTGGCCAGTGCTCTATCAAATTACTGCGCCTATTTGGTGGTCTCAGCGCCAGAGTTACTTCCTCCGCCGGCCCCAGAGACGAAGAGCGCATACGACAAGTTTGAGACGGAGGCACTACAAGCTCTATACAACTACAAGGACGACCTTCTTGGAGCAATGACAGACTCTGAAATTTTGACAGATCTGCTATCCAGATGCTACATCAACTCCTCTTACCGTCTTTACGGATTTTGGTATGGCATATCTCTAGCAAAGCTGCTTCTTACGCGTCGCTCTGATGAGCTCTGGGAGACACTGGCGCTTGTGTGGGTCAGATTGTTGGTCTACGCGGCGCCGTATGGCAATGCGGAGGCGCACATGAGGCACCTCGCGCAGGGAGGTGAGTTCATCACCCATCTCTGGGCCTTGCTCTTCCACCTTCACATCCGCCAATGGGAACAACCGGACAACATACATAACATCACCAACATGGAGGAGGCTGCGAGGATAATCACCAATGGTGACAAGGCCGTCGTCATCGCCTTGTTCAGTTCCCTATCCGTACGAAACATTTCTTCTTTTATTCCCATCATCAATCATTATTGCTATATTAATATATTATTATTACTATAATCTCAAAAAATATTAATATTACTAAGCTTTGCGTTAATGCTACCTTAACTCTAGCCCAAACGCTCGAAAAAGAAACTTACCGTGATACAATTCTTAAAAAGCTCACTCATAGAATATATTATTCATTTAGAAAGTGAGAGTGATAAGCTAGCTCTTTACGAGATAATCTCACACATTTTTTTTTTCCTATAATTGATGTTTGAGTAAAGTACACTAGCGGTCCTTAAACTTGTGGTCTTTGTGTCATTCCGGTCCCTAAACTCTCAAAACAGTCATCTAGGTCCCTAAACTTAGTTCGGTGCCAAAATAGTCCAAACGGGTCTGCACAAGGAGTAACGGGCTTTGTTGACATGTGAGGCCCACAAGTCAGCTCCATCTTCCTCCTCTCGTTTGTAAATCTGACGGCAAAGCCACAAGTTTAGGGACCTATATGACTGTTTTTGATAGTTTAGGGACCGAGATGATACAACACCACAAGTTTAAGGACCGTTAATATACTTTACTATTGATGTTTATATACTTACATATTTCTCTATACTAATATGTTAGGTTACTTCATTTTTATCATTTCTGAAGTTCATATGACATAAAAAGTTCACTCTATTATAATGTGCCCTTATACTCTATGTCCCTAAATGTTTGTCGCCACCATTTACATGCCAACAACTTTGACTCGATTTTTAGAAATGCATGCAACATTTACATCTCCAAACATATTTATTAAAAAACCAAATTCAAATTTCTATCAAGTGATACTAACTATGTATAAAAAATATTAATATTTTCTAATAATATATATTTAGTCAAAGGTAATTCTTGAAAGCGAAAAACGATGAACATTTTTTGGAACAGAGCGAGTATTACTTAGCTAACAGCTAGGCACCTTACCCCACTTTCAACAAGTCCACTTCGTATTTAGAGTACATGTAATTAATATAGCATTAGAAGAAGTCATTGTGTTGAGATAAAACGGACCCCATGTCATCTCGGTGAGGCGACTCAAGGGCTACCGGGCGTCCACCGAAACCTCTCCCCACCGCCAACTCCGCACGCCCTAACTACCTCCGCTGCTCTCACGGCAAGTGGCGGCCGACCGCGCGCTCTCACTCCTTTGTTAGGAATGGGTCGACATGTGGGGCCAAGACAATGCTGGCTGAGGAGGCCTCTTCGAGCTACAAAAGGTGAACCGGTTGGCGGGAGAAGGCATCGAATGAATTATCGGAGGAACAAGATTCCCTCCTCACGACCATTGTTCCCCTTCCTCCTGTGGCCTCTTCCTCTAGGTCTAGAGCTATACCTTGCCCGGTCCGATTTCTCCCTTCTCCACCTAGATTGCTATGCTAAGCTCTAGACCTCCCTTCCCGAGGTCTTCTAATCTGATTGTATCCCGAATCTAGTTGTTACGTGAATCGATCAAGTGATCGAAGTTGGTTGTTGCTAACAAGTGGTATCGAGAGACAAAGTTCCTTAGGGTCTTTGCATGCGATGCCGGCCAGAGAGATGGCTGCGATGTCGGCGCGAGCCCAATGTTCGATGATGTGCCGAGCCATGGACAACATCTTCACCGACGCCCCAATCGGCTCGCTCTGGGACGAGCTGCTCGGCCGTGTCCACCTCCTTCGAGTTGCGGAGGGAGAACAATGGGGGCGTGCTATAATCACTGCAGCCCCCGCACTCCTCGCCCGTGCCGTCATCGGGCACCACGGGCGAGACGCCGCCTACGCACCCATCGTCTCTATTGACGCCATCATCGCCTTCATCATCGGGGAGAGCAGGGCTTCCACAACTACGTCACCAACGATGCGGGCATCGTTTCCGTGGGATGTGTTCACGCCCTTCACTTCGCCTCGTCCACTTTGACAATAGCTTGTACGGAACACACTCACACTCCTCCCGGCACGCCCGGCTTCATCCCATCCACTTTAACGCTAGTTCCCTGCGGCCCGGCCGCTCCGAACCACGGTGTTGCGCCATCATCATAGCTTCTACGGGCAGCGCACGATTGAGGCGACACGAGCTCGCGCTGCCATGAGATGGAAAAGAGCGGGCGGTCCGCGTGGTCCTCCTACATGGCGCAAGCCGACCAAACAGAACATTGTCCTGGTGCATCGTCCGGTTATGGAGGCCTATATCCCGCTCTCCGAGCTCGTCTCCGGGCGCCGCCAACCTGTTAGCCCCAGCACCGAGCACCTCGACCTCCTCGACAACGCCACTACGGGCCTCATTCGCCCCAACGTCACCAACATCGAGCTCATCAGCATCAACCTCACGCACCTCACCGCACTCGGCGAGCCCAAGGCATTCATCCTAGTCTGGAATCGGGTTGTGGCATGGGTTGCACGTAGCGAGCTCACACCAACATCGTCATCATGGTGTTCGACAACAGGCCCCTACCACGACAAGTTTGTCCCTGCATCGGTGACTGCGATACCTTCTCCACCTCAACAGCTTCTGCCGCTCCTTAGCTACTCCAACATGTCTAGTGGTAGCATGGTGGCAGGGATGCCGTTCCACTAGGAGTTGGGTGTGGACACTAGCCGCCGGGGTCTCCATATCGGTAATCCATGTTATATTGCTGGTTATGTTCAGGATGAAGCGACTGGTGATGGGCATGTTCCGGGAAACTACGGATGGCCTAGAATCGCAATGCCGCCACCTCCTGGTGCGTCTAGGATGCTGCATTACGCCTGAACATTGGGAATTCACGGCAACCGATACAAGCTCGTCAACGACGGTGCTATGGCTTGAGGGCAAGCCACATTTCAAGGGGTGGGGAATGTTAGCTATGGCTGACATGTGGGGCCAAGATAAGTTGGCGGGAGGCCTCTTCGAGCTACAAAAGGTGAACCGGCCAGCAGGAGAAGGCATCGAATGAATTATCAAAGAAACAAAATTCTCCTCCTCACGGATTAATCGTTCCTCTTCCTCCTCGGCCTCTTCCTCTAGGTCTAGAGCTCTACCTTGCCTGGTCCAATTTCTCCCTTCTCCACCTAGACTGCTCTGCTAAGCTCTAGACCTCCCTTCCCCTGAGGTCGTGTAATCTGATTGTATCCGAATCAAGTTGTTCTGTGAGCGATCGAGTGATCGAAGTTGGGTGTTGCTAACATCCTTCCAGTGCCTTAGGGAGAAATGGTGGCGACTTTCTGGCGGCCTTGCGGACGCGAGGCTCGCGTGCACTCCCCTGCCCTTGCGCCTTCGGGTGGCTGGGGTGGTGGCTTGGGGCTAGTCGGGCCGGTGATTGTCGCCTTGGTTGTGTCTTGGGGCGGTGACCCCCTCCTCTCCCGTGGCCTAGGTGGCGGCTGGCAGCAAGCCAAGATGGACGCTTGGCCTCTTGGTGTTCGTGTCACTAGATGACTTCGTGACCGGGTAGCACCCGACCGCCCGCTACATTGAACAAGGCGAGGCCGTGTGTGTGATTGCAGGTTGGCCAGAGTGGTACATGGTCTTTGGGGCGGTCTAAATCTTTGCGACAGCTTGTGGGGGGGATAAACCCCTATCCCTCACTCACGTCAACATGGGCCGAGCCACTCAAAGGCCCAAGCCACAAGACCAAGCCCATCGACGTTCTCTGTAGGTGGCCATCGTGGAGATCACAATGAAGGTGTGGCGCCAAGATAGATGTTTCCTTGTATGACTCTAAATCGTATCCGATGTAAGCTTCCCTATTATAACGGATCGATAAATCTTGTCGTAGAACCAACCAGTAACCCTGCCCCCCGGATATATAAGGCGGGCAGGGACCCCCTCTAAAACTCATCTCGTATTCCACCAAGCAATACAAACTATAAGCAGGACATAGGTTTTACGCCCTCAAGGCGGCCAAACCTGGGTAAACTCTATGTTTTTGCCCTCTCATCTTGCTTAGACATCCCGCAAGTGGTCCCGCACCTCTACCTCTCACAATCTACTAGCTTGGGCATACCCCTGCAAGGCTATCGGCCATATCTCATCGACAATAGCGGGTTGCGTGGCAACCTGTGGTTCTATTGTTGTGGTGGCAGTGTAGGTGTTAGCCGGTTCTGGTCGTTGCATGCCCCCGTGGCTACTCATTACCTGCGTATTCATAGTTGGGTGCTAGGCAAAAGCCTTGGCGACTAGTCATCGAATGGCAACACATTTTGGGTGCCATTTTCCTCCTTGGAGGCATATGTTGTTGCACCTTCCTTTCCTTCAGCGTGGTACTTTTTGTTTATGCTTGTGTGCACTTCATATCCTTAAACTCTTGTGTTTTCCCTACAGTGTGATCGCTTCTCCGGGGATGCTTGGCCACTTCCTTTGTCCCTTCTTTGGCGAGATACTTTGTCGCCCATGCCTAGTAGTTTTGAGTGAGCGGATATTTTGTCACAATAGTTTGTTGGTTGCCTGTTGTAGTTCTTCAACTTTCCCTACAGGATACTTTGTCGCTACTGAGTCCCCTCGCTAGACTTAGATCATTAGGAATCACTTTTTCTGAGGATGAGGTCTAGGCTGTCATTAGGAGCTTGCCTAGCGACAAAGCGCCCGACCCGGATGGGTTCATGGGTCTTTTCTACCAAACTGCTTGGGAAACCATTAAGGGAGATGTCATGAATGCGATCATTGCATTTTGGTCGCAAGATGGGTGAAGCTTCCACCATATTAATGGTGCTCTAATGATTCTACTTAAAAAAGAAGGGACCAGCCGAGGATATTAGAGATTTTCGGCCGATAAGCCTGATGCACGTATTGGGAAGTTGATTACTAAGTGCTTGGCTAACCGGTTAGCTGGGGTTTTGGGAAGTCTCATGCTTGCCAATCAGAGTGCATTCATCAAGGGACGCAGCCTACACGATAATTTTAGAGAGGTCCGGCTTGTGTGCAAAGCGATCCATGCCAGTCTTTGGCCTTGCATTGTGCTCAAGATTGATATCGCAAAGGCCATCGATTCCCGTGGCATGGCCTTTCCCCGCTTGAGGTACTCCAACATATGGGGTTTGGTTTGTGGTGGAGGAACTAGATCTTAATTATTCTCTCCACGGCCAACACAAGGATCTTACTTAATGGTCACCTAGGTAGGCGCATATGTCATGCGCGAGGGATCGTGCTGTAGGCGATCCGCTCTCACCGTTGTTGTTTGTCTTGGTGATGGAGGTCCTCAACCACCTACATGGTCAGCGGACCAACAAGGATTCCGTTCGCTCGTGCTAGGTCTATCGCGCCCTAGAGTGAGCCTCTATGCCGATGACCTTATCATGTTTGTTGCGCCAAATCAGCAAAAGTTTGTTGGCGGTGAAAGGAGTTTTGGAGATCTTTGGGAAGGCTTCCGACCTTTTTCTAATTTGGACAATAGCGCCTGCCATGCCGATCCATTGCATGGAACTTCATGTGCGACATGTCTAGAGCCTCTTGGCTTGCAAGATTGACATGTTTTTGCGTGCCGTTACATGGGCATCCCATGATCGGTGTTTAATTTAAGAAGGTCAATGAGCAGTCCCTAATTGATAAGGTTGTTCCTCGCATTCCAGGTTGGAAAGGGAGTTTATTGAAAGTGGCAGGACGGATGACGTTGGTTCAGGTGACGTTGTCTGCCATCCTGGTGCACATATCCATTGCACTCGTTTGTCGCCTTGGGCGCCGGACACCGTTTACAAACTCGCGGCGAGCTTTCATTTGGGATGGTCGACTCCATCACCGGGGCTACCGCAAGGTGGCTTGGGTCATTGTGGGTCAGCCCAAGGAGCTTGGCGGGCTAGGAGTGACTGACCGGTGGCGTGTCGGTGTGGCACTGCGGACTCGTTGGGTCTAGCGAGACCACCTAAGGGGGAGAAGGCTTGCGTCCAAGGAGCAACATACACTCGCGTTGTTCTAGGCAGCCACGACCTTCTACCTGGGAAACGGGGTGCTAGACGGAGATGGGCCATAGTGGCCGAGGCCATGCTAGAGGATGTGTGGTTCCATCATGTCACTGGTCTAGTGACATTGCAGCTCCTAATAGAGTTCAGTCGGCTCTCTGATCTGCTCGACGAGGTTTACTTGAGCCGGATACCTTTGTCTGGCATCTGTCCAGGGATCGGAACTACTTTGTTGCCCCAGCTTATGGGGTGATGTTCTTCGGATCTTCTCCTGTTCTTGGTGCCAAACAGCTCTAGAAGACTACAACACCTCTGAGAGTCAATGTCTTCTTCTGGCTTGTCCTTCATGGTCATTATTGGACCGTCGATCGCAGGTTCCATCATGGGTTGCGTGCTATTAACGATTGCATCCTATGTGATCGATTGCTTCAAAACGATGGATCACATCATTCTTGGGTGCGCCTCTGATCGGGAGGTTTGGTATATTACTCTCTCTAGGTGCCAATTGTTGACTTACGTGACTTTAGTGGAAGAGCCATTCTTCTCTTGGTGGCTAAGGTGTAGAAAAAGGTTACCTAACATGTTGCGCCGTGGTTTTGACTCCTTGGTGTTTCTTGTTGGATAGCTGTTGTGGAAGAGCAGACCGCCAGGACCTTCGACTGGACCATCTCCTCCTCGGCACCACTTGTGGAAGCCATACATGATGATGCACTTTGCTGGAGGTTGGTGGGTAATAGGCACCTCAGGCTGTTCTTTGTCGTCCTAGGCTTGTAGTGGCTTTCCTAGTTTTTGGAGTTTTCCTCGGTTCATCATGTAATACAAGTTCTTAGGATATAGTAGCAGTTAGGTTTGTCTTGGGTAATCATTGTGTTACCTTGTCGTGTCTTGTTGTTTGGAACTCCCTATCTACTTAATGAAAAACGCGCCGGGCATGATCTCAAAAAAAAAAAAACTTTGTCGCTACTAATATGTGTCCTTTCTATAGTAGATTTTTGGCTCCCGTGGTCTCTTCTCTAGCGTATACTTTGTCACTAAGGGTTTCTTGGTCGAAACTTCTCACATTTGTCATTTCTTGACATATACTTTGCCACCAACACTATTGGAAGCTTTCCTCATCACCCATGCGGTTTCACTAATCTATAGCCATCAATGTGTTGTTGTCCTTCTCGTTAGGGTTTTGAGGCCAAGGGTCCCTCCTATTTTCTCTTGCGGCTCATCTATATCTTTGTATGAGTCATGTGCAACTTTTTAAAACCCTATGGCTGTGTCGTAGAGGTCTCAGGTGTTGGCGTGTCTCGGGCGTTTGCCGAGCCGTGCGGCGATGTCGCGAATGTCGATGAAGAGGCCAGACCGTGAGTGGTGCAGGCGGGCGCTCCCATCTCGGCACGCGGGGTGTTGCCTTTGTATGAATGTCTGGCCTTTGTCCCTTGCGGTAGTACTCCACTTCGTTGGACACGAAGTCCCACATCACCTTCCCTAGGCTTGCCGACCATGGCATGCCGAGGATGATGTCGATTTCTTTGCCGGCGTGAAGCATGTAGGCGTCGATGTTGAAGATGTCGGTGCGGATGTGGATGGGGACGTCATAGGAAGCCGCCTCGGCATGTCGAAGTGGTGCTAGTGCCAGTGGTGACCGTCACCGCTGTGTGTGAAGTCCTGCTGTCGCCACCACACGAGGGTCGATGTAGTTGTGCGAGGCGCCCTAGTCTACGATGATGCTGACGCTAGTGCCTAAAATCACCCCGACGAGGTAGAGAGAGTTGACACCAAGTACCGGGGAGTTGGGATCCCCGATGAGGCCCCCCGCGTGGTCGATGATGTCCCGGGCTACACTATCGGTGTTGTTGTCGTGGTCGTTGAAGACCGTGATGTCGAAGAGGTGCTTAAACTTGTGACCCCACGAGAACGGTTCGTCACGCTTGAAGCAAAGGCCAAATTTGCGTCATTCGGTCATCTCCTTCGGGTCGGCCGCTGAACGGCCGGGGTGGTGTTGTCGACGTGGGTGGCACTAGTGGTCTTTGCGGGCGCCTTGCCCCACTATTGTGGTGCCTTGCGGACTTGTAGAGGATGACGAGGCAACGCTCATACGCCCTAGCGGCGACATGGCGTTCCATGTCCCGGGTCCTGCAGCTCGGCGTCGGTCTTGGTGGTTCGCCGAGTCCTGTCGTGTAGATGTTCACTTGCTGCTGGTCATCCAAGTGCTCGGCGTGTGCCACATGCGCTAGGAATAGCTCCGTGTACTCATCGGCGATGCCCGATCTTGCGGAGCGATGCCGGTTCGCCAGGCGTGTTGCGCAATGTCGCTTGTCCCGGCGCTTGTTGACATACTAGGCGAACACGCCCAATCTGTCACCACCTTCTTCTAGGATAGGGGCATGTACCACTGCTGTGCTCCTCCTATGAGATGGTAAGGCGCATACCGGACTTGCTTTCGATTCTTTGGCGTACCTTGCCCTCTGAAGAACTACTTGCGGCGATTGAGCTAGGGCAGGGGGTCCTCCTTGTCGTCGTACATCGGGAAGGACAGCTTGTGCGGGCGAGGAGCGAGTCTCGGAAGTGATCCGTGGAGGGGCATGGGTGGGGGCGGGTGCCGCCTTAGGGGCCCCGTGGTCGGCGTTGGTGCCGCGCCGGATGGTGGACAGTTTGGCCTCGACCTCGGCCACGAACTCGGCTCGCCGGCGGTCCCGGCGTTCTCCTTTGCATTCTTGAGGAAGGCGGTCAGCCTCCACCATGGCAGCCTTGACGCCGATCTCCTAGGGATTCCATGGCCTTGCGCTTTGCGTTCCTCCTCGCGGATCGGTACGGAGAGAATGGAGACTTGATCGGCGAAGTTTTCGAGGCGGGTGGTGATCTTGTCGAACTTCCGGGCGAGCAATTCTAGCAGCTTCTTCGAGTCGGCATCCCCGATGGTGGGTAGATCAAAGTGGCCTCCGGATACCACCTGTCATAGCCGCCTTGGAGGGGGTGGTGACGGGCTAGCGGCACCTTAGGCGGCGGCGTGGTCGGGCGGGGGCGGCGGCGCAAGCGTGGCGTGATGAGATTTCCTTATAGAGTCGGAGCAAAAGACCGAGAATTATTTCTTTATTGTTTGCCCACAAGAGATTACATCCTCTTGCTTATATAGCCCTCCTATGAGACTTATATCTCAAGCAATCAGAAATGTTTCCTTATATATTTAGAATACCTTTTACAAGCAATCCTTATTCCTTTCCTAATAGAAGATTTCCTTATAGAGTCGAATTTCTCCTTCACACCAAAAGTCTTAATCTTATCCTAATCAAACTTCTATTTTAATTACCAAAGAAGTCGTGGAGGCCAGGCGGCGGTGCACGCGCGGGAGGCCAAGGGGCGGCCCCCTGCCGCCACGGGCCCCTTTTGGGCCGGCCCCTCTGGGCCCCATCCTTTGGGGTGTGACATTGCCCCACGTGGATTGGAATTCAAACCTGAGATAGGTGTCCTTAGCTCCTCTCATCACTTTACCCCCAGAGTCATTTGTGTCTATATGCTATATTCACTCCCCCTATAGTATTCAATTTTTAGGATTTATTTTTAACAAAATGAATATTTGAAACCCTACACGACGTCAGATGAAAAACTCATCAACTATAAAGGTATGTGTGGCTCCCATCGAGTGCAACTTTGATTTTGATTGTTTTTTTACCATTCAAGGTCGTTTTTCTGCACGTACACAGTGAATGTTAATGTAGAACTTTGTTTCTTCTTTCTGCTTTTGCTTGTTTTTTCTCCTTTTATACTCGGTGTTTTGTTTTAATCAATTTGTACTTAGGAGCCCATTCCTCAAAAAAAAAAAAAAAAAAAAAAAGTGTTTGGACCTGGGGTGGCGTTATATATATTTCAATTTAATCTCGGGAACTTACTTCTATTCCCGAACGGTACAGGGTCCTGACAGTGATGAGCTTGCTACTGCTTCAAGGATAGAAAAAGGTGTAAGATTTTACCAGACTTCAAATCCTGAGGTTGCTAAGCTCTTCCATATTGAGTGGCCGATGATGCCCCCTGCCCTAGTACTGGTGAACAAAGATAACTTCACCTTATACTGTATGTTTATCAATCTTATATATGTTAATAATTCTATAAAAATATGTTCATATTTTAATATTTCTCCACGTTTTGGCTTGTATATTTACTGCTCGGGTTTATATGTTACTCAATGTGTGTATTTCTCATATGTAGATGGTCGATTCCGTGCATATGCCATTGCCGATTTTTTTGTCAGTGAATGTCACAGTCGAGCCGGGCTCCGCGCCACGGTGGCGACTAGGCGCGGTTCGGCAGCGCTAGAGGGCAGCGTGTGCGTGGGCAGTGGCGGCGCGGGCGGCGCAAGTGAGGGCAAGGGAGAAGACCGAGTCTTAGAAAGAGGGGGAGATAAGGGTTAAACCCTATTTTGATTACTACTTAATCTCGAATGATTACATATCCCCTTGTCCTAGGAAGACTTGGCTTCTAAGCAAACCTATATTCTATTTGTTTATTTATTTCCTAATTAATTATTGCCTAAGATAACTTGTTGACGAAGATGATGACGAGACGGCGGCAGGGCTGCTGCATGCCTTCTCCACTGGGCATGCGCGCAAGCAATGTTGGGTTGTGTCACCAGCCTCCCTAGGGCCCATCGTTTGGACTGTGACATCTTCTCCTCTTTTCTATGTACACAGCGCGTCCCCGCGTTGTATCGTTGCCCCGTTGTCGGCGTTGATGGAGAAGTCAAGGCCGAATGTCCTGAAGCCTGTGGCATCCGCTTGCATGTTCAGGCATCGACATGTTGCTAGGTGGATGTCCTTTTTAAAACTAAAATTCCAAAGACTGTACAGAATATGCAGGAACCAAGATTGGTCAGTTATTAAATTTAAAGAGGTAAAGTGGGACATGGATTTTAGGAGAAGATTGGACATTGATGAGGTGGCTGAGTGAAATGAACTACAAGAGGAGCTATATCTGGTGCAGTTTGTTGGAACCGATTGGCGCTGGAACGCCTGGAACGTCGACCTCGCCGGCGACGTGGTGACCGTGCTCACCACTTCGTAGATTGAAACTAGAAGAAATGAAATCAAAGACAATTATGGCAAATTGTTGCTGCCCAGCCGCAGCCCTCATCACGACTTTATTCAAGTATTTATACATGAGATCCCCCACGTCGTACCGCCCGATGCGCTGCGCCGTTCTCAGCGACGCGCTCTCATGCACCATGATCGGCACGACGTGGCGTTTTTACAACTCTTGACTCAAGCAACTCGTAACCAAGCATGACTTTAGCCACGATCTACTTCTAACATGCTTAGACACCTAATGCATCAACGCTGGACTCTACTAACCGAAGCTTACACGACTCATTGCAACAATTAAGCCAGCTAACAAATCACCCCCTAAGTTGTTGCACATCGATCACACCGAGAGCAGTCCGCAGCTCCACATACTTGACACGCCCGAGTGGCTTTGTGAAAATGTCTGCCAACTGTCCTGCAGTCCCAACATGTTCAACTTCAATCTTGCCTTCCTCGATGCACTCCCGAATGAAATGATATCTTGTGTCTATATGTTTGCTGCGATCATGATGAACGGGATTCCAGCTCAATGCTATCGCCGACATGTTATCCATCAGCAATTTCACCGGTGCCTCCTTCGTTCCTAGCAGATCAGCCATGAGTCTACTTAGCCAAATTCCTTGACAAGCTGCCGCTGCTGCTGCCACATATTCAGCTTCACATGATGACAATGCAACTATCTTTTGCTTCTGAGAAGCCCAGGTCACCAAGCTGTTCCCAAGGAAGTAAACAACACCTGTCGTGCTCTTCCTATCCTCTGAATCTCCAGCAAAGTCACTGTCACTGAAACCCAAGAGAATCGGTTTCAGTTCAGTCCCCTTCTCATAGCTGCACCCATAGCCCACGGTTCCCTTGATATACCTCAATATCCGTTTGACAGCAGCCCAATGTGTTTTACCAGGCGCCTCCATATACTTGCTCACCACCCCTACAGCAAAAGCCAGGTCTGGTCTAGTGTTCACCAGGTACCGAAGACTGCCAATCACACTCCGATATGCTGTTACGTTCACAGCATCAGACTCCTTCCCTTTGCTTAACTTGAACCTCGGTTCCATAGGCGTGTCGGACAAGTTACAGTGCTCCATCCCAGCACTCTCCAAGATCTTGACCGCATATGCTCCTTGGTTCAGGGTAATTCCTCCTCTTCTCTGCACTACTTCAATACCCAAGTAATAACTGAGAAGACCAAGATCACTCATGCTGAACTTCCTCTTCATCTCCATCTTGAACTGATTGATGTCCTCAATCCTTGGTCCCACGATGATGAGATCGTCAACATACACCCCCACAATCAAGAAGGATTCTTTACTGCCTCTCTTATACACAGCATTATCTAATTTGCTCCTGAAGAAACCAAGAGCAGTCAGCTCCCTGTCGAGCTTAAAATTCCATGCTCGAGGTGCCTGCCTCAAGCCATATAGTGCCTTTCTTAACTTCAAAACTTTGTCACCTCTTCCTACCACAAATCCAGGAGGTTGTTGGACATATACAGTTTCTGAGAGATCACCGTTCAAGAAAGCAGACTTGACGTCCATGTGATGCACCTCCCATCCACCATGAGCAGCCAATGCCAACAGCACCCACACTGTTTCGATCCTGGCAACAGGCGCAAAGACTTCATCAAAGTCCACACCATGACGCTGTGCATACCCCTTGGCCACGAGCCTTGCTTTATACATCACAATGTTCCCCTCCGGGTCCTTTTTCACCTTGAACACCCACTTGAGGCCAATCGCTTTCTGGTTCCTCGGGAGATCACTGACATCCCAAGTCTGATTAGCCTCGATAGCCCCGCATCTCGCCGCATAGCATCCCTCCAGCAAGTTTCTGACAAAGCTTGCTCCACCGAGCTAGGTTCCTCGGCAGCTACCAGCACATGCCGTACGTACTCCAATTGCACTGGCACAGTCGACTCTAGCAGATCCGGCAAGGTTCGATACCGAAGAGGTGCCCCATCCGAATCTTCTTCAAGACTCGATGGTGGCGTTGCCCAATTGATCTGATTCCCATCATTGATCCACCACACGAGAGAACCGGGTGTGCGGCGATGCACTTGAACCCCTTGAGATGGAGTTGTCCGAACAGGTGAGCCCGGTGTCGAGCTATCATCGCATACCCTGAAATATCCGAATCGGTAGCCCCACTCCTCGTTGTCGGAATTGCTACGGTGTCATCATCTTCGTGAAAATCAAAACAGGCGCTAGATCATCTTCCACCGCGTCTGTTGCTGCATCTGTTCCACTCACCCCCCAACACCAGCTTCTCTTCTCATCAAAAATCACATCCCTCGAGACCATAAGCCGCTTTTTGACAGGATCATAGACCCTATACGCCTTAGTGCCCGGCTCATACCCGAGAAATATGCCCGGCACAGATCGATCCTCAAGTTTGGTTACACCTGGTCCGACACGTTTAGCATAAGCAACACATCCAAACGTTCTAAGATGTTGTACACCAGGTTTCCTTCCAAACCAAGCTTCATAGGGTGTCTTTCCATTCAGGCTTTTAGTCGGCGCTCTATTCAGAAGATACACCGCCACCATTACTGCTTCTCCCCAAAACCGCCCTGGCACCTTCTTTGCTTTGAGCAAACATCGCGCCATCTCTACCACAGACTGGTTTCGTCGTTCAACAACACCATTCTGTTGCGGTGTGAACGGGCAAAGTGGTGTTGTGCTTAATACCATGAGTATTGCAAAGACACCATGAACACGCCTAAATTGAACTCCCCCCACGATTCGTCCCCGAACGCTTTCAGCTTGTTCCCGCTCCATCTCATCTCTTTGCTTTCACCTTCTTGAAGCATTCAAACGCCCTCGTCTTTTTGTCTTCAATAGCTCAATCCACATGTATCTACTGAAGTCATCAATGATCAGAAGAAAGTACAGCCTGCCACCGGGAGTTGCTGGTGTGATAGGCCCACACAGGTCTCCATGGACAAGCTCAAGACCTGTATTTGCTCGATATGAGGACACCTGTGGGAACGGCTTGCGGTGATGCTTGCCGAGAGCACATCCGTCACAAACTTGCTCGCCACGTTGAATCAGTGGCATGCCCTCAACCATCTTCTTCACCCCCATATCACAAAGTGACCTGAAATTCAGATGACCGAACCGTGCGTGCCAAAGCCATGCAACATCATCCATCTTTGACACCGCATGCATTGGTTCGGTCGATTTACCTTCATGATATACAGACGGTTTTTCCTTTCAGCTTTCACCAGCAAGTTTAATCTCCCTTGGGATCTCTCATACACCGTCATGACCCCTTTGTCGATCTCCACTCTGCACCCTGCCTCTTCCAGCTGACCGAGGCTCACAATGTTGCACCGGAGGGATGGAATATAGTACACCTCGGTAAGGACACGGTGATCTCTATTCTTTCCAGCAATTGTCACTGCCCCGATCCCACAGATTTCCACCTTGGAACCATCTCCAAACCTCACCGACCCCTTCACTGTTTCATCAAGGGATGTCAGAGAGTCACGACACCCGGTCATATGACTTGTTGCTCCAGTATCCAGCACCCAGGCTCCAGCATCATAGGTGGAGGGAAACACGCGTTCTTGGTTCAGAAGCACGCTTTGCCTTCCCACCGCGGTTGTCCTCACCACGTTGCATACCCGAGCAACCAACAATGCACCATTGTCTCCATCGTTGCCCACATGGTGTGCCACCTCCCGCTTGTCCCCCCCGTGCTTTTCTTCTTCTCGGCACTCCTTGCGCCCGGTGCCCGTATACACCGCACTTTCCACACTTGCCCTTTCTCTCTGGGCGTGTCCCGGGACGAGGATCCCGAATCCCTTGCCTCCCCGTCACCGCCTTTGTTGAAGCGAGGCTTCCAGGGCTTCTTATCACTGCCCTGATGACCACCACCACTTCCTTTATTATTCACCCCAGATGAATCAGACATCATCCGGCTCTTGTTTCCTGCCAACCACTCCTCCTCCGTCAATAGAAGCTTGCCGGCTTTCTCTGTCACCTGATCAATGGATGGATCAAATCTCTCCTCCGCCGCCCTGAGATGTGCCACAAGATCCTCAATCGTGAGGGTTTTCAGATCTTTCACCATCTCCACTGCCACGGCCACCTGCGCATACTTCGCCGGCACAACACGAAGAAACTTTTTCACCATCCTTGTATCAGTCACACTCTCCTCACCGAGCCCACGAAGATCGGTTACTAGCTTGGTTATGCGAAGTGCAAAATCATCAATTGATTCCCCGGGTTTGAACATGATCGACTCAAACTCCCCCAAGAGCTTCTGTGCATTGACTTCGTTTACACGATCTGCTCCAAGACGCATGGTCTTGATTGCCTCCCAAGCATCCTTCGCCGTCTTCTTGTTGAGTAACATGGAGTGCATCTCGAACGGAACACCCCGAGCATAGAACCCAGCGCCCGGCCGATCTAGTCGCCTCTCCTTTCTCTCCCTTCTCCACGGCCTCCCAAAGATTTAATCCTTCAAGATTACATCAATATGAGACGCCCAACCCCGATAGTTGGATCGGGTTAGCACCAGCCACGCCAAGTTCGCGGCCGGATTGAACGCCTTGTCCATGTCAGTCTTGCCGTCGCCCATGGTGATCAAGCTTCGTTCTACCCGGCTCCTTGTGTCTCGAGATCAACGGCTTGCTTCTTCGTCTTCTACAACCTCTCGCCTTCAGCCGAACGCTCCCCGTAGCTCGATACCGGTTGTTGGAACCGATTGGCGCCGAACGCCCGGAACGCCGACCTCGCCGCGGCGACGTGGTGACCGTGCTCACCACTTCGTGATTGAAACTAGAAGAAAACGAAATCAAAGACAATTATGGCAAATTGTTGCTGCCCGGCCCGCAGCCCTCATCACGACTTTATTCAAGTATTTATACATGAGATCCCCCACGTCGTATCGCCCGCAGACGCTGCGCCGTTTCTCCGCGACGCCGCGCGTCTCATGCGCCATGATCGGCACGACGTGGCGTTCTGACTCCCCTGACTCAAGCAACTCGTAACCAAGCATGACTTTAGCCACGATCTACTTCTAACATGCTTAGACACCTAATGCATCAACGCTGGACTCTACTAACCGCTTACACGACTCATTGCAACAATTAAGCTAGCTAACACGGTTATCGAAGAGGAAGACAGAGTGAAGTGGGGATTAGAGGCCAATTGGAAATTTTCTACAAAATCATCCTACGGGTTTATCAAGGATACTGGACAGATTGACATAGGCATGATAGAGCGGTGGAAATCACATTTACCTCTGAAAATCAGGATCTTTTGTGGATGATATGGCATGATAGAGTGTTGACAGGTGAACAAAGACAAATTATAAAAGGAAGAGGGTCTGAGAAGTGTAAATACCGTGACAAGTTAGAAACCAAAGACCATCTGTTCTTTAACTGCAACATATCCAAGTTAATTTGGGTCTGGGTAAGAATTAGTTTGAGGTGGCCCCTCTAGACCAACCTCTGTCTCTAGGCTTGAAGACATGTTGGGAGAGGGGAAGGGTTATATTAATGACCATATAGTGTTAACCCCTAGCAACAGCGTGTGTGCTGGAGCTTGTGGAAGGCTAGGAATGACTTTGTTTTTTAATGATAAGCTGGTTAATTAAGTCACCTAAGTCCATTGCTTATAGTGTCTTGGGCGATTTGACACAGCGGAAGAAGAAGATGAGACCAAAAGAGGTGATGCTGATGGAGGACGCCTTCGTCAAGCTGCAGGAGATACTGAAGGCCTAGTGATTCAGCAAGTTTGAAGGAGATGGTGACAAGATTTTACTTTTGATGTCGTCTACCGGGGATATGTGTGCCAGCTTCCATTTGCTTTGTCTCAAACCCCTGTGTTGTTGCAGTCTGAACTTTGCAAGTTTATTTTGTTTCTGAACTGTCAGGTGCAGTTTGTTGTTTTAGTTCGTTATGGCTTTGTAAGCTTGTGCGCCGAGGGCGTGGTTTTATCTTGTAACCCGGCAACCCCAGCAGGTGCCTTGGTTCGTTTTGCTTTCAATATAAGCAGGGGAAGGGTCCTTTGGTCTAACAACATAGCCTTTACTCTTTAGCCCCGAGCTGGTTGGGGTAGGCTAGGGATGAAACTCATATGAAACAAGTAAAAAGAACACACAAAAAAAATAGGTCACAAGAAATAGGGGTAAATAGAAGAAGAAACAAAGGTCACGGTTCAGGCACACTGAATTATTGAAGATCAGATTATTTTGCATATCCAAATCACCCATCACATTAGAATGATGATATCCATGAAGAATGGTTTGTCAATTTGATTTTTCAGATCCTCCAAGTTCTGTATAGGCCCAAGCGAGGGATTGGTCTGCAGTTGTAGAGTATTCCAAGCATCAGAAGCTGTACTGCAATCTATGAAGAGGTGTAAGGCTGATTCTTCAACATTTTCTCCACAAAGGACACAGTTGTATTTGGGCAACTGGAATCAGTACTTACTGTTTTTTTCTCAAATTCCATAAATATTTTTACAGCTAAACTCCTTTTGTCTTTCTTGGATGAGCAAGGACAAAGATTTGGACAAAAGCTACGACAACAACGTTGAGGAAGCAGCACAAGCACCACTATTGGCAAAATGGCCTAGATCAAGACTCCAGGAAATTGAGCTATAAAATTCAACTAGAAGGGAACGAAGTGTGCATAAAATAGTAGGATATGTGAATTATAGTACCAACAACATAGGGCTTGCTTGCAATCCCTATTTAAAATAGAGGGCTATAGCTGTGGAAAAGGCTCGCCGCTAAGCTATTCGTATTTCTGCTACAGCACCACTATTTACATCTACATACCACTATTCACCGCTATAACGCCGCTATCTACTGCTATTTCGTATTTCATTTATTATTAATTTGGTATTTCGGACAATTAAATTATTATGAACCATGTTGTAATGTCATATTGGTATTTGGTAATGTTATTTAGACTTGTAGAACCTTATAAACGTATTTATGTTTATTAAATATCATATTTGCCTTGTTTTCACATCAATTATTTATGTTTTTCATTTCTTTATAAACCGCTATTTGGCATAGCTCCGCTATAGATTTGCTTAGCTTTATAGCCCCTAGAAAAAAATTTACCGCTATTTGTTATAGCCCTCTATTTAAAACTTGGCTTGCAATATAGTTTCGTACATACACCAGAATGAAATAACCGATGACCTGTATCAATACTTTTTTTTTTTTGAAGAATGTCTGTATCAATACTGACAAGTGTGAAGTGATCAATTTTGGGTTTATCTATATGCTAACTTGGTGCTAAAATCCAGCGTTGTGTGCAATTCAGTCTTCTCTGCTTTAGGCAAATGAATCTTTATATTATGTACCTCATTTGTTGGAAGCTTTAGGACCAACACAAATTGGTGCTTTAGTAGTAGAATGCAGGGCAATCCTATTAATCAGAGTGTCGCTTTACCGTGGTTTTGTCAGAACAGTGACTTTGAGTTTCTCATTGCGCTGATAATACTTCCTCCGTTCCAAATTGTAGTTCACTTTGGCTTTTCTAGATACATTGATTTTTGCTATGCATCTAGTTATACACTATGTCTAGATACATAGTACAAGAAATGAATCTAGAAAAGCCAAAGTGAACTATAATTTGAAACGGAGGGAGAATCGAGAGCAGAGTAGGTGAAAAGGTCTATCTTTTCACCATTTCAGGAAAGAAAAGCAAGTGCTAGTAACAGACATAACTCCCAGAGAAAAATAATTAGCACTAGTACAACAGGAGAACACAGTAGCAGTGAAAAGAGTCGCCCCTGATTAGGAATAGATATTTGGGGATCCTTTCCAAATGCTTATTTGTGAAGAAAAAAATTCCTTCCATGAGACACGATATTATGATTCACAAATGTTGACAATACCTATTCTTTCTCGAATATCATTTTCATAGCACACATCATCTGTCCAATTTTTTTTTTCTTTGCACCTGATGCTTATTCGGCTGCAACAAAGAAGGAGTATTTTCCTTCATTTAGTCAAGCTGGTTCTTGCCGAAATCGGTACTGGGCCGTACGTTTGGCTTGGGCCAGACTGGGCCGCAGACAATGCAACAGTGCCAGCCCATGGAAAGGTGACACGGGCTGTCTACCTGGGGCTGGCGTGAGGTTAGCTGGGTATCAGTCCCAACAGCAAGGCGAGCACCGCTGCAGTGAGTGGCCTCTGAGTCAGGCTTGAGGGCCAGATTTTGTGGATTGAATCCACAGCAACAGGTATATCCAATCCACGAAGCTGATCAATTGATAATCACTGTGGAAGAGTCATGTTAAATGACTCTGATGTTTTTTCTAAAAAAAAAGACTCTGATGCTTATTCCCGTGTCGGTGTAAATTCCACATATTGAAATAGTAACAAGAAATGGTGGAGAAAAATAAAAATAAAATCTAGTGTTTTGATTTCGATTGTTTGCGAGGACGGGGGCACGGCAGTAGACGGCGGACCAGCAGGCTGTAATTGGGCCGGACCAGCAGCCTCCGAGTGCACAAAGTATGCGACGAGAGCAAGCGTTCCATCGTGAACTGAAGGCAGAGATAGCCCGACGACTGCACGTGCAGAACGGTGCTTGCGTGGGAACTTCACACGAAATGTCTGCCCGTTCCGTGGGAAGCACGTGTGGCGGCGGTGGGACGGACGGTGCTCGTTGGCGGCGGTGGTGTGTTGGTTTGGAAGGGCCAGGCCTATGTTGCCCAACCAGGCCCACCTGTCACTGGACCAAAGAAACAGGGCACAATACCGCAAACGAGTTCACAGCTCCTCTGGATGTCAGAGGAGTGCATTCAGATTCTTCGAGGAGGTGGCGTGCGGCACGTGACATCACAGTGGGGCTCGGTGATAGCAACAACTCGATGGTAGCGATACAACTCGAGAGTATATATACTCCCTCTCAAGGTATTAGAAGTCGTTTAGGGACAAATGATACGGCCTCCAAAACACAATTTTGACCTCTTGTTATTATAAAATATTTATGAAAATGTGATATATGTAAGTATTTTTAAAGACAAATCTATTCATATAATTTTCACATTTACAAACTCAACAAATTAAAAGTTATTGATGATTTATATTCTCAATGTTTGACTCAAATCTTGTCCAAAACGACTTCTAATACCAAAATTTAGGAGTATGCTCATCTCTCTGTTTAAATGGAGCGATACCATACTAGTCAAGAGTATGCTCATGTGCTTAAATGGAGCGATACTAGCTCCATTTAAAAGCATATGAGAGAAAATGAATGCCACATGGGGTTATTAGTTAAGATGAATAAAAGTTGGCAATAAACATGATCCAGATGGCAAATTAGACCTCACAATATGCTTCATAAATTAATTAATTAACTTTCCAGCAAGTTCATTAACAGAGAGAACTCCACCGCTCCACCATGCCTTGAACTCGGAAGAATCCGATCCATGTGCTCCTATCCCATCACATGGGGTCACTTGGTCAGTATGGTGCGTTACGCGGGATATATAACTTTTTAGCATCCTACCAAATGTTCACTCTCCAATTAGCACCTTTTACCGGTTGCCGTTATTTTTTAGCACCCTCGAGCTGCAAACTCATACGTTTTTAGCACTTTTACACATGTGGCACACCACCTCACGCCGCCACACTGAACCGGGACGCCAAAAGACAAGAGTACCCTTTCCAATCAAAAAAAAAGGAAAAACGCTTCACACGCACGGACTTTTCCCGTCCGCATCTCGACCCCGACCCTTAGAGGACGCGCCTTTGAGGATTCGGCATGGATGGCGGCCGACGGGCTGGATTTCGCATGGATGGCGGCCGACGGCCGGATTTCGCCGCTGGGGCTCGATTAGGGCCACCCTGTGGCCGAGACGGCGCCGCCCAGGCCCGGGCGCACTTGCGGCGGCAGCACCGCAGCTTGGCGGGTCTCAAGGAGAGCAGCACAACGATGCAGATTGAGCGGCAACGATGGCAAGGTCCGTAGCGGCCCGGCTTCACGGGCCGGATCCGGTGCATTGTGTGGATCCAGCAAGGCGTCACTAATGGTGGTGGCCGACACCCGTGAGTATGGGCATTGGCCACGCCGCATTGGGTGAGGTGCCTTGGCGAAAAGTGTGTCTCTGTGACCGATGGCGGTGACACCTTTGGGTGCCGCATATTCTTCCTTGGAAGCGTCTATCGATTGGCTTTTTGTCTCCTTTGTGTAGCGTGTTGTTCCTGGGTGTAATGTCTTGACCTCTAGTCGGGCGGCGGCCGGTGTGACGCTGATGGCGTCACGTCCCTCCTTTGAGGCGTCGTTTTGGAATCCTATGCATGCCAATGTAATGGTCGTCACCATTGTGGTGAGGAAGGTGGAGGCTATGTGGTGTGTGTGTGTGGATCTTGGCAGTTTAAGGCCGTTTTTGTGTGTGTCCGAGACACCAAGCTCATGTATTGGATTGTAGTGTTAGTGTTTGTAATAAGAAACAGCTATATGCATTATTTGATGCAGAGGCTGGGATATTTTCAATATATCCTCTTTTCTAAAAAAATAAAAAAAAAGCTTCTATACAGGAGGAAGCGGCCTTTGTGCAGCCTTCCCGAAGGAAGGAGAAGGCTCTGTGCAACAAGGACGCTCTACTCAACCGTTCTTCCTAGAGAAACGCGCGCGCAGCCATGGTACGTGACTTAGAAACTAGTACGAGTACCTTTTTATCTCTCTCACGGTGAAAACATACTCGCTGGATTTTTTATAATGCACTACTTTGTTGGCAACGGCCTAAATCGAAGAAGCTGTTCTGGTTTTCAGCTTGTCCTTTCTCACTAATTTATTTACAAAGAACCGCAGCGCTTCCTGAGTTATTTTACCGCTTACCACTTAGCACTTTAGCAGCACCTATGGAATGCAGACCTCTTTTCTTAGTGAGTCATTAAGTTAGTACCTGTAGTGCTATTTTTAATTTTCCTTCTGAGGATTTGAGCTCTTCTCTGACTATTATGCATGGCTGATTCGTTCTGTTCTACCTCAGCTTACATGCAAAAAGTTGACTTTGTTTTGTCAGTCATTTTGCCCGTTGATAGAATGTGTAAAGTGTTTTCAAAACAGGTTTTTGTGGTCATATCAATCCTTGGCATAGTGCCTTGTTGAGAAAAAAAACATTTAACTAAACTAAACTGAACTATCAATTGCTTGATGGCCCAGCTTATTAACCTATTAATTTGTTATGTCTAGTGTGATACTAGAGGGCTAGAAAATAATCAAAATTAGCAAGCTAACTAGTTCACCAACCCGTGCTGCGCACGGGTTAGAATCTTATGAGACACTAATAAATAAGTACTACTTTACTCTAAAATAATAGCTATAATGGGTACTTTACTGGTCTACATTCAATTGTTATAATCTATCATATATTATTATTTTTTTGATTTATACCTATAGTTTCTTTCTTTACATAGCACCTGTGTATCTCCAATATACATTTACTTGAAACATTTGCTTAAATTATGATAGTTTCAGTTGTGTCTATTTTGACGACATAAACCTAAATTTTGATCCTTTTGCTTGAAATTTAAGCTTATTATTTACTCATATACAATAGCTATTATTTACGATGCTGGTGGTAGCCTACTGAATTGATTGCAAAATTTCTACTGCTTTTGTGCACAACAAATTGTATGATTAATCTTTTTATTTCTACTACTTTTGGTAGTAACAATTTGTACGACATAAACCATATGTATTTAGTTCAAACATATGTATAAACTCTTATTTTATCCCTTTACGTGATATCACTTTAAAACATAGCTTTTGATCTAGCTGTAATAATATTTTATACATGTATTAATTTGTATCGTTTACTCAAAATTTTTATGTTTTATTTATTAAAAAACAATTCTAGGTCCTACACCACCCTCTTAGTTTTGACAATCTCGAGAAATAGTTGTTCCAAAGATGCACCATGGTACCAAGATGTTGAGTTTATTGTATCGTAGAATTGAAATATTAAACAAATAATTATTAGAATTATGTTATTGATATTCATATAATGTTTTGATCAAAAGGTTTAAAATTTATCATCATGAGTGATAATATTAGATAAAAGTCAGTTGTAAGTGTCATTACTATGCGGTTTGCTAAGGCTATTTTTCCACGCTTGATAAGCCTATAAAAGTAATTATTTGTACTAATGTAAGTTTTAACTTATATTAACATTTACATGTAGATTTGAGGATTATGTTATTTTTTATAACAATTGAGAGGTGGATAGTTTAGGTACTAATTATATAGGCACATATTAATTTACATTATCTTTTATGATGCCATTTATGGGTAAATTATCTTTCAAATTGATAGGGATGGATAATTTATAAAAATATTATAGGATTAGTTTAATTATATTTTTATAATTATGAATGTTTGAATTTTTCCATATAGTTGAAAACTCAACTGATCAAGGTCCCCAAATTTTTAGCAGCAGTAGCATGTAATCCGAGGTAATTTAGTGACATTATTATTAAGTTGTGAATAGGCCTCCAACCTAGTAGTAACCCTAGTAGGCTAGGTTTTGAATCACATGGGATGAATTTCTGGGCTAGGTTTAACAAGTAGGGGCCTCCACAGCCGACTGTTCAAAAAACAATATTATTAAGTTAACAAAAAAATATACTTGATGCTCAATAAGGATTATGTATATCCAAGGACATTAAAATTAGAATGAAAATTTAACCTAGTTGTCAATAAGTATCATATCACGCACATCGTAGGAGACAAATTAAAATGTAACTATGGGATCTAGCAACATGGCCATACCTTTAGTCTATGGGCGCGGTCAGTGCCAACATTAATGTGGATGACGTGGTCACTGGATGCCCTAGCTCCGATGGTCTGCGGGGTTGGCGCCTTCCCTTTCTTGACTTAGATCTCTTCGTTGTACCCATGATGCTGGCACACACCCGCCCCTCCATGTGGCCGGATCAAACATCGTCGTCGGTGAACAGCAGGACACCAAGTTCCTCCATGCTTATGCTCAAGTGCTAGATGGAAATGGTCACCTCATTTAGCAGTTGATTGATTAATTTTTTGATACCTAGATTTTTGTCCACCTCATCACCGCCGAGTGGTGTGTTCTTATCAAAGGAGGTTAAGTGCATTGGTGTTGGATAGTGTAGTGTCTATGCAGCACCGTCTGTCTTGTCGCCTTGTCGGTGTCCACTAGCAGTAGTCGCTGTAGTGTCGCCTTACATGTCGGTGTTCGTGGTAGGTAGGGGGTGCATTTTTCGCCTCGTCAGTGTTCGTTGGTAGATAGTTGATGCAGTGTGTCGGGTTTCTATGTTGGTGTTGGCGGCAGTCTCGAGGCCTTCTCTCGTGTGGCGGTATCATTGGGGTAGGACCATTGCTATTGGCATCCGGCGTCGCCCTGCAACTGTGTTCACTATAATTGAGAAGGATATAGCACAACTACCCCTTTGGCCGGGGTTGGTTGCGTGTTTTTCTAAAGAATCCTTGAGGTTGTAGGTTATATGTTATAACAAATGAGCCCCCAAATATTCAGAAAATGGAGCTACATTTGTCACAATTCTTCACCTCAGCTACATTTCACCCATAAACATATGCATCTATCAAACTTCTTGATGCCAAATGCTCAACATTCCAAGGCTTCAATCTTGAGTGGACAAACCAACAAGTAGCAAACTCATCGCAGCCAAAACTCCACATGGAGCCAGCTCGAGGCAGGAACACATACCAACCAGGCTCAAACAAATATTTTGGCTCATGTTAATTTAGACTTCAGGACCACCTTGGTTAACATACTAGTCAGGTTCACTTGTCACCATTTCCTTGACATACAAATCCTTCTTCACTTGAAGTAGAATAAAGAAATTGTGCACATCATTGTGTTTGGTTTTTTCATAAAACTTTCCATCTTATGCAAGGGAATCACACTTTGACAATCATTACAATCAATCCTCATACCAAAATCACCAAGAAAAAAAGCATGCAACCAAATAGTCTCCTTCACTGCCTCTACAAAGAACATAAACTTAGTTTTAGTGGTTGCCCTACAGCTAACACAAGATTCACAAAGCTAAAACCCATAACTAGTGAGGGTGTGCCTTTCATCAAGATCCCTAGAAAAACTATAATCAGACTAATCAATAGCTTGTGTCGGACTTGTTGCCCTATGATCAACATCAAACCATATTTGCTTGTTCCTCGAAGATACCCGAGGTCCACTATACCGCCGCCAATGTTCTTTGATTGGATTTGACATAAAATAGTTCATAGCATTCATTTCATGTGCAATATCGGGAGATATGCAAACCATAGCATACATCAAACTACCAATAGCACAAGCATAGGGAACTATGGACATGCACTTTTCCTCCTCTACATCCAATGTCCCTAATGAAGTAGCAACTTGAAAAGTGCCAATCGGGTAGAAATAGGCTTTACTTGTGAAATGTGGAACCGATGCAAAACCTTCTCAATATACTAGCTTTGAGAGAACGAAAGTTTACCTTTTTGACCTATCAAGGTGAATATCCATACCAGCAACCTATTGGCTGCACCCAAACCCTTCATCTAAAACTCACTTTTGAGCATGGCCTTTGTTTCTCAATAGAAGATTTGCTCATTCCCGCAATAATAAGTATGTCATCAACAAAAAGCAACATGAATACCCTTGAATCATCGTCAAGCACCATATGAACTCCGTATGCCACCTCCCTCTCCAGATGCAAGGAGTCGGCCCTGCTCTCCCCAGATGCCGCCCCTAACTCCAGGCAGGTAGAAGGAGATGAGATGGTCGTCGAGTCGGAATTCTCGGAGGAGATCGATCGACGCCGAATCCACCCACACCGCTGTCCGCCGGGCTCTCAACGCCCGCACAACCCGGGCGGACGCCCGTGAGGGCGACGGTGGGCCTTCCTCGCCGAGTGCTCACGACGCCGATCCCAAATGCCCGTGCGCTCTTTGGCCAGCGCCCTGCTCTCGCCCCACACCGGATCCGGTGGCAAGAGGCTTTGGATGCATGGCCTCCGGTTGCCACCTAGCGCAGCCTTTGGTCGCAGGTCGCCCTGCGCGGCGCCCCGATGAACTTCGCCATCCCGACGTCTTGAGCATCAATCCTGCTAGCGAGCAATCGCTGCCTCACATGGCCTCCGCCTCGA
This sequence comes from Hyparrhenia diplandra, assembly GCA_015847255.1. Lineage (NCBI taxonomy): Eukaryota > Viridiplantae > Streptophyta > Magnoliopsida > Poales > Poaceae > Hyparrhenia > Hyparrhenia diplandra. The sequence goes on along the minus strand of JADLZK010009543.1, from coordinate 602,292 downwards.
GCTCAAGACGCGTGCCGCCAACACCCACCCCGCCCTCTCTCGGGATCCGACTTTCCCATGGCCGGGCGACGGTGCCCGTCCTCCATTCTACGCAGGGCGGCGCCCTGGAGATGGTTGGCGTTGGGCCCATTGTACGTCGCCCGGCCCGACTCCCAATCACGTCGGCGGCGCTTACTCCTCCAGAATCTATGAGCGGCAGCGCCCTTACCCCGGTGGTGACCACTTGGGTGTGCGGGAGGCATGGCGGAGCTCCCTTGTGTCTCTTTCATCGGGGGATGTTGCTTCCATTGGCGACAATATTTTACGTCACGATGCACCTCGGCGACCCTAAGAACGCACAAAGATGGCGGATCGAAGACAATTTGGGGTCTTCCCCGCTGCACAAAAAGATCGATGGTGGCTATCCCGAATGCCACCGATACATCAAGTTGGAGGGGCAACGGTGAGGGCACACGATTTCAAGCGTGGGCCGATTTGCCACCGCAGTGGGCATTGTCTACATCCAATGAGTTTCTTTCAAGTTTATTTTGGTGCACGTTGTTCAAGGCGTGGTGGCGGTCGAAGACCGCCATGAAGCGACATCGATATCTTTTAGCACTGTCTTGAGTAGTAAACTCAATTCTTTTTGGATGTAGTAGATCTTTAGTATATATATCTTTATGTACTAAAGTTTTTTTATTCTTAGTTTTTGTACTAAGTTTGGTTGTGTGTGGTCACGCAGAGGCTTTTAGGTCGTGTGTTACCAAGCAGAGGCCGGAATGTTAATTCCATTATCTAAAAAAAGCACCATATGAACTTTTGCCAAAGCATGGCTACTAACGTTAAGAATCAAGACAACGAAGATTGCTTCAAGCTATATAATGACTCCTTTAGCAAACAAACCACATAGCCTTCTAGTTGTGACATATAGATATTCTCCAACACACTCACCATGAAAAATATTGTCTTCACATCCATTTGCTCTAGTTCCAAACCAAATAGATCAACCAAAATGCCCAAGTGGAAGTATGATTCACAACTAAAGAAAATACCTCATGGAATCCTTCCTTCTTTACGACTAAAGCCCATCTCCACCAACCTAGCTTTCTACCTTGGAGCAACCTCTAGAGAAACATCTTTGAGCTTAAACACCCATTTACAACCATTAATCATGCACCATTTGGGCAGCAACACTACGTTCCAAGTGTCATTCTTATGCAAAACGATTCCCTTTCTTCTATCATAGCCTACACCCAACTAGCCGCCTAAGGAATACTGAATACCTCTTTGTAAGTGCTAGGACCACCATGAACAATATCATCTACAACTGTTAAAGCGAAAGCAGCTATACCTCTGTATCTTGCTGGTGTTGTGACCCACTCTCCATAGAGTTGTGGTGGTTTTCTTTGTCTCGAAGGGCGATGTGCTATAAGAGAGTCCGGAGCAACCAAAACTCCACCTAAAAACTATATCCTCCAACCCACTATTAGTTGCTTCATTGGTCACTAAAGGCGCCCTTGAAGTTGCAAGTTATAACAAATGAGCCTCCCCAAATAATCAAAAACTGGAGCTGCATCTATCACATCTAGGAATCACACTTGTGTGCTCCGCTACGCATAGAAATATAATAAACTCATAGCTTTCTTATCACACACAACTTGCTACATGAAAAGTAGCTATATTTGCCCCAGGTTTTGGGCAAGAGGAATTAGGGCGTGGTTTTGTAATCTATTGAATTGCTCCAAGACTTAGCCAATCTACAACTAACTAAAGCATAAAAGGAAACTTGTTTAACATGAGGGACAAGCTTATTATTCCGTAAAAAAGGATAGCAAGTTAAGATGCACACATATGTCTTGACTATGCAATGTCGACTGTCCACCAATCAATGTTGGACGGTCCGATGGCAACTAAGAATGACTATATCTAATTCGACAATGAGGTAGTGTACGATTCGAGGATCTCTCGGGGCTTACATTAGATCATGCGGCATTCCATGGAATGCCAATATGCAAAAACTATACCTAAACTTTGATTTTCAAAATAACTTTTCGAGAGAAGATTTGATGATGCTCATGCTTAGATAGACATGCAAGTTGGTTCGTCACACTTACAAAACATCTTCTCCTATTAAGGTGGATTATTGTCGCATGGGGACTATGGAAGAACACTTGTTAAATACAACATCAACAATCTCATTGCATCAATTGAGAGATCCGTGGGAAAGCCCAAGGGGGCGATTACTACGTATCCAAGCATTGGCAATGATGTCTATCATCTCCGTTTTCTTCCTTGCTGCCTACGGGTCGTGTC